>ML796389.1:142292-174487 GCA_009831015.1 Picea engelmannii
TGATTACAGGTTGTTTGGCATAGGTTGGTGCATGGTTGATGCTCTTGTTTATGGTACATATTGATATCTGTTGAGGATTGTTGCCTCATCTCAGTTGGTGCTGAGAATGCAAGCTGAGTCTTGCATATAGAGCTGGTGCTCTTATAGATTTGTACTCTATTCAGTTGTTGCTGATAAACCCCAAGGATTGTAGTCCGTAATAAAAAGAAAATTGTACATACATCTTTTGTTCTTTGTGTTCATTGTGGTGATGACTTGTTGATGATATATTGTTGATATATGTTGCTGATATGTGCTCACATATAAATGGTTATAAATGACAACAATGGGTAATGAATAAATGTTGAATGCTAATTGATGAGTTTTTGTGCAAGAGGGAAGTTTTGGGAAAAAGAACCCCACACTCATTCACCCCCCCTCTAAGTGTGGTAGGTGTGTCCAACATGCGCGACATCTTTCCTTCTCGGGTTTTTCTATATGGAGAGGCCCCTAAGGATTAAGAGTTTCTTTTCCTTTCATTGTCGAATATGAATTAATATAATCACATGTTCTAGTCAATAGGTCTACCTCATCTTCTTTTAAATTTAAATAATTAACCATACTAACGAAAAAGAAATCCATCTGGAAAAGGTGCACTAGAAGTACCCCATTGTGGATTGGAAGTGTAATAGCCAACCTACATATTATGTCCTTGAAGAAACAAATTTTGCAATACATCAATTTGTTGTTGTTATTGCAAATTTATCAAATGTTGGGATTCTTCCATATTCGGGAATCAATGAGTAAGGTGATCATCCCCACAAAGCTTGCATGGGAACTTCACCTTCCTCTTTTCATCTTTTCCCCCTTAATCATTCTTGTTAGGATTTTTGTTGTTGCCCCTACTACCCTTCTTGCCTTTTCCTTTCTTTTTCTCTTTGAGCTATTGAGGACCCTTCTGAGTATTCGATTTCATAGCATGTACATATGAGGACTGGGTGGTGGGGGTGGTCAAGCTAGAGGCTAGACCAGTCGTAGTTAGCTGAATTGACAACTGTTGCATCTGGTTAGAGATCACATCTATGGATTTTATTTGAGAGGAACCAACAATTCCATTGTCATGTGGTCCTGAATTCCATTTTGATAAATCTAGGTTTGAATGTGGCGTGTTAGGCATGAATCTCATAGAGTATTGTTGTGCTCTAAAAATTGCATGTTCTTCAGTAAATACACCTGAGGTTTCTACATCCTTAGATATATAAGGAATCAACGACTTAAGGAACCATTCTAAGAGAAAATTTAGTGTAACCATGGATTTAATTAAACTCTTTCACCTCCTCCATTCCTGAATACAATTGGAACTGTGTGTATCCTTATCTTATTCAAAGTTGGCCAAAATCTTTGTATCAACATCATACCAGAAATGGAGTTGGAAGTGGTTGAGAAAAACCATGGTGAGATCACCAAACATCCCATACTTGAGCCTCTTTAGTTATATGTACCATTTTGTGGCACCCCTAGTGAGGGTGAATTGGAAAAAACATAGCTAGATCGAGTCATAACTAAGTGAGTTAGATGAGAACCATAAGAGAAATGTCATCACGTTATCCTGTGGATCCTCCCTGCGCTTTCCTTCAAATTTTGGTATATTCGAAGGTAGTTTGGTGGGGACTGCAGGTCAATTTGGGACAT
Source organism: Picea engelmannii (assembly GCA_009831015.1). Taxonomy (NCBI): domain Eukaryota; kingdom Viridiplantae; phylum Streptophyta; class Pinopsida; order Pinales; family Pinaceae; genus Picea; species Picea engelmannii. The sequence continues at coordinate 143,964 of ML796389.1, forward strand.
GATGAATGGGGTCATTCATCAACTTAGACAGATCTAGAAAATGAAGACTTGCTAGAAAAGGTAGTATGTGCTGCATCATCAACTGATTAGCAAACTGAAAAGAAGGTCCTGGATTGTAACTAGAACTAGGCTTCCAGGAATATTTTGTTGATGGACCAAAGCTTTGGGTAAAACCTTGTTGGCTCTAGTTAAATGGATGATAACTTCCACCCATTTGATTCTCAGATGGAAAAAAAGGGTTTCCCCCTACCAGACCTCCTTGCAAAGGAACTAGTACTTGCATGGGGTTATACTGACCAAGAAAGGGGTTTCCCCCAGATGACATCCCTTTTTAAGGGAAATAATCTTGCATGGGATTCCACTCAACTTGAAAGGGGTTTCCCCTTGTTGACACTGCATAAACGGTGATAGGATTACTCCCGAATCCACCATATAATTTGAATAGAGTGGAAGTATATGGAATTCTCACAGTACCTGAAGAAGTGCCCCATACCCAAAGGGGTTAGGATTGAAATACGAGAAATTCCCACTCCCAATGGATGGGAAAAAAGGAGGAATGTGACCTCCACCCCAAGGGATCACTTGGTAGGGAATTGAAAAACTCCCAACAACAATGCTAGAAACTTGGGACATTGATTGGGAATCAGTGAATGCATTGAGCATTCCCATCAATGACATACCAAGAGAAAAATTGTTTGTTGTCAACGACAATGACATGGATGCACTCAATGAAAGAGTGGAACCAATGACCAACGAAGCAGTTCTGCTGATCAGAGTGGCTATGGTGTAATAGACCACACTAGTCATTGAATTAGAAATACTAGGAGGAAAGATCTCTTTGTTGACTATTTCCATAGTGGGATTTGTAGGGACTCCCAACCAAGACACTTGTGTAGTGTTTTCCATAGTGGCCCAGTGAAGAGGGATATTATCAGTAAAGTCCAATATAGGAGGCTGAAATTGTACCACGGGTGATGGAAAAGTTTTGGTTAGTATAGGTTTGAATGCCAGAGTGTATTATTCATCTCTGGGATCTTCAATAGATACAAACTATGGTTCTGAAGCGTTAACTTCTGAGGGTTCTGTAGTTGATATCTCAACTAGACCAATTGGTACAAAATCACCAGATTGATCAAGACGATGCCTTAGCGAATTCGGGGGAGAATTATTTCTAATTTCTTTTTCTAGTGGAAGACCTTGAATTATCCTCGATAAATGGGGTGGTTGATCAACCACTTTGATTTTTCCTCTCTAGAAGACTATCCACACACCTTCTTAAAGCAATCTACCACCACCAAGCACACCACTACAAAAATATTAGAGGTAACATAAAACACAAACTACTTTGCCAATATCCCAACTCAGGTGGATTAGGCCCTGAAGTCGTAACAATGACAAAGTAAGGAAGGGACCTTCCAGATGGAAGCCTAGGTTGATTAATTCTTGTGGACCAATGAATGAAGGAAGGAGAAGCATTTATATCTAACTCTAGTGACGATCCTTATCTGGTGCAAGTACCCATGCTTTGGGGGGAACCCTCTAGTAGTATTGAATAGTGTGATATGAAATCCACCTCAGGTATCATGACAAACCCACGTATTCACCTTTGATATCCCTAGGAAGAGAAATTATGGTTACTAACTCGAAGTTAGTGTCTAGGTGGACAATCGACAGTTGGGATCGAACATATGGGTAGGGTAACAAATCCCAAATATTTTCAAGAGGACTGTCTACTAAAGGGCCAGTCTCACTTCAGAACATTTCAATCTAGGTAAGAGGCTCTAGAGGACTGATGCCAAGAGGGTGAGTATCACTTTAGGAAAATTTAACCAAGTTTGAAATTTGTAGAGGACTGAAGCAAAATGACTCAATATCACTTCAGATTAGACCCCCAATATACGATCTCTCCACTATTCTCGGTAAAGCTTCAGAGGGAAATCTCCTTAGTTATCCCTTATGCAACCTCATGCTTAGATCATTTGTCAAAGGAGTTTCCTGGAAACACTTATATGACAGTCGGATTTTACACTCCATATCTTAGGTTCCTAAGTTTGTTTCGTCGCCTTGGATAAATTTACTCTCCAACCTACACTAAGGCCCTAACCTAAACTTGTTGGTGTATTCTATTTAAATGAAAAAATATTTAATAAATTTTATCAAGCGTTCATTTTATTGGCTATTACTTACTCAGAAGGTTGATGGATGAAACTTGGATGATGTTTTGATAGACCCAAATAAAGATAAACACTTTTAACAACATTATGCACAATGCAGTTTATTCAGTGAAAATCGAAAGTGCTAACAATGCTTCAATTGAAAACACACTCTTTTCTTTTATGTTTTTTGGAAATGAAAACAATGCAATTTCTTGTATACAAGATTTCAAATCACTTTGCAATGTAACCTAAAATAATTCTTTGAAGGATATGCAAAAAAAAATGAAAAAACTTTGCAAACATGGTTTCTTTCCGTTTATGGAAGCCTACTATAACCTAAAATCAACAACTTATCAAAGAAAAATAAAATTCCTAAATACTTGAGTGCTAACAAGCAATTTCATTTCTTGACAAAGTTTTAAAGGCAAAGGAACCAAGAGAAGAAAAACTAGCAAACAAGTTAGTTTTGTCTTTTTGTTAAAAAGAAATGAATATGAAACTAAAATGCAATTTTTCTTTTTCTTTTTATAAATGAAAATAAAAGCCCAAACATACCAACCTTTTCACTGACCGTAAGAAACTTATAACCAAAATATTGAATTATAAATAACCAATATCTTTTAGATAATTTGAAATTTTTCTAGGACTTAACAAAGAAAATAAAACAAAACACAAACCCATGAGGTTCAACTTATGTTGAAGAACCAACCTAGACCCTCCAAAACTGAGATAAAGGATGAAAAATTCAAATTTTTACACAGATCCACGACTGTGTACACTAGGACTCATGGATAAACATGGGTCATACAAATCCAAAGCGCAAATATCAGTTACTCATACAAAGCCAAAGCACGGATGAACCCGTAAATTTTGAAAAATAAAAGGAGCCAACCTAGAAGTAGGCTTCCAGAAACCTTGGACAAAGTTTCTAGATGGCCAATGCTTTGAAGAGAAAGTATAGAAAATAGGAAAAGTTACAGGAACCAAAGAGAACATAAGACACCCTAAGACTGAACCAAACTAGGAGAAGATATCCCTATAATGGTCACCAATTCTGTTACATGAATTTTCCTCTTTGACCTTAGGTCATATCATAGTAGAGAAAGACCATATAAAAGACATAAATATATCCTCACATACAATAATTCTATGAGAAGAATAACTGCTTTGAGAAGTGAAAGAGGGAGAGAGAGATAAGGAGAGGCCTCACACATTTTATCCTATGTATAATGTTGATCCTGGCTATCAACCTTCAATATTGCTCTTGATCTCCATTGATATCAACTTGCAACAAAAGACCAATTCTATGTTGCAACAAGGTAGTTATAGATTCAATTCATACATATAATGTGCAATTATTCAAGTATATGAAATAAACTAGAATATATCAACAAATTGAAATAAATTTACACATGTATGGAGGAAAGAGAAACTTTTTTATTGAAAATGGTAAAAATTAGTGGTTACACCCTGACTCGAACTTCCAACATTGCCTCGACACCAACTTCCCAGGTTCCTCCAGGGGTCCTTCAAGCATAAATTCAACACAATGGCCTTTCTTTAGATGACCCAAAAGGGATAGGAACACACCCTATGGTCATATAAGGAAGGAGAAGGAGTATTGGAAAGCGAGTTCTAGAACACGAGGATTCTACTCATAGGATCAAGGGAGATAGGGAATCTTGCAAATTCAACAGCATAACTTTGCACCTTGTTTGTCCTTCTCATCCATTCACCCAAAGGTTCCTTTATACCATCCTCAAGGATTTTAGGAGGTTTATCTCCATTGTGTATGTGCTTAGGGGAGTTCAGGAACGAGCCCAACTAAAAACCCCGCCCAAAAATGTGGAATTATTTTATTTTTCACATTTTTTGAGGGCATCCGTAAGTTACACACTAGAAAAACGCAAACATCTGTGGTTTTCACACTAATGACCTGTGGATGGAAATAAAATCGTTTTTTATTAGATGTGTTTGATGCAAAAGGATGGGATTTACATTTTCAAGCTAGGGAAAATTACTGAGCCATCTCACAAATGTAATGATGTGGAAAATTGTGTTATAACACTCATATGTATTTTTCTTTCCTACTGAAACATCAAATTCAAGGATTTTTTGTTTGGAAAAAGAACAAGGAGATGGACATGAAATTATATTTGTTTATGCATCACAAACCACTGGGTTTGTCATTCTAAAACTAAAATAAAATCATCCAAATCATCCAACACATAGAGGAGAAAAGGTAACCTTCCCATTTTTTTTTCATTTACATGAATGCCCATGCATTCTTATTATGTACATTCATAACTTTGCAAATTTTCCATCACCTTTAGCATCAAGACCAAGTTTAGGACCTATGTTTCATAAGGAATGTTTTAACATTAGAACCCATTTTCCTCTCCTATGCATAGTCCTATTAGTCCCGTCCTATTCGAGAAAAACCACTTAATGGTGCCTAGAATACCACTTAGATATCAAAGACCCTAAATAGGGCATGAGTTGTGGTTGGAGGTCTTGTTCACAGAGATTGAAGTCTATAAGTTTCATTTTTCTATGTAAGGCTCTAGTTTTCCTTTTTTACCATGGTATAGGACCGTAGACCCATAAATAATTCAAAAAAATAGTTAATGAAAACAATATACCATATCCCATTTAGAGAACTAATGAGTTGGTATGAGGACTCATTCAAGGATCTTGATCCTAAGAATATTTAACAATATCTTGAGGAAAATTTTCTCTTTATCAACCATGTTCAAGGTCGTGTGACCCATCCTTAGTCTACAAAATCTCCTAATGGAATCCATATCCACCCTTTATGTCAAACACCCTTTAGAGAGGGTTTCTTCATGGTGATTGAGTCTAAGAAGTGGTATCTAGGGATTTTAGACCAATTTGTTTCCTCCCCTAGACACAGCGCTAGAGATATATAATACCTCAATTTAGGTATTAATCCCCTTGTTCCACACACCCCCCCAATCATGTTTATAACTCAAACACCATTTCTAGTGTACAAAACCCACTCATGGATTTTGTGTCCCACTCGGATGCTAACCCAACCATAGCTTAGAGAATGATTCATGGCGTGCACCTAAGATAGATTCTCATTTAGGGAATGTGTTGTAGTTTAATCATGGCACTCATATCCTTATAATAGGGTAGTGATACAATAGAAGGGTCTCATGTTGTCGTTTGAGCATGTGCTCAACACTACAATGATAGAAGATTTGCCACTAGTAAGCATTGTTCATGGCGATTGATCCCAAGAAGCATCATTTAGGGCACACGGTTCATTATTCTCTTCATGTGACCTTGGATATACCTCTTGACACATTCATGGTGCACAAATAACCTAGTGATGGTGCCCATAACACCCTTGGAGGCAATTGGTAACCAAGAGAGTTTGGAAATCGAGGTTTAAGGACTTGTCCATGGTGCTTGATCCTAAGAATCAATGTTTAAGGATATAGGATCTTTTATACCTACATTGACTATGGTCATGGAATTTACACCGATCCATGATGCCCAAGATAAGAGTTCCCATATTCAACTTGGATGTTGAGGATTCCTTAGAGAGGGCTCCTACTGCGGTTTCTAGGTTTTTTGCATAGTGCTTGAGCTCAATAGAGTTTGATAAGTATTAAGTCTATTGTGTCCCACCTACCTTATTTATGACTCGATAATTTTTCAAGTACTTATTCAAGGTTATTTATCTCGAGAAGATTCAATAAGATCTTGAGACACTAATTCAATCTTTGATGATGGTCGAGGCATCACAAACCATCCATGCTCCCATGTTTTACACACCAAATTCCCACACTACTAAGTGATACACTTATGTATTGTATTCTACTAACTATCACACTTATGTATCACTTATGTACTTGTTGATTTTCCACATTCCTAAGTGTCTCACTTGTATTTTACTAAGTGTCATAATTGAATGTCACGAATTTCTGTTGTGAGAAATTTCACCCTACAGACAGTTTGAACTCCCCCTAGTTGGGTTTTCTTTGGTCTAGGACAGAAGAGAACAAATGGACACTAACATCCCTCTTTATTACCTATTTATGTGTGAAATTTAAGGAGAAGGAGAAATGAAATAAGATCTAACCTTTTTCCTGTAGGTTGTCCTCGCTACTCCAATGTTAGATTCAGTCCAAGCTATTGAACGCATAAGCCACTCTTGCAACCTTCCTATCAAAATTAAGACAACCCTTATCTTGTACTTGTGCAATGTTAGATAGAAATATAATCTAACTAAGTTAACAAGTATAAACATTCATACATTAACTTAATCAAGACAAGAATGAGGAAATAATCCAATTTGTATTAATGAAAGAAACATTGGATAATTACAACCATGTTCATGTGATTCAAGCTTTCTTCCAAGATTCTTCTTTCCATCCCCATTTGTACACCAACTAAGGGACCCTTTTTCTCAAGGAACTTTTTTATTTTCCTTCTTTTGGAAACGTTGGTCCTTCTTGTATTTCTACATTGATTCTTCCATGATTCGTTATGAGGTTACCTATATCGTTATTTTCCACTCCGGTGATCCCAAATGCTCTTGGTGCTTGGTATGAAATCCCTACACCCCAAGAAAATCAACCTCCTACGGATCCTTTGACTTCTTTACCCATTGCGTCTTCTTCCCTTTCCTTTTCCTCTCCTAGTGAAAGCTTTGATGCTAGTAACCAAGAGGATAAGAAGAAGAAGAAAAGGAATATTAAGAAGAAGAAAAATAAGAAAGGTTCCAAGCTTCCAACCACTATAGGTCTTGTTGGAGGAAATCAACTAGTTGTTATTACTCATGCTAAGAGTGTTGATGATATTTACAATCCTACCAAGACAACTCACAAAACCAAATTCCCTTACATACTTTGTAAGGGTGAACACCTTCTTAAGGATTTCCCTGGTATTCCCAAGGTTTTATAAGTGTGATCTTCTAGTTCCCAACAATCCATGTTTCCATCTGCCTCTAGTCATGATGGTGATAAACCATCAACTAGTAATCATCACATTGGAAATAAGAAAGGTAGAGTCAAGTTTCCTTATAGGTTATGTAAAGGAAGTCATCAAAATTACCTTTTCCCTCATATGGATGAGGCTTGACATTTGTTGGAAGAGATTGTTGTTTCCCAACAATGACTTCGAATTGGTTACTATAAGATTTCTACTGACCAACCATTTATTGATAAAGTGGTTGATATGATTCAGTCGTTGGTCGATCCCACTCTTCCCTTGGATAGTGAAGTTCAAGTGTGGTCGATCCAGTTCCATCATCGATTGATCTGGTTGATCAAGTGGTCAATCATGTTCCATCATCAGTTGATCCCACTTTTCCCTTGAAGAGTGAAGTAGATACTTCTTAGTTTTTTCTTGTCACATAATATTCCTAAGGAAAAGGGGGAATTTCACCTGTTTCCTCAAAACCCACTCCAAGTAGTGAGGTCATTTCCTTTGATTGGAATAGACCGATGACACCTCACCTTCCTTCCTACTTTCCTTTCCAAATCATTGCACAAGTTTGTGATATAAACATATGTCACTCTATAATAAATGAAGATGATTCTATTAGCATTTTATCTTCAAACACTTGGAAATATCTAGGTTCCCCTCCAGTTGTGTCTATTACTTAGAATCTGTTGACTTTTAATAGAAGATCCATTGAACCTTCAGGGATCCTTCCTCAATTACCAGTGAGCTTAGGAGGGAAAATCATCCATATTGACGTGATGGTAGTACAAGGCCCTTTGGACTTCAATTTGATCCTCGGATGGGAATTTGTTTATTCTATGAAATTTGTTGTGTCCACAGTCTTTAGAGTGATGTTTTCCCATCATAATGGAAACATTATGACCATTGACCAATTTTCATTTGTTCGCCCTCATATGACCACAAACCATCTGATTTCCTTGAACGTTCCTTATATGCAAGAAATATCCACCCCGCCACAATTTAATTATGTGGAAACATGTCCCATGCTTTCAACTATTAATGAGAAGGAGCCTCTCATTGCATGATCATCTTCTTTCGATTTAAACCCACCACTTGACATGGTAAATCCATCATTAGGGACCTTGTAGTCTGTTCTCCCCAGTGTTGATCCAAGTAAATCCCTTATCATGTATTCCTTCTACAATATTTTCCTTTCATACGATGAATACCTCTTTGAAGCCATGGTAACCATCTATGAGCAGGATTTATTTTTTGGTTTCAATCTCATTAAAAAATGAAACCAACTATGAACATGGTTTATTTTTTGGTTTCAATCTCATCAAAAAATTAAACTGACTATGAGCATAGTTCCTGTTTTTGTGCCGATCTCATTAAAAAATAAAATAAATGGTAACAAGCATAGACCCCATTTTTGTGTCAAGCTCATTAAAAAATGAAACAGATTCCCCTTCGATTAAGTTGAGTCCTTCGCTAGATCTTGTCAATGTTGAGTCGAGTCTTTCACTAGATCTCATAAACATTGATTCAAGTCTTTCACTAGATCTCATAAATTTTGAGTCGAATATTTCAGTAAATATCATAATTGAACCTTCATTTCATCCTCCTATGTCAGTTGATCCTCTTTCTTCCTCTGGTGAACATTTACCTATTAGTAACTAGGAGTTTAATCAGTTACATAATTTGGTGACAACATAAGAGTTGAAAAATGAAATGAAGCTTGGGGGCCATGTCTCCAACCTATGGACATCATGCTAGATTTAAGCCGCTAACTTTTAAAGATGGGGGAAAAGTACCAACCACCCATGGGTGTCATTTGAAACCTTTGGAAATTACCTTGGGAAGAGGCCCGTTCATGGGTATTACACCAAGAATATTTTTTCATTGTTTCAAGCTTGTGTAAAAATGAAACCTAGCCCAAGCATAGTTTTTCTAGTTTCAAGATTGTGTAAAAATGAAACCTATCCCAAGCATAGTTTTTCTAGTTTGAAGCTTGTGTAAAAATGAAACCTGCACCAAGAAAAGTTCTTGTTTTCTTTACACACTCATTAAAAAATGGACCATATACTATATTAGTCTTTGTTCTTTCTCATGCTCATAAATACATGATAATAGGTTACCGAGCTCAATATTTTTTCTTTCTCATGCTCTTAAATACATGAGAATAGGTTACCGAGTATACTTTTATCACATTTTAGAAATCATAAAAGTTGTATGGAAAAGGAACTCTTTGGAGTCTCCTTTAAGATCTTTTCAGGCTCTCTAAACATGAAAACATTTTTGAGCGAGATTGTCTCCTTTCACGCTCATTAAAAGGATTTGAAAGGGTGGATTTCGAGTGGAATCTTACCCATTTTTCAGCGTCAGAATACTAATTATGACAAAGGAATACTCTAGTCAACCTCGACTAGAAGAATTATCCCTTGTATTGTTTTACACTTCTTTGGGCTTGGGGGACTAAATTTATAAAAAAAACACCCATGGAGTCGTCTTTCAGATATTTTCAAAATCTCTAAACATGGAAATACCATTGATATTTCCTTCTTTGGGCTCATAAAAGTACGGATCGAAGGACCTATACAAGATCAAACCCTTCCTTCTTCAGGTTCGTTAAACATTTGAAGATGGGCTCATCGAAGATGAGTTATACCGAGCATATATTATCCTCCTTGATATTGTTTAAAAAATAAAGAGATACTCACCAATCATGGTAGGGGAAAATTTGAGGGAAGTGAGTTAAGTTTTTGAAAGTTTAATGGAATTTTTCTATTGTCTCCCTTGAACATGGCATGTGTTTGAATTTTGTCTTATAGTTGGGAAAGTTGCTTGTCTATGAGTCATACCAATTCTATGTTTCATTATACTTTTTCATTCAAGTCAAAAAGTTCTTTGATTAGAATCACATTATGTTCTTAGTATTCGTCGAGTCAATGATTCCAGGTCACTTGTTGTGCCTCCAAGGATCAAGGGAAGTTCCAACTTAATCAACCATTATGTAGTATCCCATTCCCATGTTAGTCTATCCTCATTTGATTTATCATCTCATATCACTTTCCTATGTTAGTTTCATGTCTATGATGAAAGATATATCAAGGCCCTCCTTCGACGAGTCTCTTCCTATCGACTTCAACACATTATCTAGGAATTAGAATTATAAACTATCTAGTAACTTGGTACATGCATGCCTCAATGGAAGGTTTCCTCATTTTTGATAGTGGGTTTATATCATTGACCTCTGATCGAAATATTCCACCGAGTGTTCGACCTCATCTCATTGATTCATATTTGTTGGAATATACTAGGGTACTCGGAGATTTATTATCATTATTGGTGATTTCGCTCACACTTGTTAACGATATACATTAATGATTGTTAATCAAGTGGTTTCTACCATGTTTGACATCAGGACATCTATTCACATGGTTAGAATCATACTAGTTCGTGATCAGGATGAAGACCCTGGGAATATTTTAGGTGCCTACTAGTGTTATGTTCCTAGCCTAGGTTGTGATGGAGAATAATCTTACTGATATACATTGTCACATAGATCCACTTTGTATTTTTCCATGGCTATGTTGTTTTGTCATATCGTAGCTCCATTGTATATTTTTCATGGATACAACCTGATTCAATCATGGAGGTATGGATCCACATTGTATTTTTGGTGGCGATATCCTTAGTCGGTGCTATCATGGATACATAGTGTATTGGTCAAAAACCATGCTTTAAGTCCATTTTGTACCGAGCATGGGTATTCCTACCTCATGATGATTCATATATATGTTGTTTGATGTTTGTCTGTAGCTTCCATCACGTTGTCCTATTCCAATACCCATTGACACACATAATTTTGTAAAGTGTTTCTACCATCAATTTCTCTTCTGACCTCACACTTTAGGGGGAATCTATTATGCACCAAATTTCCACACTACTAAGTGGCACACTTATGTATCGTATTCTACTAAGTTTCACACTTATGTATCACCTATGTACCTGTCAATTTTACAAATTCCTAAGTGTTGCACTTATGTTTTACTAAGTGTCGTAATTGAATGTCACAACTGTGGAAGCGTTGATCATGTTACCTACACCAATTGTGGGAGAAAAACCATCACATGGGGACCTAAATACACTCTATCATCATGTGGAAGTGTCTATCATGTTCCCTAGACAAATTGGTGAAGAAAACAGATCATTTGAAGGTTGAAAACCCACTTTTTACCTTGAGTTTTAAGCCTTGTTTGAGCACTAACGTGGCCCCCCTTCCCATGTATAGGGAGCATTAATTATCCCTAGTACACTATGGGGGAGAATTATTAACACTCAATGGCTAGTGTTGGGGGAGCATTAGTATTTTTAGAGTTAACCCACCTTTTTCTATAGGAAAATCCTAAGATGATCTTAAGTGGTTATGGTCGAGGGATGACTCGGGAGCTCGAGTCATCCATATTCCCTCCATTTTGGGTACTAAATTCTAACCTAAGAAATGAATATCTCAACCATTAACTTGATTTTATATGGTGGTTAATCCTCCTAATTTTCTATATAAGCAAGGCCATTCAAGGGATTGAAGAGAGAAAGTATTGAGAGTATGAAACCTCTGTTATTGAGAAATTCAGAGATGGTTCATAAGCATTCTCATTATCGTCAAGTAGTGTAAAAAGGGGGATATAAGGGAGAATCTTGGAGTAAATCTTGCATCACATCAACATGGTTGCAAGTATCCAATGATTCTTTCATTAATACAACTTGACCTATTTCCTCATTCTTGTCTTGCTTAAGTTGATGTATGAATGTTTATACTTTTCAACTTATTTAGATTATCTTTTTATCCAATGTTTCACAAGTAGAAGAGAATGGTTGTCTTACATTTCACAGAAAGGTTGCAAGAGTGGCTTCTACATTCAATAGCTTGGACTGAATCCAACATTGGAGTTGTGAGGAAAATCTGCAGGAAAAAGGTTAGATCTTATTTTGTTTCTCCTTCTCCTTAACTTTCATGCATAAATAGGTAATAAAGAGTGATGTTAGTGTCCAATTTTTCTCTTATGTCCTAGATCAGAGAAAACCCAGCTAGGGGGAGTTCAACTTGTCTGCAGAGTGAAATTTCTCACAACACCATGTGGTGGTTTGAGGAAATATTCATTATTCTTGGGCCAAAGAAGCTATGTTTAGGTGTTGAGGACATTATTTCCCTCCCTAAACCAATGAAAAGGGATTGAGTGGTATTGAGGATGTTGTTTCCCTACAATGACTATGGTCAAGGCCTCAAGACCGATCCAATATGTGTGAAACATCTTAATGGATTTTGAGGAATCATATTGATGTTTTTAGGGTTTGGTCATGGTGATTGAGCTTGATAACTTTCAATAAGGGCTTAAGGATACTTTTTGTCCCCTTGACCATGTTTATATGTCCGAACCCATTTCTAATATAAGCCCCTTTTTACCCCTTTGACCATGTTTAAGTTTCTAAGTCCTTGTTTACCCACTTGACTATGTTTAATTATCCAAGCCCTTGTTTACCCCCTTAACTATGTTTAGATTTGATTCATAACTATCAATATTGATACCCATAGAGAAATAATGCTAAAATGGTCTATTTACCAATAACTGTAATATTAACATGAACACAGTATTAATCCATGCACACTAATAACCCATGCACATTCCTTCATGTATAAGACAAACAAATCCAAAGCTCAACCTTATCTTCTTTGAAAATCTTGACTTGTCTAAAAGGATATAGAGAATACCATGAAATACTATTATTGCAATGTTAGATATGAGAAATATGCAACAACATATAATGAAAATACAATCATTCTAAATTCCTATGCAAAGAATCAATGATAAAAAAAATTAAGACATACAAAACAAACATGATTTATGTGGTAAAACCCCAGTGTGGGGAAAAATCCACAGAAGTCGGTCTTTGTATTGTTTAGGTAAACTCTCGAATCTTACAAGGAAAGAAAACACTTAACCATATGGATGATATGGATTTAGGACCCATAGGGTCTCGATTAAATATCAATACCATAAACCACTCACACTCTCTCACTGTAATGTACCCATCCCCTAGTTGGGTCATGTCACTACTAAAATGGCCCCATAAAAATTCCTCAAACTAAATCTAAATGCATAAATTAACATACAACATGAAATACAAGTTCATTCAACTATCTATGTTCAATAAAAGCTTAAATACAATTTCTCAACTATGCATAGAAATAGCTAAATAACATACAATAACATTCAACCATATAAACAAGGATTTAAATGCATCATTCTACCCCCAACAAGAAATAATAACCAAATATATTTTAGAGTAAATTGCACAACAATTATATCAACATTATACATGAGTAAACACATCAAATAAAACACTTATCTTATAAAATGTGAAACCCATTGCATAGGATGGAAATTCCTCCTAACCGTAGCCTTGTTGTTCCGGTTTTCAACAACAAGACACCCTCCGGATGGGGCTATGAACCCACAAGAGACGAAGGTACCCAAGGATGGTTAATGTCCCCATTTCAGTAGTTAAACTCTCAGCTAATTCCAGTCCACTAGCACACTTCCCCTCAACATGCACAACCTAAGGGATGGAATCCCCCTTCACTAATCAGAATCCCCCAGGCCTTTTCACTCCCCTCCAGGGCATCCATTATAGGTTGGACATGAATTCTACTTGATGGGGCTTTAGGAATTATATAGCTACAACACAAATTCTCCCAACATCCAAAATACATGTTTCTTGGATGAATTTTGAATATTTCATTGTTCCTAGGAACACAACCTCATTCTCCATGAAATTACAGCTCCAAACAACAACCAAACATTCCCACAACAACTTCCTTCAATATCTAAGACTCAAAAATCCATTTCTAGCCAAAAAAATTCATGTAAAAAGAACTCTCTAAACAAAAATGTGAATGTGCAAAATCTATCCCCCTACCCATACAGATCTCCTCTCTTTCTCTTGTTTATTTGACTTGCAATATTACCCAATATTTTGTACTCAACCCCCATTCTGTCAATAACTATGGGAAGCGACTCTCACAACAACCATCTTACATAAATTCAATGATTGGGATCTAGAACACTCAACAACTAATGGAAGGTTCATGTCAAGGATCATTTAGAGAAAAAATAGGAAATGGGTCTTGGTTTAATAGACATGGGGAATTCTCCCCCTTGGACCCCTTCCCTATCTTGTGGACACTTAGACCCTGTTGATGTTTGGACAACATCAGGAAGACATTCTTATATATATATATGACATGATATTTATAATACAAAGTATAAATATATATATAATAAATAAGTAGTTATTTATTATTCAAGGGATGCATCCTTTCATGGATGGTCACCATATGTTCTCTATATATGGAACACTCATAATTTTCATAATATATTCATATACAATATGATCTCATATGAAAAATCAACATGGTATCATAGCGATATCGGGCTTGAGTCCCTCACAAGAGAGCCTAGGAAAATAATAGAGATAACTTGAGTCTTGTGTGAAGATTTCCATATCATATAAAAATTCAACATGATCTATGCATTGATAAATACGAAGTATTCCACCATGAGGAAGAGATGTATCATAGGATGGTTGACAAGGATTTCCATGCATAGAACATTTTGAACAAGGATTCTGATATATTAACAATTGTCATAGTTCATATGAAGGAGGTTGGCACCATTGAATACTACACATAGAATGTGCATAAAACTATTGATTGAGCTCACCACCAAGTTGACTATGATGATTTTTAGTGTCAGTCGAGTTTTCCCACAAATCTAAATGTTATCGCTCTTTTCTAGGAGTGAGGTATCGAGATAGTATACCAATCCCTGTTTCTTTTGATGAGGCCACAATGAATGAAACTCTATGTTGCTACAATAAATAATGGTGATATCATTATATCATCACACAAAATCATGATTTGAACCACAATAGTACAGGGTTAGGCACACATGCCAAATCTTCCACATTTGTTCAAAATCACGATGGTATAGATGTGAATGATATGACCAAATAAATCATCAAAGGTCAACTAAAAACTTGAAGGAAAATTTTAATCCTTTACCTTAGTTCAAAGGTATTTTCTAGCAACGGTGTGTTGGAACCTGTGGTGCTTTAATTTTCATACTCATCCTCGAGTGGACACAAACCATTTATTTTTTAGAATGCGTTGTATGCTAAAACTAATAATGTTGGAGGAAACATGCCCACACTTAGTTTTGGAACATGTCAATCTATACAATTCATGAAGGATAACACACCTATTTCAAAAGAAAAGGCCTTATGAATCTATTCCATAAATGCACAGGAAGGCTAGAACACAAATAATGGACAAAGCTTATCTCTTTTTGTGCTATCCTTGGGAATATGGAACCCGTCTTACCTTTTCTCTCATACCTGTTACAAAACTACATGATCAACAATATGGGAGGTCTAATAATAGTTGTGAAGGTCAATACAGACTAATACATTAATTTTCCCATTGATTGATATTCACCTAATACCTAGCGATTGGTTTGATTTCCTGTATCATATTTATCAGTGTTTTTGGATGGAAGATACATTTCTATTTGGAGCTAAAACAAGACAAAGGACCAATATCCTTGGGATTTAATTTTTGTTATTGTATTAAATATTTGACTATGCATCGTTTGACCTAGTCGAAGATTGAATAATTATTTGATACTAACTCTATAAAAGTTTGTAATACTATTTAAAGATAGGTTCCCCTGATGAAGATGAGGAGTTGATTCTTTGAAAATTGTAATAAATTCATGAGAAGAATGTTCATGGAAATACGGTTCTCCCAGAAAGAGGGAGTATCCAGTGAGACAAACCAAGTAGGGTTTTCTAGCAAACAGTGACAGAGGGAGTTGGCCTCCAAAAGTTTGAGATGAAGGATCCTGGCTTGATACATTAAGTTTTTGGGGTTATAAGTATGGTATAAGCTAGGTGAGATCTTCCTTGTTCAAGGGAAGTATGTTATCACGATCCTTCAAATATTTGGGATGATGGACTGCAAGTCCATGGAAACTCCCATGGTGACAAACCTGAAGAAATTGAGAGAGTTTGATTCTAATCTAGTAGACCCCTCCATGTACTGGCAGTTGATTGGCTCACTAATGTATTTGGTTAATATGAGGCTAAACATTTTCTTTTCTGTCAACACGTTGAGCCAGTTCCAGGTGGAATCGAGACATGAGAATTGGATTGTCACAAATAACATATTCAGATATTTGTGTAGCAGGTTAAACTATGGTTTGAGATATGTCTCAAATAGTGATGTACAACTGCATGGATATACAAATTCTGATTAGGAAGGGAGTGTAGATGAAAAAAAGAGTACTTCAAGAGTATTCTTCAGTTTGGGATCTACTATGATATCTTGGAATAGTAGGAAGCATAAGTCTTCTGAACTCAGAACTGAAGAGGAATATTATATTATAGCTCATGATGCATGTACAAAATCAATATGGCTCTGTAAGCTAGTTCCTAGACTCTTTGATTGGGCACTAGATTCGACCATAATATACCGTGATAATCAAAGTTGTGTGAATATTTTAGAGAACCTCATGTTCCATGATAGGTCAAAGCACATTGAGATAAAGTATTATTACATCTGTGATTGAGTCTAGAAGGGAGAAGTAAAACTCCAGTATATCTCCACCGATGAGAAGATAATGGATATTTTGGCGAAGCCCTTGTCCGAAGGGAAGTTTGTATACTTCAGGGACAAGTTAGGACTTGTGGATATTTCTCCCTTGGTTGAGAGGGAGTGTTGATCTGTATCATGCTAGTACAACTTAGATTTGATACTCTTGCATCATGCTAGTACAACTTAGATATGATACATATGTCTGGAGTTGCATCATGCTAGTAGAACTTAGATATGATGCATTAGCATCATGCTAGTACACATTAGAGATGATGCAGTTTCCTGAATTTTATCATGCAAGTACAACTTAGATATGATGTAGTAGCATCATGCTAGTACAACTTAGAGATGATGCAGAGGATCTGATCTACATCATGCTAGTACATATTAGATATGATGTAGTAGAATCATGCTAGTACAACTTAGAGATGATGTAGATGATAATACACATCATGCTAGTACATATTAGATATGATGCAATAGAATCATGCTAGTACAACTTAGAGATGATGTAGATGATAATACACATCATGCTAGTACATATTAGATATGATGCAGTAGAATCATGCTAGTACAACTTAGAGATGATGTAGATGATAATACACATCATGCTAGTACATATTAGATATGATGCATTCACATCATTCTAGTATGACTTAGAGATGATACAGTGGATGATATGACTTGATGTGCACCATGCCAGATGAATTATGGTTCAGATATGATGCAGTTGATGACATGCCATGATATATTTAATGTAACTTTCCATTATATAAAATTGGTCAAATTGAATACATTTAGATGGTTGTTATGAATACCTCCCTAGTTAAGAGGGAGTGTTGAAGTTGTAACTATGGTCAGTCTTCATAATGTATATATTCGAAAAATAATATTCTAGAAAAGAATATGTTTACTTATAAAATTCGGCCCTACCTGTGGCACAGATGGCGACCTGATCAGGAAGAATGCTCCTTGTAGTCATGTGACACTCAGTTGAGTGTGTGACAACTTCGGGACACATGCATAGTCGTGAAACTATGGCAAAGACTATGTGTCTTTGGATAGTATCTTTATGCTACTATGGTGGTTATGTACCACTGATGGGGAATGTGTGTCTCTGGATAGTATATGTGTGCTACTACAATGGTTTTGTACCACTAGAAGTGACTATGTATCACTAGACAGTAGTTGTGTGCTACTAGTAGTGGTTGTGTACCACTGGACAATAGTTGTGTACTACTATGGATTAGCACAATTGTGTTCTATTGAATGACTTTGTAGTAGTTGTGTGATACTAGTTTATTTTCATGGATATTACCATATCACTTGGATTCTCTATGTGTTTCTTGATTACAAAGATTGTGATGGATGATTCAAGCTATCGATGACATGGTAGAAGCTGTGTGATACTAGTTTATTGCAGAGTAGTCAATGGACTACTAGATGAAGACATTGTGTAAATATACCTTCCTATTTAAGAGGGAGCATTAATGCTTGATGAAATAAGTGAGAGACATTATCCCTAGAGGGTCATGTGTGGACTAGTAAGGGGGAATGTGGACCTCATCTTGAATTTCCTTAGATGGTCAAATGAAGGAACCAAGACATTGGTTTCATGAGGAAACCTCGATATGTCCTGGGGGAGATTGGTTCCATGAGGGAACCACAAGATTTATAGTATGTAAACAATTCATGAGTGAGCTGAGACATTGGTTTCATGAGGGAACCTCGATATGTCAAGTATGGTCCAATATGACTTAGCTTTATCAAACCCAATGGACTGGCCACCCCTTTTTAGGATGAGCTAGCTCAATTCTTATGGATACCAACTACATGATGTGTACAAACACAGGTGAATGTCCCTAGCAAGCCTCGAGCATACTTCTCCTAGATTGGGCTGCAGACCAATGGTGATAAGATGCATTTATCACAAGGGTGTACTTGTGATAAATGGGCCCAAATGTAGTCCTTCCTTGATCATGACAAGGAGTGATATGGAATCGAGGTGCTTGAGGTGCTTTCCATATATCAAATAGCATTGGGATGACATTCACTCACATGGGTGCACCTATGGTAAATGGCCTTAGTGTGATCTTTGTCCTTAGTCATGGTGATCTTACTTGGAATGATAAATACTTAAAGATGTTAGATGCTATCACATGTAGATCCAAAGTGAGCCTGATCTTAGAGAGAGTCAATTGGCTCAGAGGGAGATCCGCAGAAGGAGTTTCCCCTCCGTTTAGGTTGGAGAGATACATCTTCCAAGACTCACAAGTTTCATGAGTCTAGAATGAAGTTTGTATACTTTAGAGACAAGCTTTGGAGTGATGAAGAGCGTCTCCCTTGTTGAGAGGGAGTGTTGATGTTTGGACAACATCGGGAAGACATTACTCTCTCTCTCTCTCTCTCTCTCTCTCACTCTATATATATATATATATATATATATATATATATATAATATCATATCATATATGACATGATATTTATAATACAAAGTATAAATATATATAATAAATAAGTAGTTTTTTATTATTCAAGGGATGCATCCTTTCATGGATGGTCACCATATGTTCTTATATATGGAACACTCATCATTGTAATAATATATTCATATACAATATTATCTCATATGAAAAATCAACAACCCCTAATCTCTATCCATGTCCATCTACAATTGGTGATACATTTGATTCATTATATTTCAATTTACATCGTTTACATATTTTATCTTATCCATACATCACATTTACAATATGCAACACTTGACTCTCGACCACATACTACATTTACGATACACATCGCTAGTTTTTGGGTTTAAAATGGGAATGTTACATTCCCCTCCCCCTATAAAATTCATTGTACTCAATTCACATAACCATGCAACTTACACATCAACATATACAAAACATTACATCAAAATACTTGATAATTCCACAACTTCATGAATCACGCAAAAATTCCAACCGACAACTCCTTTTTTACCTCAACCCACACATTGGTTGGACAATAAATCTTAGGGTTGTGGCTCTAGGAACTCCAGCTACCAAAATAGAGTCTTCATTTGCTTATGTACAAATGTACATTCTATTTTCTTCAAACTTTACAAAAAATTGTGGGTATGCCTCCCGCACAACTGCCTCGTGATCCCATGTAGCGTCTTCATGACCATATCAGGTCCATTGAACCTTTACAAAGCCTATGGATTTGTTCTTGAGCACTTTGATTTTATGGTCCAGGATGTGCACTAGTTCCACCCAAAAATCCCCTTCATCTTTCACCTGGATCACATTCCAATCAATCACATGATTAGGATAAGGAACATACTTCTTTAGCAAATACACATGGAACACATTATGAATTCTCATGGATGAAGGTAATGCTAGCATGTATGCAAATAGTCTTATCTTTTCTAAGACCTCAAAAGGCCCATAATATCTTGCCGCCAACTTTGGGAAACTTCCCAATTTCAATGATCTTCTCTTTGATTTAACTTTTAAAAACACATTCTCTCCCACTTTGAATTATCTATTTGTTCTCTTTCTATCAACATATCGCTTTTTCCGATCCTGTGCAACTTTTAAATTCTGCATGTTTTTTACCATCTTCTTTTCCATTTCCTTTAAAAATTCTAGCTCAATCGCAGTTCTATCTGCTGGGTTATCCCAACTTATTGGTGTGTTGCATTTTCTTCCATACAAGGCTTCAAACATGCTCATCTTTAATGATTCATGATACCCATTTTTGTATGAAAACTCAACTAAATGGTTATAGTCCTCCCACTTACAAGGTTTGTCCATTACATACATTCTCAACATATCTTTAATTATTCGATTAATTCTTTTTGTCTTCACATGTGACTCTGGGTGATATGTTGTACTGAAATTTAAATTTGTCCCAAATCCCTTAAACAACCCCCTCCAAAAATTGGAAGTGAACTTGGGATCTCAATCCGACACTATTTCCTTAGGAACACCATGTATCCTAGAAAGTTCTCTCATGTAAATTTTTACAATATTGATTTCTTTATGAGTTACTTTTACCGGAATGAAATGTGCAGCCTTTGTGAGTTTTCCCACCACTACCATGATGGAATCATGTTTTCTTGTTGTCTTAGGAATTTTAGTAATGAAATCGATAGTAACAACTTCCCATTTCCATTCAAGAATGGACAATGGATAAAACAATCCCCCTGGATGTTTGTGCTCAGCCTTTACGTTATGACACTCCATGCATCTGGCTAAATAATCAGTGACATCTTTCTTCATATCAGGCCAAAAATATTGGCCTCTTACAACTGTAATAGTTTTCTAATATCCTAGATGTCCAACATATGGCACATTATGCATCTCCTTCAAGACTAAATTTCTCAATTCCTGAGAATTGGGAACATAAAATCTATTAGAAAATAATAGGATTCCATCCTCTTCCATCTTGTAATCCTTATATTTTTGTAAGCTTTATTTAACTTTCACATAATGTTGATCTCTAGTTGCAACTTATATAATTATATATTTCAAATATATTCTATACATACTAATGACTATAACATGAATTTTATGCACCCTTCTACTAAGTGCATCAACCACCTTTTTCTCTTTTCCTTTTTTGTGCTTGATATCAAAGTTGAATTCACTAAGAAATTCCAACCATCTAGTAGATTGTTTTTTCTAGCATTTAGTGTTAGTTGTTCAAGTAGATATTTTAGAACACTATAGTCTATCCTTAATTCAAATTTTATTCCGATGAGGTAATGCCTCCACATTCTTAAGGAATTTACTATAGATGCTAACTCTAAGTCATGTGTGGAATAATTTATTTCATGTTCCTTTAATTTTCTAGAATCATAACAAATTACATGCCCATTTTGCATAAGTACTCCACCGAGCCCTTCTTTGCATGCACATGTGCACACAAATAAATATTTATTTGAATATTTGACTTTCAAAATAGGTGCATTGGTTAACAAATCCTTTAAGAATAGGAATTTTTCTTCACACTTATCACTCCACTCAAACTTTACTCCTTTCTTTTAGAAAGATGTTATTGGGTGTGCAATTTTGGAGAATCCTACAACAAATCTCCTGTAACAACTAGATAGACCCATAAATGATCTAACCTATGAAATTTTTGTTAGCTCTAGCTAACTCTTGATTTCTTTAATATTTTCTAGATCCATTGTTATGCCCTCTTCTGAAACAATGTGACCCAAATAATGGATCTTATTTTGATAGAATGTGCATTTACTCAATTTGGCATACAATTGGTGTTCTCGTAACACTTGTAGAACCATCCTCAAATGTCACTCATTCTCTTCTTATATCTTGGAATAGATAAGAATATCATTCACGGATACAATTACAAACTTATCTAAGAAATATTTGAACACACCATTCATCAGACACATAAATGTAGCCGGTGCATTTGTCAATTCAAAAGGCACTAACACAAATCCATAGTGTCCATACCTTGTCCTAAAGGTTGTTTTTCTAGTGTCGTGTTCTTTGATTCTCACTTGATCATAGCCTAAAGTCAAGTCAATCTTGGAGAATATCTTTGCTCCTTTAAGATAATCAAAAATATCATCAATCCTTGGGAAAGGATATTTATTCTTGAATGTAACCTTGGTCAATTGTTTGAAGTTAATACATAACCTCAACATTCCATCTTTCTTCGTGAAAAAAATAATTGGGGAACCTTGAAGAGAAAAAATTGTTTGTATGTACCCTTTCTTCAAAAACTCTTCTATTTGCATTTGCAACTCTTTTATCTCTAGTGTGCTCATTCTGTAGAGATTCTTAGATACTGGGGCAACTCCATGCATTAATTAAATTGAGAAATTTATGTCCCTCTTTGGTGGAAATCCCAGAAATTCCTCAAACACATCTTCAAACTCTTTCAATACTAGATAATCCTAAAGACTTGGGTCTTTATCCTTCATTGAATATTCCATATGGTTTGCATATACCTGGCACCCTTTTCTAAAACTTCTTTTCAGCAACAATGTTGAAATCTCTTGGACAGATATAGGCCTTGGAATACCTTGCACTATCCTTGAATTCCCTTCTTCATCAAGGCATGCGAAAACCTTTTTATAACAATCTTAAACAACATGATGATTTTCGAGCCAATCCATACCAATCAAGTTGTCATAACACCCAAGAAGTATGATTTTCAAATATTCCTTAGTGTTATTTCCATTCATGCCTATAAGGAATTATTCAACAAGCTCATTAATTATTCTCTTGGTTCCAGTATCTAGCTTAACTAACCAAGAATTTTCATGCTCACATTTTGTTGGTGAGCGCATAGTAGGTTCAATACCCCGTGTTCAAGTTACTTAGTCCAACAAAACCCTACAGACACCGACCTTGTCGGCATCACCTGCATGCAGGAAAATTCTCACCCAAGGTATCTTTATGGGGACTATAGGAACCAAGATTCTACAGGGGTGAGGGAAAGATTGGAAGTCCACTCTGTCGTATCTACAGGATCGTCTCACGCACTAAAACCTTTCTACCCTGAACTTGTTACTTAGTTATATATGTGCATATATCCATATTTATTTTATTTAGTGGTTAAACATACAGTCATGGTTACAATGAACTACTATAGAATCACCAATATTGCAGATAAACATACAAAAAAATTAAAGATAAACATACATTCACATTACATAAATGAATTAATATCCAACAATATATATCTACACAAGGTTATTGTGGTTCATGCTACTCTAGGATACACACACAAAATATTGGATTCTTTATTATATTTAAGTGTCTAGGTTGTGCTCTATGCTACAATGGATGATTAGTATACAATATTCATCACATCTATAACTTCTTTACAATGCTTTGTTCTTTGCAACTTTATTTCTCTCTCGACCTTGTGAATGATCTCAAACTCATGGATGATTTACATATTTATACATTTTTTGCAGGGTGTTTTTCCAATTCATAATGAGTTGGCTACCACTCATGCTCACCTGGTGACAACTCATTATGAGCTGGATACAACTCATGGTTGGCTAGTTTTCCTGAATTTTCCGATAGCTGTTCTTTCTTGTCCCTTGTCTTCTCCTCTTTACTCTCTCTTGTTTATTGATATTATTTATATTCTTGATCTTCTTGATCTTCTTTATCCTCTTCTTCCTTCACCATTCATGTTCCTTGTCCCTGCATATTGTCTCTTCTCACTGTTCCATCCCCAAAACTGCCTGTCCAATAGGCCCCCAAAACCCACCTATGGATCATCCTGAGCCACTTAGGCCTGTTGTGTCATGCTCCCCCATGCCTCAAAAACTTTCTGGAGGGTTTCCTTTGCTATCTGTATTGTTTTTGTTAGTTATTCTTCCCTTTTCAATATTTCCTCCATCATCTGCATTGTCAAACTAGTAAGTTTTTCCTCGATGTCTTGCACCACTAGTGTTAGTTATTTGCACAGTAGCTAGTCCTTCTAGTACCCTAAGGGCCTCATCTTGTAGTGGTTGTAATTTATATGTGATTTTCCTCTATTCTTCCTTCATCTATTCCATTGTAATGTACATTTTCCTGTTAGCTAGGATTATTTTCATTCTTTCTTCTGGTGGTAGGGTATTTACGTGCTCATTGGCCTGATTTTGTTTTTCCTACGTAGTCCTTATTTTATCTTCTAGTGCTTTCAGGTCTGTTTTGTTAGTACGCTCTATCCAAATGTGTATGCCTTTGTCACACATATTTATGCATTCATGTTCTAATATCTTGATCTTTGCCAATGATGTCTGAGTTGTTCTTTCCCTTTGTTCTCTTTCTTTTGGTTGTGTCCCTGGTAGTGTATGCAGTTCCAACTCATTGATATTGTTCTGAAGGCCCTTGATGACTGCACTTATATTGGAAACCTTCTCTTCTACTATGACCTCTACTACCAATGGTACTTCTAGGACTTCTTTGTATAGGTTATGGACTATCGCTTGTATTTTCTCTTCCGATTGTTTGAATTCATCCTTTTCTTTCAAGGCTCTATCATCCTTTTCTTCCACCTCACCTTTCTCTTTCAAGGATTTCTCGGCCCTGAATTATTCCTTTCTCTTCTATTTTAATTATTTATCTACCTTTCCTTCAGCCTCTCTCTTCTCTGTTTCTACGAGTTCCACTTATTGTTCTACTACGCACTTTTTCTTGTACTGTAGTGGAATATTGCCAGAACTGTAGTTTCGTCTTCTCATATTCTAATTTATCTAATTCACTGGCTGTGGTGTCTACTCAGATACATAGTTCCTACATGATCCCTATGTGGAAACCTTGTAATAATTCCATCGTCATCTGTGGCATGACTAGGTCCATGTGCCTTAGTCCTTGTAACTTCTCTTGTAATTCAGGGTTGGGTAACCTGACTGTCTCTACTGGGATCTTGATCACTTTACACTCTACTGTCATTTGTGATGATACAACAATTCATTTTTCCTATGCTATGCATTCTTGTCTTGTATCAGATCCTTGCATAGGTGTCAGTTGGACTATTTCCAATAACTATTGTAACATCAAACATTGGTCCCACACCTTCATTTGTAGTTCTTCCAGTTTCTTTGTGGTCTCTTCGAGGACTTCCTCCATGAAATACCTTAGTCAGTAGCCAATTCAGTCTATGTCGTCCTTTGTTAGTGTGTAGACAGTTGGTGGATTTTAGGCCTTTTTATTCTTTCGCAGAGATGAACTTGTGCTTTGGTCCTGTCCTTTCCTCCATGTCTTAGGTGGGGATTGTGGAGGTTGGTCTATTGATCCTATTTCTCATGCGTCCTCCGTGCCATTTCCTGGATTGGTGTCCTCTACCCCATTGTTTGGAGGGTCCATCTCTATCTCTACATGTTGTCACATCCCCTTCTATTGGTATGTTCCAGTCTGGTTCCCAATCTTGCATGACTAACAAGATGCCTTCTTCCATTATCTTGTATTTTTTTTGGACCCACTCCTCCCTTGGATCCTTCCTAGATTTGATGTACATGTGATGACTGTATGTGAGAAACTTCATGACTGGTCCATATGATTCCACCAACTTTAGTGACATGCATGATGTGTTCCGGATACTATGCCAAATCATTTCAGCTTAGAGAAAGAATTGGAAGTTGTTGTCCATTTGTCTCCTCTTATTTGTTGAAAACTAGAAATTATGCTACTTTTATGCTATGCATGGCTTCCCTCTTATCCCTAAGAACTATGCATCATATGGTTTTTCCCATGTTCTAAAGGAAATCAAAATCAGGAAATAGGGGTAGTGAAACTCCATTCCCTTATCTTGGGCCTCTACATAGTCCAGTAGGAACTGGTTGAGTAGGAATGATGCCCAACTCATTGTAGTGCCTTCTACACATTTTTATGCCACAACTATTACCCATGATGGTACTTGATCCTTCATGCACTTTCGTAGTATATTGCATCACATATATTTGGCACATCTAGGACGCACACCCCTTTAATTATGCAAAACTTTGCTCGCATAGTTTCTGACTGTGATCTTTCTATTTTTTTTTCTCCAAAAAACAAATCAGGGTCTTCCCCTCGGGTTGGAAGCCTATTGGTTCTCACTATCAAGTTTGTGTCAATATATATTTTCCTATCCAACCACATGTGCCCCTAATGCATGAAGGATAAGAGGATTTTAATGTATGAATTGACTTCGTTGTTGTGTTCAAAGTGTGGGATATCAAATAGGTTGAGGAGGCCTTCTCACTCTAATTCTTTGGCCCAAACCTTGGTAACTGATATGCTCTTCTTTGTAAGTGGGTCTACTTTGAGTTCTAGGTATTCATGGGGTGGCATTTTATGGAACTTCGCCACATCTGTAATGTCATGTTTTCATATTTCAACTGGGGTACCTTCCCCAACATGTCTTTGTCAATGAGGACTTCCTCTAGAATGCATGGGGTCACCAACCTATAATTTGGATTATTTTGTAGTGTGACCAGTGGGGTGTCATCCTTTCTAATCAGTATGTAGTCATGAGGAAATCTCAGCTCTAATGAAGTTGTGCTAGGGGTTTCCTCATTCTCAGGTTCAGTTTTTGGACCTTTTCTATGACTCTTCCTTGGCACAAATTCTACTGCTCCTATGGCTCTGGGTGGTTCCATTGTTGTAGTTAAGTAGTCTTTGACAAGTGTTGTAGCTCTGTATCTCATTCTAGCTCCGTGCTCTCTATTTTTATTGTAATGATAAGTAGCAATAACCTGCATTTGGAAACAATGGATTCTTATATGCCCTTTTCCCAGTTGTTCACTAGTATTCATGCCTTACCTCTTGTCTCATCTTCCCATAGCATGAAAAGTGCTTGCATTAATGATGCTTTATTACCGAATCCATTATTAGATTTTCATCACATACTGCGACTCTGTCCTGCGTATTGGTGTAGTTTTTCTTCGAGTCCCTGTCATTATGATGGCTTTATGACTTCGCCTTATGGTGGCTTTATGCATTATTGCCATGACCATTTTCTGACTTGTCCTTATCTGCTTGTAACTTTCATTTTCATCCTTTTCATACTTACAACAGTCTTGTCATGTGGGATAGTGCAATTACTACTGCATACTTTATCACTTTTGCATCAGGTCTCTTGGGTTGGCACAATTGCACCTATCTGTGTGGTTCCCATTGTCATTCTTTATGGACATGGTTTTTTTTTCTTGTGCAGTACTTCCTATTACACAGACTGTCGACCCTCTTAAGAGACTTTTAGTCCACTCCCATTCACATGTCCTTTCAATGCTTCGCCTTTAAGTGTTTCTAACTGCTCAACACCTACTTCTGTCATCTCCTGGATCAAATATGGTCATAACCATTTCATATAGAACTTCCCTAGGTGTTGCATAAATTTTCTATTATATAGTAGTACCAAGTCACATACTTGGAATTTTTTTAACTTAATGTGTTTATCATGCCATGATTTTTCCCTTTCCTTTTGATCTTGTTGGTGAAACCCTATGATAAATATATCCTGCTCAATTTGTACCAAATGTGATAGTCATTCATGTATTGCACCCAAATCTGAAATATCTGTGATAGCTATGATGTACAAGATTAGTACAATGAAATCCCATAACTGCCTCCTGCCTATATACCAACCTAAACGATGTTTTCTCTATCAAATTCTTGCTAGTTGTACTTTATTCCCACAATGCAATAGGGATTCTTAAGTCCCAATCATGTCTTCCCACGTTGCATATTTTGGTTAGTGCATTCTCTAGGATTTTATTGAATGCTTCCATTGTGCCATTGGCCTACAGGTGGTACAATGTACTCTTTTGGTGGTGGATTTGGAATTATTTGATCAGAGCTTCTAAGGTCTTATTGATGAATTGTTCCCTTGATCACTCATCAATTTTCTTGGACATCTCAATCAATTTATTATATTCTCGAACAAAAGGTGCACTACAATCCATAACTGGGATGAATTCTTCCCATCGGGTTAGATATTTTGTTGTCGTAATGATGTACCTAGACCCTCATATTGTTGTTGGTGGGTTGATTGGTCCAATGAAGTATATGGGTCACTTATCAAAATCCTTTAATGTAACTTGTAGATTGAATGGAATCTCATTCCTTCTGGAGGGATTTCCGACCCTTTGAAAAACATCACATGTCTGATAGTATTCCTTTGTGTTCATGTGGAGTGTAGACCACCATAGTCCCGCGTGTAATATATTGTGTGTAGTGTCTTTGCCTTCATAATTTCCTCCTTCTATCCCTTTGTGCGGTTATGCCAATATAATTTGTCTTTCATGTTTGACCACATAGTGTCACAATATTCCATCCGTGCCCAGTTTATATAAACTCCTTGAAATCAATTGGTAGTCCGTAGCCTTTAATACCAGCTTATTTTTCTGTGCAACCATCATATCCAAGGGGGACATCCTTATACTTAATAATTGTACAATGTATATAAATTAATCATTCACCATATTAACCAAACATATTTTTTCATATGGCAAGATATCATCCAAATTTCATTCCTCTTCTCCCAAGAGTATGCACAACAAGTGATTTTCTCCTGCATTAATTTTACCTAGTTTTACTACTACTTCAAAGTCATATTCCTAGAACAATATGACCCATCTGCAAATCCTTCCCCCCAACATTGGCTTATTGACCATATATCTCAGTGCAGAAAGCTCAGTGCACATCTTAAAGTGTGAGCCTAGCAAGTAGTGTTTGAACTTCTACAATGTATAGACCATAGCCAATCCCTCACGTTATGTTGTGGTATAGTTTGTTTCCACTATTGATAACTTCCTTCTTGAAAAAGAGATTGGGTGATATATCTATCCCTCACCGGTTTGTGACAAGATTACACCTAATGCTATTGATGATGCATCCACATGTACATGGAAGTCCTTGTTCTATTCTATGAAAATTAATATCGACATAGTTACTAACTTTTGTTTCAACGTGTCCAGTCATTTCTGACAATCAACATTCCAATAGAACTTCGCTTCTTTTTTCAACAATTTTTCCATTGGTGCTATTGTTGATACTGAGAAGGGGGTGAATCAGAATCAAGTACAATTTAAAAAAAATAAATCAACTTATACTTAAACCATTCAATTATATCCAATTATAAATGAACAATAGTAGAAGAGTTACACCAATACACCACAATACACCATGCACAATATATGAGAAATAATCAATAATTGTTGTTCAAGGGAAGTAGTGACTTCCAAAGGTAGCTACAACTTCCAAATATAAAGGGAGGGATGAAACTCCAAGAGGAAGATACAATCATCCAATATCAAGAGAGGGTTGACCTCTCCATCCTTTCCCCTTCATTCCACCCAAGAATATATGAGAGATAATAAAAATTTACATTAAATCATCACCATCAACCAACCATCACATAGAGCCTGATAAGGCTTCCTGAGACTTCTTAAACTTCTGTAATTATTCAATTCTTGGAATACTCTGATCCCGTAGATAATATTACTCAATTTATTCTCTGAAACTCCTCCAATTTTCACTCCCTTAATCCTCCCCAAAAATAAGTTATAAAAAGAATGGTAGACTTTATTCAATTCTGGTTTATTCATGAGAGTGAACTTGTACAAAATGTCCTGCGCTCAATATTTAACATCATATTCTGAAACTCGCACACAAGAAATTGTAGCTCATAATATCTCCAATGAAATTGGTCCCACTTAATTTTTATTCTCTATGAAGAATTTATGATTGTTTTACCTGAAACACTTGTTTATTGACTAGCTTTAGGACTGTTAAAAAACCCTATCTTCCATAGAGTGTATCTCCATAATTATAACAAATCAAGAGCTGAAACGTTTACCACATGTACCTTGATATGTCTTCTCAATACCATATAAATTTCACCATCTGAATCATTCTAGAAAAAACTTTATAGTGAAAATGGTAATATGACCTGTAAATAACATACCTTATAACACATCACCAAAAGACTTCATACTCCCCTGAAATTGAGACTTCTTTACTTCTGATTTCCTCTGAAATTAGGCTTGTGTATCAAATGAATGTATAAAGATATTTATTTATACCATTTATGTCACTTCCTTTTAACATTAGGGCCGACCTGACACTTTCTTATTTTGTAATTATTATTTTTAATTATCTTCAGGGCCTACATGTACTTCCTTCTTCAATTCACTTTGTCATCTTCAAAAATTCATTTCTCCTCAACCATGAGGATCCACATGACGTGCCACATACCACCGGAAACAACAT
>ML796389.1:175085-185118 GCA_009831015.1 Picea engelmannii
TTTTTTCTTTTACATTTTTTCTTCCAATCTCTACTACACCTTCTCCAAGTATTTTGGCAGATGATTCATTTCCAAATGCAACATTTCCACCCTTTCTCTTCAAGTTGATGAATTTATCTTGATCCCTAGTCATGTGTGAAGAACATACACTGTCTATGTACCATTCATCATCTTCTTTAAATTCTTTAGCAGTTAATGTTATTCGACAATATTCATTGTTTGGAATCTCTTTCCTTCTCTATACTGTGGTTGGTATAGAGACATCTTCATTCATATATCTACAATCTCGTGTTTTGTGACCAATATAATTACATTTGTAGCATAAAATATTTTTGTCCATCAATGGGGAAAATGAATTATAACTTATGTTGACAAATCCACGATTATGTCCATATCTTCTATTTACACCATTCATGCTTCTTGTGTATTTTTTCCTTTCATTGATTCTGCAATTAATTGCCTTATGTCCAACATTTTTGCAAGTATAACAATGACCAAGAAAGAAATTTTGATACCTTGGAGTAAGTGGTCTTCTTTGTGATGTAATCCATCTGGGTTCATGATCTACTCTTTTGTAGTTTCCTTCATATTGATTGAAGCTTCTTTTATTCCTAAAGGTAGGAGTTCTTCTTGGATATTCATATCTTTTGTAATCATTCCTTCTTTTTGGTATCCTGGTCCACTTATCATCAACTGTCCGTGTAGCTCTTTCTTCAACCTTCTTGTTGGTATTTGCATCTTCTTTTTATGAAGTTTCACCCATGCATCCAAGATGTGTTAATTATTTTGGCACTTGAGAGTTTATTAAGCTCTTCCTCAATGAGACAAATTCTTGTTCAAGTTTCTCACAATCTTCTTCTTTCTTCATCATTTGGACATTCCTTACTTCTCCTATTATTCTTTCTTCTTCGAGTAAAGTTTTCAAGGAAATGTTTTCTTCTCTTAGTTTATCAAAGACTTCTAATTGTTTATTCAATCTTACAACTGTCTTTTCACAACTACCCAATTCACTTCTTAGTTTTCTATGCATGTCTTTGAGCTTGCTATTTTCAATCTCAACATGCTTCAATTTTTTAAAATTCTCATCTTCTTGTTGAATAATTTCTGCTTCATGATTTTCTTCTTCTTCATTGGACTTTTCTTCTTCAGTGTCATATCTTTCAATCCTTGGATGAGGACATTCAAATTCAACATGTCCTACTCCTTCACAATTAAAGCAAACGAACTGACCTCTATTTTCTTCTTTGAAATCTGAGATGTTGTAATTTGCTTCAACTTCTTCTTCTTCTTCTGATTCTTCCCTTGCATAAAGGTCTTGTAGCTTGTCCCAAATCTCTTTTGATGATTCACATGATCCCACCTTGGATTTCAATGAATTTGTCAATCCATCCAGGATGGTATCTATTGTCAATTTGTTGTTCCTTTTTGCTTCCTTTTGAGCTACAGTCTTTGGTTTCTTCAAAGAATTGTATCCTGAAGAAAATGATAACCAAACATCTTCCCCAAGAGCTTTCAAATAAGTTTCCATTCTATTACTCCAGTATTCAAAATTTCTTCCATCAAATGCTGGAATCCCATTTGGAATTTTGTCTTCCATTTCTTCTTAGGATCTTCCTTCCAGTGGTTAAACTGTACTGAAGGTAACCCACTTTGATACCAATTGTTGATACTAATAGGGGGGTGAATCAATATCAAGTAAAATTTAAAAACATTTGCAACTTATACTTAAACCATTCAATTATATCCAATGATAAATGAACAATAGTATAAGAGTTACACCAATACACCACAATACACCATGCACAATATATGAGAAATAATCAATAGTTATTGTTCACGGGAAGTAATGACTTCCAAAGGTAGTTACAACTTCCAAATATAAAGGGAGGGATAAAAATCAAAGAGGAAGATACAATAATCCAACATCAATATAGGGTTGACCTCTCCATCCTTTCCCCTTCCTTCCACCCAAGAATATATGAGAGATAATAAAACTTTACATTAAATCATCACCATCAACCAACCATCACATAGAGCCTGATAATGCTTCCCGAGACTTCTTCAAATTCTATAATTCTTCAATTATTGGAATAATATGATATTGTATGTAATATTAATCAATGTATTATCTGAAACTCCTCCAAGTTTCACTCCTTGAATCCTCCCCAAAAAGAAGTTATAGAAAGAATGGCAGACATTATTCAATTATGGTTTATTCAGGAGAGTGAGCTTGTACAGAATGTCCCGTGCTAAATATTTAACATCAGATTCTGAAACTCGCACACAAGAAACTAAAGTCCATAATATTTATAATGAAATAAGTCCCACTTAATTTGCATTCTTTATGAATAAGTTATGGTTTTTTTACCCGAAACACCTGTTTATTGACTTACTTCAGAACTGGTCAACAACACTATCTTCCACAGAGTGTATCTCCATAATTATAGAGAAAAAAAATATGAAAATTTTACCATAGGTACCTTGATATGTCTTCTCAATACCATAGCAATTTCACCATCTGAATCATTCTAGAAAAAAAATTATAACGAAAATGGTAAGATGACCTGTAAATAACATACCTTAGAACACATCACCAAAAGACTTCATGATCCCTTGAAATCCGGCCTTCTTTACTTCTGATTTCCTCTAAAATTTGACTTGTGTATCAAATGAATGTATAATAATATTTATTTATACCATTTATGTCACTTCCTTTTAATATTAGGGCCGACCTGACACTCTCTTATTTTGTAATTTTTTTATTTAATTATCTTCAGGGCCTACATGTACTTCCTTCTTCAATTCACTTTGTGATCTTCAAAAATTCATTTCTCCTCAAACATGAGGATAAACATTATGTTCCACATACCACTGGAAACAACATGATGTATACTATCCATCCATGGGTTTTTTTTCTGCATGTACATTTTCCTTCATGTCCAAATACCTTCATCAATCTTGCGGTCCAAAACCAATGACTAGAGTTGACATCAATGACAACAACCAATCTTCCAACAACTATAATATTTTTGTATCCTTTGATAAATTTCCTATAATACCATGTGTGACCCAATGTTCCAAGCAAATGTTTGACTATTGTGGGTGGTTGTAAGTCCATAATAACTGCAATATTTCTGGGATCAATTATTATACCTTGTTTGCATACCATGTGTCCTAATAATACTTCGAATGGTGTGAAAAAAATACACTTATTTAGGTGTAAGGATATCTGATGTTGTCTGCACTTATCCAGCATCAATATTAGCAATCCAAAATTATCTCGTGAAAGGATAAATATAGTCCATTCATCCAAGTAGACTTCGAGAAACTTATGAATAAAATCCTTAAATATTGTGACAACTACTCTTGAAATATGCCAAGTTCTTTCTTCAACCCAAACAACATCATTATATATTGGAAACTTCCCCATTCTGTCGCAAAATGTAGTCTTATGTCTATCTTCCTGTGCAAGTTGTAACACACCCATGGTGGGGAACTCAAAATTTCATTCTTCTTAAGAAAACAATACCCTCATTCGGGGTCTCTATTCCATTATGCTCTTCTAGAGCTTTCCAGCCATGGTCTCCATGCTCCAAACCGAGATCAAAACTACTAGATACCCTCTCCCAAGTTCTTTGGGTTCTTCCATCCCTCTATAATTGCATATGACCAAGGGCTATGACCAGATGCCAAGACAACAGGCTCCAAGATGACCACCATGAGAAATCCTTCGGAGTGGCAAACCTTCGAAGTTCACGATCCGACATAACGTATCCTTAGAGATTTCGATGGCTCTGATTCACTTCGGGACTTCAACGTTCAAGAGTTTCAAAAATTCCTACACCTTTTTCCTTCGAATTAATTTGTCCCCATAGTTTCATATTGAGCACCACGCATCCCTCGTGATTGAATTCAGTTCTTTGGTCTTCGAGAGGTTCAACCTCTCCACACTCGTTTATCCTGGACTAATTTCACCCAAAGTCAATGATCCGTCAACATGTGTATCTCATAGATTGAAAACTGCAAATCACTTCGGCTCTTCAGAATTCGAGAGGTTCAACCTCTTCACACTCATTTTCTCCTGGAGTGATTTCACCCAAAGTCCATGGATTTCCACCACGTATCCTCTCTCTCTAATCGACAGTGCAGATGGACTCTGTTACTTCACAGATTTTCAAAGGAACTCACGGATAACCGCTTATTAATACCCCAATGTGTGCCACTCCGAGTGGGACACATGGCGTCACCGTCACTTGACACATGGGAACCCATGTAATCTCTATGTAATACCCACATTCCCTCGTTTGAATGGTCAAGAGGGGTCCCGAAGGATCCATAGATCCATCGTCCACATTACTTCTCTACTTAGTTCTTCGATAGTTTTGGCGTTACTAAGCCTCTATTCTCCCGAAGTGGTCAACGCCAGACTAAATATCTCATAGATATGATAGTCGAGATGGCTCCCTAACATCATCAGGTCTAAGGCCCAGATTAACTTCGGGACTTCGGGACTTCGGGGATTTTACCTCCCTCGTGACGAACTTTCTCAATTCACCAAAATCGCAAAGTCTGAAGGACTCAAGGGGCTAACTCCTGCACTCTTTCCCATATCCAATGGTCACAATAGACCTTGTCTCTTCCCGAACATACCTCATTCATTCATCTTCCAAACAAAGAAACCTTCCCTTTAGATACTTCAATCTCACTATTGTTCCTGAGCTCTGTTATCTCTATAAGGCTTAAGAGCCTTGCGCTCTTTCTCTTGAACTTAACACTTAGAATAATTCTTCCATGCACCCCTTGTGCTCATTCATCAAATCTAAAACTCAAGAGGTTCTCAGTCTCTTCCCACCTCACAGAGAGCCTGTGCATACGTGCACTACCTCTCCTAAGCTTAACAAACTCCTTCCTCCAGGATACTTGTAATATCCCCAAGGACGAGCCCCAATTGTATTATGAATTGTAAACATGTTTTGTAGGATGGTGAGCCAAGCAATTATAAGATGGTAGGCTTATGTGTTAGTAAGCCGGAGAGCCTAGGTGTTAAAGGCCAGTACCCTGTTTTGTACATTAAAATATTCATTTTATTAATATAAAAACATCATTGCGTGTAGACTGACCATGAAGAAAGATTATGCAGGACTAAACTCCACTAGTCTAGGTAAGGGAGAGGGGGGTGAGAGGTTGGAAAGAGGGGCTAAGCCTAAGGGCTTAAGTCCAAGAGAATAATAATTTATTATTAGTCCAAAAGTTGTTTAAAAGGATATGTTTTTATCCTAAGTTCCTGGGGGAAGATGGGGGACTTCCAAAGGGAAAGGAACATGCTTCATGAGCGAAAGGTGTTGGCTCAGGAACATGCATACTTAAGGGGGAAATTATTATTGTTGGGGGGATGCAAGAACTCACTCATGACATGAAGAGAGGTTCATGCACAGACAGTTCTAGTGCAGACGCTCTCATCATCTTTTCTAGGCTAAACTAGTCTACTCCATCTCTCCTCGCAAATTCACTCACGCATTGAGAAAGAACACAGTCATCCATTTCCTCCATTGTTTAACTCGTGGCCATTATGCACCTTTGTAATTATTGAGCCATCCCTTTCCTTACCCGAATTATCTATTGTGGTTTGAATAAGTGGGTTGTCAAGCCTGTGGTTGAAGAGGTAGGTTGTCAGGTCTGTGAGAAAATCTCTCTCTAGGTGAGATAGATTGATGTGGATTGAAGAAGTAGGTTGTTAGGCCTTTGAGCAACTCTCTCTAGGTGAGAGAGTGTGCCGAGGAAGTGAGATCTCCTGTAGGGAGTCTCGTAGTTGCTACAAAGCTCTGAGAATTCTGAATCGACCTATTGTTAAAGCCCAAGGTAAGGGAGGTGGAGAAGTTGATGGAGTGTGTTACAGTGAAGGTGTATACTCCTGTGGTGGGACATGCATGTGAGGAATGAGATTCTGTGAGCACTGGGTGTAAGTGGCTCTTGGGAGAGAATCCTTCCTCTTAAGTTGTGTGACTTTCCTATTGACCTTGCCTAGCCTAGGAATCCCTTCCCCGATGGAGTTTAGTCCTAGATTGGGGGTGACCCACTGCTGAGAGTGGTGAGAAGTGTGGTCTAAGCTTGTGGGGTTCATGGAAGGTCTGCACACAGTTTGTGGTGTTTTCTCCAGTCAAAAGATAAATATCATTTCCATGCTTAATTTTGTATGTTATGCATGTCTGAGACTCTTGAAATGTTATCATGTGTTTCATTGCATGTGGGACTTACTATCAATTCCATTTGAGTATGTATGGTAGCAGTAATTTTGTGTTATTTTTTTAAAATTCATTAGAAATGCATGTTATATATATATATATATATATATATATATATATATATATATGTATGTATGTTCCTGAGTGGAGTTGCTCGGCCTGTTGGTTGTTGGGGACGTTACAAATTGTTATCAGAGCTAAGTGAAGTGTTCAAGTAGTGGTGTTTCCCATTCTGTTAGTGACTGGGGACGTTACAAATTGGCATCAGAGCCAAGGTTCAAGCACTGAGCCTGGATGGGTCGGATAAGTGGTCATTGGAATCAAGGTTTTAGGTGGAAATTATGTCAAGAGGAACCAATTTCGAACCTCAGAACATTCTTGAGTACCACGAGGTTACCTTGGCTATGTTACAAAGCTCAGGAGGTGTAGAGGTATTATACAACCATGACCGACATGGTATTGGCCCACAAAGTAATGTGGGTCATAGGACCTTTTCAGGAGAAGGAGGGAAATTCCTGACCATCAGATATGGAAAATTTGCGAGGTGGTTAGCGATGAGTTCCTTTGGAAATCCATGGAGTAACAAAGTTTGTTTGTGCCATCGATMTGAGAGAGAAGGTACGTGACATAAATCCGTGTACTTCGGGTGAAATCACTTCGGGAGAAAATGAGTGTGGAGAGGTTGAAACTCCTGAAGCCCAAAGTTCCCAAAGTGGATCTTCACCGTAGATCTGGGAGAAGGGMTCAAACRTTGGATCAAGATAAGGGTGGAATTTATGGTGTGGTATGAAGGACAAAGAACTCCTGAAGMTCCAAAGTATGGAGTAATCCGGACCGTCCCTCAAAAGGGACCCATGTCAGAGATTGGCTTTTTTGAAATTTCGACGTTCGAAAGAATTAGTGTGTGCTGAGGCGAGAATGTCCGAAGCCTGAAGCTCTGAAGCCTMGAAGAGCCGAAGTGGTGAGTCATGATGATGTCACCTATAGGTGATGTGGACCTATCGTATACTTGCTACGTGCCCCCACCTAGAATGTTGTCAGTTATACTATGTGGGCCCTGAGGTTACATGACATAGTTAAAGGTTGGCGGATTCACACTAGCGTTGATCACGATACATCAAGATCGATGAACAAGAGGCATTGCGGGGACCCAAGTTGCATGGGAGTTAATTTTCCAAGGTGGTCCCACAATCCAAAGAATGGTTTTACCAGGGGGTTACATGTCAGTGTCAGAGGAATTACGTGATGAAAGGGAGGTTACTCCAAACCACTGATGCATCCCCCCCCCCCCAATTTGAAAGGCATTAAGTGATGTGAGTGTTCAGTATCCTAGTTCAAGTACGAAAACTGTGGGTCCAGTGGACGCATGGTGCCAATTGTGAAGTTTGGAGACTTGACACTCCAGAAGAATGGTTCATAAGGGAACAAAAGGAAGAACTTTCAAAAGTTTTGTAACGTCGAGGTGACATGAAATTGTTCAGATATTAATGGTTTAGGGTGTTGGGGGTGATCTAAAATGAAAGAAGACTTGAAATCTTGAAATTATTTGCAAGTAAATTTTATGTGTTAGAAGAAAATGGATCAACTTTGCAACACATTAATTAAAGGATTGCTCATTCAAGATACAAACAAACAACAACATAATCAAAGAACATAAGCACATAAACACAACAATTGATAAAGGAGTTCACCCCTCTCTTGGGCTACATCTCCTGGTCCATCTTCCAATGGATCATTATTATTAATTTCTCAAAAACATGCCTTACAATGCTCAAACTGACCAACAGACTGCTCCAATGGCTTCAGAGCATCCAAAAACCCCTAGCTGGGCTTTTTCGGCACCTCAATCAGTCGAAAAACGAAGAAGTTAGGCCTCCTAGAAGTCCCCCCTTCAAGCTTGTTGTCTCTGCATCTACAAAACGCACCCTTGTGTCATGAACCTGGAACACACGCAATTTAAAGCGTGAAAACCCAGCACCGGGTGCAACCATGCCAACGGTGTGAACTGTAGGATGGTTATGAGCACGCCAGCCCCTAACCGCCTAGCACCTGGGCATGTGAGGGCCATATGACCGTGCTCTATAAGAAAAAGTCTAACGGTTTGAAACCGTTCCAACTCCCCCCTCCGCGCTCCGGTTATGGTCACATGCAACACCATAAAACTGCAGCTTTACATATTTGAAAACACAAATCCCGTGCGTGCGCCTTTTAACAAAGGGCATGGTTGTATATATATCGTAAGTGTGACCGAGTGTTGGGGCTAAGCCCCAACCTGGACCCCCGCATCGACGGTGACATAAAATGAATAGAAATATATGTTAAAACACATTGTTAACAAGAAACAACATGTAGGCTAGTGGTAGCCCACACTCTACCAAGACGCGGAGCCAAAAGGGAGGTCCGAGGTTCGACCCCCATGGACCCCATACAATTTTAAAACAACAAACCAAATGCCAATATCGGGGTGCCACGTGGCAGCCCATGACTGGGCCACGTGGCACCCAATCACTTGTCCAAATGATGCCATGTGTCACATTCTGACTTGACCAACTGTCAGCCACATCACCTCTGCCACGTCAGCATATGGATGTACAGACCTGCTACGTCAGCCTGTACGGACTGTACAGTCAGCGTCCCTTTTTTTTTTTGCCTGTTTGACATTCTGAACAGATTGCGATATCTCTCGCTCCCAACGTCCATTTGAGACGAAATGAGTTGCGTTGGATTCGAAATGATGAGGTCTATGCTTTCGTCCGATTTGAAGCAATTCCAAGCACTTTGAATTTTTGAGCAAAATTTGATCCCCTGATCACACCTCCCCATTAGGAAGCTTGTGGACCTCCAAAAGACTATTTTCAATCTATGTGAAGATGAGGGTATAGTTCCCTCACCCTTCCAACCTCAATCCACTTGGCTTTGCTTGGATTTGTCCCTTTAAAACCAACTCGAAGATACTCCACATTTCCTCGTTTTGAAGTTTGCATTCTCCTGTCAAGGATGGTGTCTTCATGCAGTTCTGTAAGATACTCTGGGGAAAAATCATCTATGGAACGAATCTGAACATGCTCTCCATGATCATCAATCAACAGAGACTCATACAATTTCAAATTCTCAACATTAACGACTGCATACATTTGCATATAAGGAGGCAAATCTGAACGAAAAGCATTGTTACCAATCTTGTCGATAATCTTGAAAGGACCATATCGAATCGGTTTCAACTTTTTACCTTCTCCTTAAAGCCTCTCCTTGTTGATGTAAAGCCAAACTTCATCTCCAACTCGGAAACTGTGATCAACACGATGCTTATCATGTCTCGTCTTGTACTTGGCCTGACTCTTTTCCAACTACTCTTGCACCACTTGATGTATCGACTGAATTTGTTCAATGAACTTTTCTTCCCTATCAATGTCATATTGACCATTGAAAACAATATCCTTCCCAAAGATAAAATCTAAAGGAGACTTGGGCAAATATCCAAAACATGCTTCAAATGGCGACGTTTGAGTGGAAGAGTGCTTAGCTCGATTGTACGCATGCTGAATGTAGTGTAAATGCTCATCCCAAAGTTTAGGATGCTTGTTGCAATAAGCACGAAGAAGATGCACCACTGTATGATTAACCACCTCTGTCTGACCATCTGTTTGCGGATGAAAAGCTGTGCTCTTTTTAAGTTTGTTGTCCATGAGTGCCCATAAACTCGACCAAAAACTTCCAACAAATCGAGAATCCCAATCAGAAATAATGGACTTAGGCAATCCAAAATGCACCCAAACATTTTGAAAGAACAA
>ML796389.1:214636-240681 GCA_009831015.1 Picea engelmannii
ATCACTCGACGATCTTTTTAGTTTTTGGACGAGTCGAAAAAGAGCTTAATTGAGACTTGTTAGGAAGATTCTAGGCGAAAATCCACGAGGGAGGCCAAGGCTCCCATGTGGACCTTATGTGGAATGTCGGTATCTTACAAAGAACCGACACAAGCTTGGGAAGACCCAAAGGTCTCCAAGTCGAGGAGGGAGAAGTCCTAACGAAGGTTATCGTCTCTGTGATATATAGGATAATGTCTCTTCCTGGAAAAGACATATGCGAAGGCATTGGATACCCCATAATACCATCCCAATCAAAGGTAACCTCGTCAATACTTGGAGGGAGAGAACTCGGGAAGAGTAAAACTCTCTCTTGTTTAGAAGGTGAAGTAATAGAACTGCTAAGGACACAGAATAGAAGGTATAGAACCAGAACCATAAGAGCGGGATCGACCAAAAATTGCATTGGTGCAACCACTTCCTTAAACTTATCACTCTCCAAGAGAAGAGTGGGGTCGATCAAATATTGCATCGATATGATGACTTCCTCAACCATTGGTTGAATAGGATGCGAGACAACAAGGTCAAGAGGTGTATCACCCCAAAAAATGGGAGTGTTTTCGGTTGAAGATTGCATCGACATGACCATTGGTTGAACACGATGCGAGACAACAAGGTCAAGAGATGCATCACCCCCAAACATAGGAGAGGTGTCGGTCAAAGATTGCATTGACATGATCACAGGTTGAATGGGATGTGAGACAACAAGGTCAAAGGACGCATCAACCCCTAAAGTGAAAGGAGTGTCAGTCGAAGATTGCATCGGCATGACTACTGTATCAACCAATGAAGGAATAGAGTGTTGTGAAACCATATATTTCTCAGGACTCGAAGGGCCCTTAAGTGAGCCCCATGCTTTGAGTATCCCAGCAGTAATAAGACACAAACGAGTAAGGTGACTTCTTTCGCAAGTCCTGCAAAGGAATCTAGGCTTACGTCTGAGACGTCTAGGATTCTCAATCATATGAATGCCCCTAGCATAATTTGTAGTTGCTGGTGACATGCTCCCAGCATGACTTGCAGAGGCTAGTAGGGAATCTCCAACATGACTAGTAGATATTGGTGATGAATCCTCAACATGACTAGCAGAGGTTGGTGATGAATCCCCAACATGACTAGCAGAGGCTGGTGATGAATCCCCAACATGACTAGCAGAGGTTGGTGATGGATGTGAAGTGTGACTAGAAGTGACTAGACATGTGCCCCCATCATGAATTGTAGCGGCTAGTAGCAGGTCTTCAACATGACTCGTAGAGGTTGTTGACCAATTTCCAACATGACTAGCAGAGGTTGGTGATATAATGCGAGTATGATATGCAGTGACTGGACTTGTGCCCCCAACATGACTTGCAACGACTGGTTGCAGGTATTCAACATGAATCGCATAGGTTGTCGACCAATCTCCAACATGACTAGTAGTGGTTGGTGATATAATGCTAGTATGACATGCAGTGACTGGACTTGTGCCCCCAACATGACTTGCAGTGGTTGGTTGCAGGTCTTCAACATGACTCACAGAGGTTGTCAACCAATATCCAACATGAATCACAGTGGTTGGTGATATAATTCTAGTATGACACGCAGTGACTGGACTTGTGGTGGTGGTGAATTGTGGAATTTGAGTCCAAGGTGCATGGAAAGATTGATTTTGAGAAATTGTAGGCCAGGAAGGATCCTAGTTTACACCCTGTCCCTGTATAGCAGGATAGTATCCTC
Organism: Picea engelmannii; assembly: GCA_009831015.1. Taxonomy (NCBI): domain Eukaryota; kingdom Viridiplantae; phylum Streptophyta; class Pinopsida; order Pinales; family Pinaceae; genus Picea; species Picea engelmannii. Next base: position 216,392 of record ML796389.1, read on the forward strand.
CTCCATACTGATTCATAAAGGGTTGTAAGGGCATTGAAACTGAGGAATCTACTTGCGAAAAGAATGCGACATGACAAGGATTACTCATGTGAGGATATATGTTGCCCCCAGGTGAAGGAACTTCGTGAGGTGGGTTACCCATACTATAAAAATAACTCCCCCTGGATGAAACACCGGAGGATAGACGAAGGTCCGCCATGGGAAACGTTTTCGTAGGAACTGACATAGTGGAATAAGGATAAGTGGATGGAGTGTAACAAGTATAATGATTTCTTAATTGGGCACTTACTTCTCATATAGTGGATTCGTAGGAAGGAATATTCCAACCTGCTATCATAAGATGTGTTTGAAGGATATGACACCCTCCAAATGGAGAGGGATAAGAAGGAGGCATCATGCCCTCAAACCCAAAATTTGTATTCGCATAAGGAGGCGAGATAGAGGATGGAAAGTACGAAGACATATCATACATATCATGAGAAAAATGATTAGAGACCCAAGGCATTGACTGAGTACCATAATTCTGCATACCATTATAAAAAGAGGACAGATGTGCCCCCATGAATGTCATGGGGGGGGGGGGGTAGAAGTAAATGAGGGAGAAAAAGGAACTCCAGTATCCATGATAACAAAGACTCAACACAAAATCCTATGGTCAGCTAATAGTCAAAGAGCATACCAAAAAGTCAAATGGCCAATATGCATGCAAATGGGCTAAAGTGGTTGAGTGGCCTCCCTCGCTAAAGAAGGTATGCCGCATCCAAGAGGGACCTGAGACTCCCTGCTAAAGTTTGGAGGTAACATAATCAGTTATAAGGGCCCTCATAGGCTTAACAACCAATCAGTCAGATCCCCTCAGAGAGGTAATCTTCCATAAAGGTTGTGTTTTGTTCAACCCCTATCTGACTCAGGATACAAGCAAAATAACCCCTGCAAGTAACCTATGAGAAACCTAATTCAAGCAACTAATAAACCATTGTATAACAGATGCACAGGTGAGCAGTCGTAAGTCTAGATCACCGTATGGGAAGGGTAGCAAAGCTAGAAACCTTGAAAGCACCACCTCTCACAGAGGTATGGGCACTAGAAAGATCCCCAAATACGAATAAATCCACAGAAATATCTCTGACGCTAGGTGAGTATCTAGGGGTTATCCCTTCAAATAACTTCGTGCGAACTTGTGATTAACTCCGGTGTGAGCTGAACCTCCTGATATTACCAATTATATAATGTATTTCTCAACTCCCTATCTCAGACACATATGTTGATTTAATTTCCATGGAGAAGTTTACTCACAAAATCCTATTCTAGGGCACTAAATCCTAGGCTAGTTTGTGCACCCTAAAAAACCAAAATCGTGACTAATCAATTTTAGTTTAAAGCGTAAATTTTATTGGTCGTGTTTACTCAAAGAGGTATGGAAATGAAACTCATGGTGTTATGACTCTGCATGAAAATAACAATAGATATAATGCAAAGACTAACTTTAACTTTTCAGTGAATGGTATGTTAAATAAAAACAGTGCAATCTTCAATTTTAACTCTGCAACTCAGAAGTAGAATGCAATCTTTCGCTAAATGTGCTAAGCTAATGATAAAGGTTCAAAGACAAAAATAGCAACCAATGCAAAATGCCTATTTTTTTGTATTTTCAATGTATTTAAAAAGAAAATGCATGGACTGATAAGTGACTTGATATATACCTTCTATTGTGTATAAAAACAATAACTCGAGCAGAATACCAAGTAGCTAAGAAGATAGCCCAACTACCAATGACAAATCAAAAATGGAAAAAAAAGAGAAAGATGCCGCCGAAAAATTCAACTCCAAAAAGGTTTCCTGTCATCCCAGATAATATCAACCTGTACCACAGAGACCTAAGAAGGCTCAATGATCCTCAAAACCTACCCAGAAGTCACTAAACCAAGAAAACAAGCAAGGGGGAAGTGGTATATGCTCCTGTTCAAGAGAAAAGGGTGTATATACGCTTATTGTAGTGGGATAGCAAGCATATACACGCGGTTGTCAGGGAAAAAAGGACGTATATCTTTTAAAACAAGGCTAGGCAAGCTTAAAAGGATAGAAACTTAGACCCAGAGTGAACAGACTCTGTCCAACTGTGATACGACAATAAATACAAAGGAAAAAGAGCAATGTAAGAAGGAAAAATACTTCAACCCTTAGAAGGAAGATATTTCCCCAGCGGAGTTTCCAATTCTGTTACAAGGGAAAAAACTTTATATGGCCAAGGGTAAACCACAACAGACAGGTATGACTACAAAAATCAACTCAATTCCAACATGTGCTATATAAACTAATGTGCAATACTAGGAAGAAGCCTACCTTGATTCAATCATTTGATGTCGTTCCACCGTTGAGCACTTTGACCTGAAGCTTTACACCTGCAAGAAGTTCTCAACAAACAAGTGATGCTACTATATAGTGACAGTATATAAAATGAGTTAGCACATCAGATAGCACAATCAATTAATAAACATTACAAAAATTCCCATGGATAATAATCATATATTTTCAGGATATCGATAGGATGGGAAAGAAGTATTTCTATTAATAACTGATCAACAGAAGTATCAACATTACAGACTTCTGTGTCGACATGGTTTGAAACAAAGAAACCAAGTTCTTTCCAACTGGGTCTCCACCACTTCAATTCTCCACCAAAGGAAAGCTCATAGAAAAGAGATAATGAGATCCTCTTGACAATAAGGGAATAGATTGGGGGCTGAACACTGTGTTCAGACTTGAGGGACAAAGGGATGCCGACTCAATATGAAGTAATTTCTCCAAAGTAACTTTTCTCTCAAAGTTGAATTCTTTCTCTCTTTTTCCATAGCTCAAAATTGTGCTCTTATATCCTCCAGAATGCAACTGAAGGGCCGAGTCAGAACGTTTCCAATATATGGAAGGCCAAAGATCAGAGATCATTTGTCGTGACATGGAAACTCGACCTAATTTTTTATTTTTTGGCACAAATCTTGATATATGCAAGATGTAGTGGAGCATAAAGCATATACGCATCTTGCAAAGCAGTTAGGAAGCGTACATGTGGAAAAATATATAATTTTGGCTCTGTATTTATCAAAAAGGGGGTTGATAAGTTTGCATAGGGAAATGGAAAAATGCCCTATGTGCAAGATAGAAATGGTGAGGAAAATCTTGCTATAACAAGGTCAAATATGAACATAGGCACCCAACATTGTTGCTACAACCATTACCCATTACTAAGTGGAAGTGGGAAGTGGTGACAATAGATTTCATCACAGGATTACCTAGAACAAATAAGCAACATGATTCCATCATGGTGGTGGTGGATAAGCTTATGAAAGATGCCCATTTTATTATATTGAAGACTACTCACAAGGCATCTAATGTTATCAATATCTATATGAGGGAAGTAGCACGATTGCACGATATTCCCAAGAAAATTGTGTCTGACAGAGACCCAAAATTTACCTCTAAGTTTTGGAAGGGTTTATCCAAAGGGCTTGGAATGAATATGAACTTCAACACTACTTATCATACTAAGTCTAATGGAAAGAAAGAGAGGGTAAACCAAGTGATAGAATATATTCTAAGGATGTATATGATGGACAAAACATCTAAATGGGAAGACTACCTACACTTGGTAAAATTTTCTTACAACAATGGGTATCAAGCATCACTAAAAATGAGCCTGTTTGAAGCACTTTATGGAAGAAAGTGAAGCACCCCAGTAAGCTGGGATAACCCAGTTGATAGGGTAGTGGTTGGGACAGAGTTTCTCAAGGAAATGGAAGAGATAATGCTGAAGATTAAGAATAATTTGAAGGCTTCCCAAGAAAGGAAGAAAAGTTGTACTGAGAAGAACAAGACCCACAGGGAGTTTAAAGTGGGTGATCATGTTTTCTTGAAAGTGAAAGCCAATAGAAGTTCCTTTAAGCTAGGAAACTGTTCCAAGTTGACAGCCAAATATTGTGGGCCATTTGCAATCCTAGAAAGGATTGGACTAGTTGCATATATGCTTTCATTGCCTACATCCATTGTTGTACATAATGTGTTTCATGTTTCATTTCTTAAGAAATATATACATGATGCTAATCATGTTATTGATTGGAATGTGATTCAGGTGGAGCAAGAAGGTGTCTTGCAAGTGCATTGGGTGTGCATATTGGACCAGAAGAGAAAATAACTCCAGAATCAAGACATAGGGCCTGTAAAGGTCCACTGGACCTGGTACGGTCTTGAGGAAGTGGCATGGGAGCATAAGGATGCTATGCAGGCTGAATACCCACATATTTTTAAAGATTTTGAAAATCTTGTTGATGTTGTGTAAATAAGTTGCACTGAGGACAGTGAAACAACAAGGGGAGGGGATTGTAATATCCCCAATGAAGAGCCCCAGTTGTATTATGAATTATAAACATGTTTTGTAGGTTGGTGAGATGAGAAATTATAAGCTCGTAGTCTTATGTGTTAGTAGGCCAAAGAGCCTAGGTGTTAAAGGCCAGGAGCCTGTTTTGTACATGTAAATATTCATATTATTAATATAAAAACATCATTTCATGTAGACTGAACACGAAGAAAGAGTATGGGGGAATAATCTCCACTAGGATGGGTAAGGGAGAGGGGTCTGAGAGGTTGGAAAGAGGGGATAATCCTAAGGAATTAATTCCAAAAGAATAATAATTTATTTATTCCACAAGTTGTTTAAAAGAATACGTTTTTATCCTAAGTTCCTCAGGTAAGATAGGGGACTTCCAAAGGGAAAGGAACGTGCTTCATGAGTGACAGGTGTCGGCTCAAGAATATGCAGACTTAAGGGGGAAATTATTATTGTTGGGGGGACACAAGCACTCACTCATGAAACACAAAGAGGTTCACGCACATATATTCTGGTGCAGATTCTCTCATCATCTTCGTTAGGATAAACTAGTCTACCCCATCTCTCCTCATGAGTTCACTCATGCACTGAGAAAGCACACAGTCAACCATTTCCTCCATTGCTGAACTCGTGGCCATTGTGCGCCTTTGTAATTACTGAGTCGTCCCTTGCCTTACTTGAATTAGCTATTGTGGTTTGAAGAAGTGGGTTGTCAAGCCCATGGTTGAAGAGGCAGGTTGTCAAGCCTATGAGAAACTTTCTCTCCAGGTGAGAGAGGTTGTTGTGGATTGAAGAAGAAGGTTGTCAGGCCTATGAGAAACTCTCTCTCAGTGAGAGAGTGTGCTGAGGAAGTGAGATCTCTTGGAGGGGGTCCCATAGCTGCTACATAGCTCTGAGAATAACATTATGGCATGTTGTTGAAGCTCAAGGTAAGGGAGGTGGAGCAGTCAATGGACTATGTGATAGTGAAGGTGTATACTCTTGGGGTGGGACAGGCATGTGGGGAATGAGATTTTGTGAGAAGTGGGCATAAGTGGCTCCTAGGAGAGAATCCTTCCCCTTAAACTGTCTGACTTTTCTATTGACCTTGCCTAGCCTATGGATCCCTTTCCCTATGGAGTTTAGTCCCAGCTCGGGGGTGACCCACTGCTAAGAGTCATGAGTAGTGTGGTCTAAGGTTGGGAGGTTCATGGAATGTCTACACGCAATTGGTGGTGTTTTCTCTAGTTAAAAGATAAGTATCATTTCCGTGCTTAATTATATATGTTATGCATGTCTGAGATTCTTGAAACGTTATAATGTGTTCATTTTCATGTAGGAATTTTGGTCAATTCCATTTGAGTCTATATGGTAGAAGTACTTATGTGTTATTTGTTTCAAATTCATTAGAAATTAATGTTATATATATGTATGCTCCTTAGTGGCATTGCTCGACCTGTTGGTGGCTCAGGACGTTACAAATTGGTATCAGAGCTAAGTGAAGTGTTTGAGTAGTGCCATTTCCTGGACTATTGGTGGTTGGGGATGTTACAAGAATCAAAACAACTGGGAGTGTCGACATGCACACGTGAAACTATGCCTAAGGTTGATGAATTCACAGTTTGTTTATTTTAACTTGAGCCAGGACATGGCTCAAGAATTTACGTGTACAAGACAAATAATTGCTTACTTTATTAAGTACACAATCAAGGAGAATTAAAGTGATATAGTATAGCCATTAATCAAATATGAACATCCTTGAAACATTCATAGGATATCCAACTTTAATTTCTAGTTACAATTCAATTACACATGATATGAGAATACTTATCTATTACAGGTTTCATCCAACTAACTGACTGTGGGTGTGTGCCTTTCCACCCAACCATAGGCTCAGAGGCATTCATCCTTAGCACTCTGGCCACCCCTTTTCCAAGCCATGATATCACTAGGTAAATATGCCATCTCTTAGAGACCGTCTCTTTGTCACAGTATTCTCACTAGAGAACACGACTTGAAAGACCCAAACGTGAGCTTGATGCTTCCTTGGCATCAAGCTCGCGTTCGGGTCTTTCAGGTCATGTTCTCTGCACTTCCTTTTGGTTCGTGCATATCCTTCTGAGCTTGCACTCTCCTCTGGTGTCTCTTCTCTTGGTGTTTCCCTTCCTTACCGCCTATGTGTATGTATCTTACCTTCCTTCTTTAGGAAGGTTTTCGACCTATCCTGTTCCTTCTGTCAGAAGGAAGCTCGGGTATGTAGGTCTCTATGGTACTTTGGGATGGAAACCCATGTTTCCATTCATGGGGGTGGTTGATCATTCAACCACCAATCCTTTCCTTCATTAACTGATTCTTTCCTCTAGAGATATCATGGCTTGTACTTCAAGGCTTCAACCCCCAATAGTCAGTTATGGGAAATTTAACAATAATACATTTACATCGTCCACATGCCTTAGCATGGTAATCCTATTTTATGATTAATTACAAGCTGGGGGGAATAGAGGTGTTACAATCCCCCCCCCCTTAAAAAGGAACATCGTCCTCAATGTTCTTTCTCAATAACACCTGTTATGAATTTCCTCATCCAAATGCTTCAGAAATCTCGATCCTCTTTCATGGTCAGGTCCTTTCAAGACTCTTGGACTTTGTCACCCGTCTTCAATAAATTCTTGGAAAACAAGAACATTAATCACAACTTTTTGCAAAAACATCTTACTGTTGTTTAAAATTCAAGAAGAAAACTTCATAATATAGTACAATACTTATTTGTGTAGTTCACAGGTTTGCATCCACATGGTTGTCTTGCTATCCAGGCTCACTGTTTTTTTTTCTAGACATACCCATTGTGTGCATGATCTCAATCAATATTTTATAAGAACTATCAGAGTCTCCTCTTCCTCGTGGTCACTTACCCTCTAGGCCCAGGCTTAAGCATCCCCTTCTCTTCTATATAGTTCCTTGTGTGATCCATCTTGTCTTGCCAAGGATTTCTCTCACAAGAAGAATTTCAGAGACTTCATCAAGCCTTACAGTCGAGGCATCCCTCAAACTTGCTCTGTCGAGGCATCCCTCTAGCTTGTGTTACCTCAAAACAACATATTCCAGGTGATCATGACTTACCATGGGGTTCTCATGTCTCAACAATGGCCTCTTTCATGCTTTTCATCTTGACAACCTTCATCTGTCCTTTTTGGACAGATCTTTTTGTTTCACCTGTAACACAAGCATATTGAAATTATGAGACATCATCATAAATTTCAAATTCAGAATTGTTTTTTTATTGCAAATCTATCACCCACAGTTTTTCCAGTGCCATTTTTATTTCAGATCTATTCCGCATGGAACCAAATCCACTATTCATGGGACTTTCCTTCCCATATAAGTTTGGCTCAACAGGCAATTTTGGTCTTTCTTATGGGCTTACAACACTACCATATCCAAGACCCTTTTCTCCTTGCAATTCATTCTTTACACAGCCAAACAAACTTTTAGTCTCTCATGCATCCATGTAGATATATATATATATATATATATATATATATATATATATTCAAAACCATGCATACTAATAGTTCATCACATATATATAGACATAAAAATGACATCTCATTCCTTTCCTATGCCTCATTTCAACATACCAAACCTTTCAAAACGTAATTCAACATTTCAAAGGATTTTAACAAATGTGTCAATATTCATGGCCACATTAATACCCAATGCACTCTTGCATTGATTTCAAGTTTCTCACACTTTATAACAAGTTCTTGACCATGGTGTGTTGGAATTTAACCAACCTCTTCAACATATGGCTTATTCATTTTCATTCACTCTTACAACATGACCATGCTCCTTGCTATAGGCCGATCACGATCCCAAATCAATACACATGAAACTCAAAAGTTTCATATGAATGCCTTTAAGCATTCTTCCTTCATTAATAACCATGGTGCCAACACTCATGGCCACCCAAATTTGTTTTCCTTCAATTCTTACATAATGTAAGTAAAACGTTGGAAGGTCCTCCTTCCTTATTGAAAAATCCATTGTCTACCATCTTATGCAACATGCAATCCCTCAATGCATTCCATGCAATGTGCTAACTATGATCACCTTTATTCCCATAGAACCAGTTCCCATGACCACGGTCTAATGTAGAGTGCTAAACTCTACCTTCCTTGATTGGCCTGAATGAACTCTATTTTCTCTCCATGTGATCGAGAGATGTGACCTTAGCTCTATTATTTTCAGGTGCTACCCTTTCATCTCCCATGTCCGAGTTATATGATCCTGGCTAAACCCCTTGTCTGCAATTCAATGGTGAAAATCCATCTTCCCCCAGATCCAATAGTGACAATGGATTGTGGAACCTCAACTAGCTCGTGGTGTAATTCTCCTTTCGATCTCCACAATGGATACATGACATCTAATCTACAATCGGATCCCAAACTCAAAACAACGCTATATTGAATTTAAATTACGGGTAAAGGTCTCACCATTAACTTGAGTGCATATGCAATCTCCGCAATGATCATGGGTCATTGATATTATCCCTAGATCGATTCTATCCACACGATTCCAATCATAACGATTCCGACATAGAAGTATTTGACCGAGAATTTAGAATGAGATCTTGATTTTTCCAAATCCAACCACAAAACCCAATTGCGGTACATGACTCTTGGACTTTGTCACTTGTCTTCAATAAATTCTTGGAAAAAAATCACATTAATCACAACTTTTTGCGAAAACATCTTACTGTTGTTCAAAATTCAAGAAGAAAACTTCATAATATAGCACAATACTTATTTGTGTAGTTCACGGGTTTGCATCCACATGGCTGTCTTGCTATCCAGGCTCACTGCTTTTTTTTCTAGACATACTCATTGTGTGCATGATCCCAATCAATAGTTTACAAGAACTATCAGAGTCTCTTGTTCCTTGTGGTCACTTACCCTCCAGGCCCAGGATGAAGCATCCCCTTCTCTTCTATATAGTTCCTCGGGTGATCCATCTTGTCTTGCCAAGGATTTCTCTCACAAGAATAATTTCAGAGACTTCATCAAGCCTTACAGTCGAGGCATCCCTCAAACTTGCTCTGTCGAGGCGTCCCTCCGACTTGTGTTACCTCAAAAAACATATTCCAGGTGATCACAACTTACCTTAGGGTTCTCATGTTTTAACAATGGCCTCTTTCATGCTTTTCAACTTGAAATCCTTCATCTATCCTTTTTGGACAGGTCTTTTTGTTTCACCTGTAACACAAGCATATTGAAATTATGAGACATCATCGTAAATTTCAAATTCATAATTGTTTTTTTATTGCAAATCTGTCACCCACAGTTTTTCCAGTTCCATTTTTATTTCAGATCCGTTCCGCATGGAATCAAATCCACTATTCATGGGACTTTCCTTCCCATAGAAGTTTGGCTCAAGAGGCAATTTTGGTCTTCCTTATGGACTTACAACACTACCATATCCAAGACCCTTTTCTCCTTGCAATTCATTCTTTACACAGCCAAACAAACTTTTCATCTCTCATGCGTCCATGTATATATATATATATATATATATATATATATATATATATATATATATATATATATATATATATATATATATATATANGGAATGAGATGTCATTTTTATGTTTATATAGATGCGATGAACTGTTAGTATGCATGGTTTTGAATATATATATATATATATTCAAAACCATGCATACTAACAGTTCATCGCATCTATATAAACATAAAAATGACATCTCATTCCTTGCCTATGCCTCATTTCAACATACCAAACCGTTCAAAACATAATTCAACATTTCAAAGGATTTTAACAAATGTGCCAATATTCATGGCCACATTAATACCCAATGCACTCTTGCATTGATTTCAAGTTTGTCACACTTTATAACAAGTTCTTGACCATGGTGTATTGGAATTTAACCAACCTCTTCACCATATGGCTTATTCATTTTCATTCACTCTTACAATAGGAACATGCTCCTTGCTATAGGCCGATCACGATCCCAAATCAGTACACATGAAACTCAAAAGTTTCATATGAATGCCTTTAATCATTCTTCCTTCATTAATAACCATGGTGCCAACACTCATGGCCACCCAAATTTGTTTTCCTTCAACACTTACATAATGTAATAACACATGGGTTCCTTGTAGGTCCACCCACCAATCGTCCATAGATCAACGGGTCATAGTTATTACGAGATCCCCAATGTGCTTGCTCTTTATAAGAGAGTTCAATCTTCGTATTCTGAAAACTGCTCACCTAACTCTTTTAATCGTGGTCGTTGGTCATCCACCCCGACGAGATCAATGGTGTAGGTTGATTGCAGGTCGTGAACTAGCATGCCCATTAATTACGCCTTCGTTCTCTTCAATGAATATGGTCCATCTGATCTACGATTGGACCCCAAAATCAAAACAAAACTATATTGAATTTAAATTATGGGCACATGCTTCACCGTTAAACTGTGTGCCTATTCGATCTCTGCAATGAATACGGGTCATTGATCTTATCGAACGACTGGCGTTTGATCCATTAACTCCAGTGGATCTTGAAGTCCATCTGATGAATGAGATCGATTTCGTTCCGATGAATGACTTACGTTCATCTCCTCTGTCGGGCTCTCAATTAACCTGATTTGATCAGGGTTTTCTTCCTGCTCTATACCCTACCTCGGTATCCATGGCATACAACTTCCTTTCAAAATTTTGTGCATAACATTAGACAATAAAATATTTCAGAAAGGATTCTTATCCAATATTTTCATACATGTTCTTGGCTTCTAGCACCCTATTTCTGATTTTTACCTCATCAAGAGTGTTTTAGGGGGATTCTTACAGTCCTGTCAACAATATTTCAACCGCAACCTTCCCATGGTCATCCTCTACTTGAGGTTTCCCATAATTGGTAATTGTCTTCCTTAACAGTTCCAATTCCTTTCTATACACAACATGCATCATTAGTTGTAATATAAATTAAAATGCATGTATCATACATTTAAATCCATAAAACACATTCAAAATGTCCTAGCATATCTTTATGCACTTCATCACATTATCCTCAAAGGTTTTCATGAATGCAATACAGACATCTTTCAACTATTTCTACAGTAATACAATCATCATCACTATGGTGTCAAAATATTTACTTTTATTAGTAAATCAACCTTCTCATTCCAGAGGAAACATAACACATAGCAAGAAAGGAGTTAGGGGCTCTCCCCTTCTTCCAATTCTTTCTACACCGCCTCGGACTTTTCATCCCAACTGAGTTATCTCTAAAGGCCTCACTGCCTTTTCTTAACATGGCTTCAACCAAGCCTATTCAATCAAACATACTAATTTATTCATTCATTATTTTTGTATTCATTACATGATGCTTTCAAAATGTAATATAGGATTATTATTATATATATATATATATATATAATCTTGTAGCTCACTGCTTAGTTTCTCAGTAGTTATTAAGTTGTGACTCTGACCTCCTGACAGAGTTTTCACATAGTTCTTCCACTGGGAACTCCCTCAACATGAAACTTCCTTATTGCACGTCTATCACTATCTGTGATGGTCTCAGCCTTGAGTTAGCTTTAACTGTTTACCAAATATTCCATAAGGAATATAAACATGCATCTTTGTCATGCACCCAAATTATGTATCCATACATATTCTGGTTTTGTTAACTTACATCCATGATGTACTTAACCATATGCATAAGAAAAAGTATGTGTGTAGCTGCCATGGGTATATTTCATAGCCTACATACATCTCTATTCTAAAATTATTCAACTCATGACTGTTCAAACTCATTCTTATGTGATCCACAAGGCATAATCATTTTCCTCTTATCCTGATACATACCATACTTTCTCATTTACCCTTTTATTTATTTATACTAGTTTTTCTCGAGGGAATGGAGTGCATCCCCCTTAGGATATCATTCAAAATAGAACTTTTACAACTCTTCAAAATGGATTCAACCATGCATCCATGGTATTCACTTAATCTTGGAAAGTGCAATTATTTCCTTACATATCACTCATCAAGGAAGCCATATTGTTCCTTTAGTATACATATATCCTTACATCATGCATGTGCATCATTTACACATGGACCTATCAGAATTCCAGATCCTCCTCCAAGGATATTGTTGCCATCCTTATGAAAATACTCATAGGGACACACAACATGGAGCTTCCCTCTCAGTTGTGAGCTTGCAATCATTCACACGCCATCCACATGGAAGTTGAATCAGACATAGTCATAACTATGTTCCCTTTCTATAAGGTAACAACTAGCAAGAAAATACTCTTGCCCCAACCTCCTTGGAGCATTACCCAACTTATAAATACAATCTAGGAAATTATAACCATTCCCAAGGTAACAAAACCAACCAATTTAGCTTCCAACTATATCTATATGGATACCATCCACCACTGGATGTCAATCTGATCCATTGGGATTCTAGAAGTTCCCCAACACTTCCTTTACCACATTTAGGATCAACATTTAGTCAACCATTTTATCTTAATTTTATCAGTTTAATTTCTAATACCATTTGTACTATTCCCTTAAAGCCCAAATGCAATTTCGAATTATGTTACTTACTAAGTATCCTAGTTCATAAATCTAGAGTATCTTTAGGTCAAGATCGGTCTTGACCATTACACCTAGAATTATTCCTTTTGTTTAGCACAGTCAAGGATGGAGGCCACTCTCCTCCTCCCACAAGAACTCTGGAAGATTACTTTCCTTTCCACCAAGCAAGGGAGTCTGTTGTGATTTGTCACTCAATCACTCTATATTTCTACAACTTCGTTTATTAGCTTGATTAGAAAACCCCTGTCCAACAATTCTTGTACCTAGAAACAAAATTCGTTTCTCAGTCCACTTTGAAACCTGAGAGATGTGCATGCTCTCCCTTTTCAGGGAATAGTGAACAAACTCATTCCTCTCATCGTGAGGGATTATACACATATAAAAGTTTTAGCCCTTCATTAAAGAAGTAGTTATTACTACTACAGATCCTTTCCATCCATTCACATCCAAGTCTTTTTATTAATCTCCATCAACATAATCCCACTCTTGTAGGATCGACTATCATTTCTCAAAGAAATGCTAGGCTTCCTTTGTCACAAACTTAACATGATTCAATCTCGTTGGTTAAAATCCCAACTGTATTTTAAATTTGCATCCTTCTACTCAAGGAACTTATGCACATTATTTATATTTGGCGGTAATATTCTCCACAGGTTCACCTTAGCCTTGGTAATTGAATCTTATGACTATACAACAATGTGTACAATTTCACAATGGAGTCAACTTCTTTATTTCAGAACATTAGCAACATATAGTGCTAATTTCCAAAACATGTACCAACAGTGAAGGATCTAATTCCTCTCTTTGGTAGTGGTTTTCTAAGCCTCTTAGGAATTCGGTAAGATAGAGTGTTACCCCTTAAAGTTCTCCAGAAATATTTTCATATGATTCGTGCATGAGCCCAAGCAGACCAAGTGTTGTTTCCATGCTCTGATACCAATTTGTAACACACCCACGGTGGAGAACTCAAAATTTCATTCTTCTTAAGAAAAAAATACCCTCAGTCGGGGTCGTTATTCCATTCTTCTCTTCCAGAGCTTTCCAGCCACAGTCTCCATGCTCTTAACCGAGCTCAGAATTGGAAGATACCCTCTCCCAAGTTCTTTGGTTCTTCCATCGCTCTATACTTTCATATGACCACTGGCTAGGACCAAACGCCAAGACAATTGGCTCCAAGATGACCACCACATGAAATCCTCTCAAGTGGCACACCTCCAAAGTTCACGATCCAATGTCGTGTGTCCTTAGGGATTTCAATGACCCTGATTCACTTCAGAACTTCAGTGTTCGGGAATTTCAAACATTCCTACACCTTTTGACTCCAAAGTAATCTGTACCCAGAGTTACAAATCGAGCGCCCCACGTCCCTCTTGATCGACTTCGGTTCTTCGGGCTTTGGGAGGTTCAACCTCTCCACACTCGTTTTCTCCCAGAGTGATTTCACCCATATTCCATGGATTTCCACCACGCATCCTCTCTCTCAGATCGACAATACAAACATACTTCGTTAATTCGTGGATTTTCAAAGGAACTCACGCCTAACCTCCTCTTAATACCCCAGTGTGTGCCACTCTGAGTGGGACACATAGCATCGTCGTCACTTGACACATGGGTCCCCATGTACTCTCAACATAATACCCACATTCCCTCGATCTAATGATAGAGAGGGGTCCCAAACGATCCATATATCCATGATCCACATTACTTCGCTACTTCGTTCTTTAGGAGTTTTGGCGTTACTAAGCCTCTATTCTCCTGAAGCAGTCAATTTTGAACTGACTATGTCATAGATATAACAATCTAGATGTCTCCCCAACATCCTCAAATGTAAGGCCCATATTAACTTCAGTACTTTGGGAATTCATGGATTTTACCTCCCTCACGACGAACTCACTCAATTCGTCAAACTCGTGAAGTCCAAAGGACTCAAGGGGTTAACTCCCATGCTCTTTCTCATATCCAATGATCACAACAAACCTTGGCTCTTCCCGAACAGATCTTGTTCGTTCATCTTCCAAACAAAGGCACCTTCCCTTTCGATACTTCAATATCGCTATTCTTCCTTAGCTTTGTTATCCCTGAAATGCTTAAGAGCATTGCGCTCTTTATCTAGAATTTAACACTTTGAATAATTCTTCCGCGCACCCCTTGCGCTTGTTCATCAACTCTAAAACTTAAGAGGGTCTCAGTCTCTTCCTTCCTCATAGAGAGCCTATGCATACATGCACTACCTCTCCTGATATTAATAGACTCCTTCCTCTAGAAGACTCAGAATGACTGGGAGTGTCGACATGCAAATGTGAAACTATGCCCAAGGTCGACGAATTCATAGTTTATTTATTTTAACTTGAGCCACCATGGGTCTCAAGCATTTATGTGTACAATACAGATAATTCCTTACTTTATTAAATACACAATTAGGCATGATTAAAGGGATATAGTATAACCATTAAGAAAATATGAACATCCTTGAAACTTTCATAGTATATCCAACTTTAATTTCCAGATACAATTCAATTACAAAGAATATGAGAATACTTATCTATTACAGGTTGCAGCCAACTAACTGACTGTGGGTGTGTGCCTTTCCACCCAACCATAGGCTCAGAGGAATTCATCCTTAGCACTCTGGCCACCCCTATGCCAATCCTTGATATCACTAGGGAACTATGGCATCTCTTAGATACCTTCTCTCTGTCACAATATCCCTGCGAGGTTTATCAGATGCTTCCTCATCATCAAGCTCATGTTTGGTTCCTTCAGGTTGTGTTCTATGCACTTCCTTTTTCTTCATGCATCTCCTTCTGAGATTGTGCTCTCATCTGGTGTATCTTCTCTTGTTGTGTCCCTTCATTACCGCCTCTATGTATGTATCTTACCGTCCTTCTTTAGGAAGGTTTTTGAGCAATCATGTTCCTTCTATCAGAAGGAAGCTCAATTCTATAGGTCTCTGTGGTACTTTGAGCTGAAAGCCCATGTTTCCATTCATGGGGGTGGTTGATTATTCAACCACCAGTCCTTTCCTTCATTAAATAATTCCTTACTCTAGATATATCATGTCTCGTACTTCAAGGATTCACCCCCCAACAATCAGTTATGGAAAATTTAACAATAATACATCTACATCATCCACATGCCTTAGCATGGTAATTCTATTTTATGATTAATTACAAGTTGGGGGAAATAGGGGTGTTACAATTTTTTTATCTAATTGGAGTTTGAGAAACTATGTATGAACAAATATGCTTATTGTCTGCCTACATTTTCAAGTACTTAATCTATAAATGGCATTGGGAATGGATCATTTAGGCATGAATAATTCAGTATACTCAAGTCAACATAGATTCTTATACCCCCTATTTTCTTATCCTGCACTACCATGGGAATTATCCATTCTGATTCCTCAACAGGGTAGATGAGTCCTGCCTTTAGCATGTGGTCTATTTCCTCCTTTAAGTTTTCCTTATATCTTGGGTTCAATCTGTGGGGTCTTTGTTTCACTAGTTTAGCACCTGGTTTTAGTGGTATCCTCATCTCCTATATCTTGCTTGTTATCCCTTTCATATATGATAATGTATTTTGAAATAGGTATTGGTATTCATGCAATATATTTTCTATTTTTTCTATGGTTTACTCATCCCAATAATCTCCTATCTGTGCAAACTTAGGGATTTCCTCTATCCCAATATTAACTATTGATGTCTTGATTGTCTACACGTATGTTGTGGATTCCATCTCTGGGCCCTCTACTATTCGTTCCCCCTTTGTTTCCGATACTTGGATATTGTGGGGATCGTTGTTGTCTGAATCCTCCTGTTTCACATTGTAACATTCCAATAACTTGTGAACAGTCATAGATGTGTTGTGTGCACTACATATAGATATTACTTCCATTGATTATTCTTCGGTGAATATTTTTTGTTTAATCTCCTATAGTGTTGTACTTATCAGGGGAAAATCATTCCAAAAGGTAAATGATTCATGGAATATTTTAGTTAGGTAGTCCTAGTCTGTGGTATCTTTGTGCATCTCCAGTTCTAGGTACCATCTCTTTGGGATGGTGTCAAGGGTATGTATGAACATGTGTATCAATTCTTTCCTTGGTACTTAATTCCATGATTTTTCACATGATTCCACATGATATGTTGGGTTTCCTTCCTCTTTATACTTCTACATCATGTCTCCTGCATCGTTATTGAATCTCAGTTGTATTATTTTCCTACACTGTTTCTAGTCTTCTATGTTTACTTTGTGTATCACCCACCATCTTGCTAGGGTGGATTTCAACACAATGTCCAATTCTAGTAGCATTTTTTGATCCTATACCTATGCCTCAAATATCTGTACAAATGTTGTTATATATGTGGACCCATTATAATTAGGTGGGTTACAAAGTTCTATTCCAATCCAACATACTGATTTGGTCATGTGTGCACATCGTCATGTGGAGACTTCACGCATCGGTTGATGCCAATTTTCCAAACCTGCTTATGATTTTGATGTAGATGAACATATGCTAATTCAACTTAAAGAACTTTCTATAGTGGGGTTAACATAGTCATCCATCCTCATAGTCATGTTATACAGGTTATCAATTTAATCTATTGTCATTGGTTCTATGTACCTCATTGTTTCTTTTGGGTCTAATGGTGTTGTAACTTTCAGTTCTCCTACTTCAAAAATCATCTCCCTCCCTTTCAAATTGATAATGTCTTGGTTATAAAAGGACCATTATAGTCCCATTAATGTTGGGTATGGTTATTTTTCATCCACAATCTTGATGACTTCAAAATATGTGGCACCGCGCACTCCACCTATATTCACAAGTATTCCTGTTAATCTGTCAATATGTACTATTTTGTACTGGTTTGCCAATATCAATTGAATGGGTAACCAAACTAACTTGGGTTTCACCATAATTTCCCATGTCTTCTTAGGTAACACATTCACATTGGACCCCAAGTATAATATGACATTGTCTATATCGTATTCTCCAATCTTCGCACTGAACTTGAACTCTATTTTGGTTCTTTTCTTGTGCAGTAGTTGGTTCACTACTTTATTTTCAGTAGAAGCTTCCTTTCCTTGTGTGCAATGATTGATCATAGAGCATAATGTATGAAATTCATTTTCATCTTTGACCAGCTCTAGGAAGGTCTTCAAAAAATTTCCTAAGGTACTTACCTTCTCTGACAATCCTTTTCTCTAACTACATGATATTTTCACCATCATAGTGGAATTTCTTTGTAGTCCATATGGTTTCACATACGAATGGATTTTATTCTAGTTATTCTGATCCAATTCCTTTGAACTATGGTAATGCTAGTGTGTTATCTACTCCTTCCATGTTGTTGTGTGTAGGACTTCTTCCTAGTGATACTGGTTGATTATGATTAACTGTATTGCTACTATTACTCTGGTTACTGTTGTTTTGGCTTCCTATACTGATTAAAAATTCTTTGGAGAGGTATTCGAACATTGACTCTGATTCAAGTGATGCACACAAGGTTGTGGTTTCGACCCAAAACTCGACTAAGGAAGGACTTATTGGTTCTTTTATAACTGGACTAAACTGGATATCTTCTTCTTCTCTCTCTATCTATTGTACTTATAGGATAAATATACCTACACAATGTTTTGGGTACTCACTGTTCTTGTTTCTCTGTTCAATCATAGTTCTCAACTTCTTTTACCTTCTCCCACTATGCAGAACTCCAAATTCTTCTTCTCCTTCTGATATCCTTCCTCTTTCTCTTGCATTCTCAGGATTCCCTTGATTTTTCGATTTTCCCTACCCTTCTATCATCTCTCTCTCAAAAACTCCCAGTCCCTTTGTGTGTGAAAATTTATTTATTTGTCTGACTCCATCATCATCACTTCCTTATCACATAACATCATTTTTATCCAGGTAGATAACAACTTTATGAATCTTCCTCACGATCCTTTAAAGAAGTCTCTTTATACGACACCATATTCCTGGGTACAATCTATAGAAAATTCTATTATGTATCCTTCCAATATACTATCCATCCAAAATTCAACTGCACGTGATGTCCTATTGGATACTGATTCCACTTGTTCCACTAGTTCAAGAGTCCATTTCTTTGGTGAAGCTAGTCTATGTCTACATGTATTTTCCACAAATCTTTCTAGCCATTATGCTAAGAGGTTAGGAAGTTCACTGAAAAATATCTCATGCAAGTCTGTGTACAAATACCTTTGCAACAATTTTTTGTTCTTTAGTCGAGGGTTTTTATTCTACTTCTTGGAAAATTATTTTTCCTTTTGTTCTAGCCTCGTTGGTTTCCAAAACATTCTCTCACTTCCAACTTCCGGGTCCCGGAAATGGAACCATTTGTTGGGGCACGCATAGGTAGGTTCGATAACCTAAGTTCCAGTTACTTAGTGCAATATACTAGATATAAAAAGTATGCAGAACATAAATAAAATGCTAGAAATGGAAGAATAACAACAGTATAACCAAAACATTCACCACAATAGCACTGAAATGATATAAGAATAACAACATAAATAACACTTTGATTCTGAGAGCAATGTTCACAGGCCTCTTCGAGGGGGAAACCTCCAGTTGAGCAGAGCTCTATTACAATAATATCCAATCTAGGGTTCTCATACCCTCGACTCCTATTTATACTAAATATGTCTATCAAAAGAAGCATCTAGAGGAAGATCCTTCTAGAAGTGAAAGATTCTATTAGGTATTCTTACATTCAACTTATTCTATTTTATTGAAAGGCCTTATTAATATTGATCTTTATTACATATGAATATATTGTTCTACCTATGTGCGGGTTAGGACCCTAACATGTCCGCCCCCTTAAAAACAACCTTGTGCTCAAGGCTTGAGATGTGGAAATTGTTGCAGAATGGTAGTTGGTTCCCAAGTGGCATCTGCTGGAGTTGTATATTTCCACTAGACTAAAACTTCCTTGATGGTTCTCTGACATAGGCGATTCTCACGCTGGTCCAAAACTGCTTGTGTTTGTAGCCAAATGGATCCTTCTTCAGCTAACTCAGGAAGGTTGGTTTGAATTTGGCACTTAGTTCCAATCACCTTCTTTAAGCATGAAACATGAAAAACAAGATGTAGCTTAGAATGAATGGGTAAAGCTAACTGATAGGCCACCTATCCCACATGCTTGAGAACTATATAAGGACCATAAAATTTTGGCACTAGCTTCCGACAATGCTCGACCTTGAGGGAATGTTGCTTGTAAGGTTGCAGTTGAAGAAACACCTGATCCCCTTCTACAAATTAACGTTCAAAGTGACCTTGATCTGCTTTTTGCTTCATGCGATTTTGTGCCATGCACAAATTCTATTTGAGGGTATGGAGAATAGCCTCTCGAACTGTAAGTGTTTGGTCAACCACTTGGACCTTCGAGACACCGAGTAAGTATCAGAGAACTGAAGGTGGATTTTTTCCATATACCACTTCAAAAGGAGTCATGCATGTAGTTGTGTGGAATGAAGTGTTGTACCACCATTCATCTAGGGGTAACCATTGAGCCCACTAATTTTTATTTTCTAAGACAAAACACCTCGAATATGTTTCCAAACAATTATTGACAACTTCCGTTTGACCATCAGCCTGGGGATGATAAACTGTGATGAGATGAAATTGGGTGCCTTGTATCTTGAACAGTTCTTACCAAAAATTGCTGGTGAAACTTGGGTCACGATCAGAAACAATAGAATGCGACATGCCATGAAGCTTGAAAACCTAATCCATGAAAAATTGAGCCACTGTGGATGCTGTAAATGGGTGTTGAAGAGCACATAAATGAGCATACTTGGAAAGGCGATCCACAAACACCATGATGACTTATTTATTTCCTAATTTGGGTAAGCCTGTAATAAAATCCATAGAGATATCCCTCCAAATAGCAGGTGGAATCGGGAGCGGTTGTAGTGTGCCCAGAGATTTGACTGTTTCTCCCTTGTTGCACTAAAACACATCACATTCAACTACAAAATTATGAATGTCTTGTTTCATGCCATCCCAGAAAAAAAGAGTGTTTGACCCTGTCATAGGTTTTGGTAAGCCCACAGTGCCCCGCTGTGGGTGTAGCATGAAGCTTAGAAAGTACCATGGATTTAAGTTTGGATTGTTTTCTTAAATACAAACAACCTTTGTATCGAACTCATCATGGAGAAAAGAGTACCCTGAGGAAGCTGGAGCATTGGAATGCAATTGTTGGATCAACTCTGAACTTTTGGGATCGTGTAGCCATTCCTGGTGAACAGCTTGGAGCCAATCTGGTACAATGAAGGAAAGAGAAAAAGGGGATCCTCCATATTCATACTTTCGGGAAAGTGCATCCTCAACCACATTGTCTTTGCCTTTTTTGTAAATGATCTCATAATCATATCTAAAGAGCTTGGTCACCCATTTTTGTTGCTCCGGGGAGGAAATGAATTGTTCTAGAAAATACTTGAGGCTTTGATGGCCTATATTAATTTGGAATCATTTCTCCAATAGATAAGGGCACCATAGATCAACGACATGAACAATAGCCAACATTTCCTTTTCATAGATTGATTTTCCAAGATTTCTTTCAGACAGTTGCTTGCTGGTAAAGGCCAAAGGCTGACCCTCCTACATAAGGAAAACACCAATTCCTTTCCCTGAAGCATCACATTCCAAGACAAAGGTCTTTGTGAAATTATGAAGGGCCAGGGATAGAGTGGTGCACATGACCATATTCAAGGTTTGAAAAGCTTGATCCGCAAATTGAGTCCAAGTGAAAGAGTTAGTTTTTAAGAGTTCAGTGAGAGGTGTTGCAATCTTTCCATAATTCTTAACAAACTTGTGATAATAACCTGTTAAGCCTAGAAATCCACACAAGCTTTAGAGAGTCTTTGGGTGAGGCTAGTATTGCATAGCTTCAATATTTTTAGGATCCACCCTGACACCATCCTTGCCAACCAGATGACCTAAGTACTCGACTTCTGAGGTGTCGAAAGAACATTTAGATTATTTTGGGAAAAGTTGGTGCTGAGAGAGTAGATGGAGAACTCGATCCACATGGGCAAGATGGTTTGTCCAGGTTTTTCTATAGATGAGGATATCATCAAAGAAAACTAAGACAAAATGATGGAGAAAAGGACGAAAGACATGATTCATGAGGCTTTGGAAGGTGGACAGGGCATTACACAAGCCAAATGGCATGGGAAAAAACTCATAGTGGCCCTCATGAGTTCTAAAGGAAGTCTTGGGAATGTCTGCCTCTTTCATATGTATTTGGTGGTAGCCAGAACAAAGATCAAGTTTAGTAAAGAACTGGGTGCCACTCAATTCATCCAAGAGGTCATCAATGACAGGGATGGGAAATTTGTCTTTAATGGTAAGTTTGTTGAGGGCACGGAAGTTAGGACACTTTCGCTAAGAACCTTCTTTCTTCAAGACCATGACCACAAGAGAATAATAGGGGCTCATACTAGGGAGGATAACGCCTGCGTTAAGGAGTTCCTGGACCATTTTCTCAATTTCATTTTTTGGGGAAAAGGGGTGACGATACAGACAGATATTGGGAGGAAGGATTCCTGGTACAAGGGGAATGGAATGATCATGAACACCACAGGAAGGAGGGAGTCCCCGGGGAGTGGAAAATACCACTTGATGTTTATAAAGGATGGATTGGATGTCTTGCGGCACCGAGGGTGTCTCTGTTGCTTGTATGGCATGGAGTTGGGAAATAACACCAAAATGAACTTTTTTGAGCATATTTTCCTTGCAATGGGAACTAATGATCTCAGGTGAACCGACGGTGATGCCTTGGAACTTATATTGTTGGCCCTCCTGGTTGAATTGCATGGTTAATTCCTTAAAATCCATGAGAATGGGACCCAAAGTCCTTAGCCAGTCGGCACCCAAGACAATGTCACAACCGCCCATGTCAATAGAAAACATATGATATTTGAGGTGGTAGTCACCAATTTGGAGACGCACATTTTCACAATGCCCTCCACATTTCATGGAGTCACCATTGGAAATCATGATTTGGAAATTACTGATGACATGGATGTAGCAATGAGTTTCTTGGGTAATGCAGTGATGAATAAAATTATGGGTGCTTCCACTATCAACCAGAATAATGACCTTCCTATGCTTTATGTAACCAATGAGCTTGAGGGTTTGGGGAGAAGAGAAGCCAGTGGGAGAATTTAGGGAAATGACCAGTTATACTTCAGGAGGATCTGAGGGAGGGGTTAAGTCAGTGGTTTCAGGTGACTCAAACACAAGGGGAGTTTCAACATCCTCTTCCACAATATCCTCTGAGATGGCCACAAAAGGATTTTGTTCCTTACACTTGTGGTTCAGGAAATATTTGTCATCACAATTATAACAAAGGCCTTTGAGTTGGCATTCATCCATTTCATCCCTGGTCAATTTTTGGATCTTTAGTGGAGCAGAGGGAGTAGTGGGATTTACTGGTTTAGTGCGAGGGATAAAGGAGGGTTCCTAGTTTTGAGAAGATACAACATGTTGTTCTTCTTTAGCTCTTTTAGTAGCCTCCACCCAACTCTGAGGCCAAGCCATGAGGACATGGGCCCGAATATCATCCTTGAGGCCACTGATAAAACACTCTTGGAAAAAGGCATCAAACATGCCCTCTGTCCGAAAATCCAGGTGCTTAAAAGCAAGTATAAATTCTTCCACTATTCTTGATTGTTTCAACTTTGTCAAACAACCCAAATGGTTAGTGTTAATGTTAAAGTGTTCATAAATCTCTACCACAAATTGTGTCCAAGCAATATACCCTTGACGGGAAGTTTTTCTTTATTGCCACCATTGCCAACGTTCTTGATCTAGATGGAGAACACCATACCAGAGTTTGTCCAAGTCATCTGTAATTTCATATAAAGAGAAATAATGTTCCATTTCGGTTAGCCAACCAGTGGGATCCAAGCCATAAAATTTGGTCACATCCACCTGCGAAAGGCGTAGGTCACGTTGAAAGTGATGGTGCTGAAAGTTAGAGGAATGTTCAACTTTAGTATCTGAAGGTGGGTCAGATAAAGGGTTCTTTGTAGGGATATGCATCTTGGTGCAGAGCATCGAAACGATAGATTCAAGCTGGGTAGTCAGGTCTTGTTTGATTTCCTCCATTTAGGACTACATGGATGTATTGAGGGAAAACACATTGGCACTAAATTGTTTCACTTCTTGTTGGGTCTCAATGAAATTAGATAGCAAGGTATTGAAGCAAGCTTCCAGGTCTTGGCTATGGGTATGGGTCATGATGATGAGGAAACCGAAATGGGGTGGGTGGGGTCAAAAC
>ML796389.1:255905-300027 GCA_009831015.1 Picea engelmannii
AAAGCATCAAAATTCATAAAAATAACTTGAAACGTAAAGATACCTTAAGTAGCCCCATTGAGTGGTAGGGAGATGTCAATTATGTCAAAACAAGGCTAAAAGGGTGGTACTGGGTATAGAGATGGAGGTCTTTGTGATATAATGTAGGCAAAAACATGATAAAAAATGGAGACCAACAAGAAGCTTCTTCCCCTTTTTTGATGTCACCTTGGTAGAAGATGGAACTTCTTCTAACCTTGGTGGAGGTGGTGTCCCTATTTTAGCACTGGTAGGTGATGAAGAGCCCACAATTTGTGATTGGGGGGTAGGTGTTGGGTCGAGCTTAAAGCGAGAAGAGACCAAAAAATTCTCCCAGGAGATCTCTTTCTTTCCCAACTCTTCAGAGACAAGCATCTTGAGAAGTCCAGAGTGGAAAAGACTGGAGTCCACATCCTTGGATTTGGCTTGCACCCTATCTTCCATTTTACCTATACTTCTTAGTAGGTAATATGGAATATTCATCTAAACCTTACCAGTAAAATGAAACAACAACCTTATGTGGTAATGGTATAGGGTGTTAAATCTCCCTTCACAACTAAAATATCTATGTATGATTTTCAACATTCTATCAAACTGGTCAATCGACTGGTTCCTTGGCACATTCTTAGATAAATCATTGGCTTGGTATTCAGGTTTGAAAAGATATTTAATGAAAGGTGAACTCAATACCATGGCCTTGAACCAATTTTCTTCTGAAATGGGAATCCTTGTTGCAGCTGAGATGGAGGCTTCAATCACCTCAAATTCCAAATCTCCAACTCTGGTTTTCTTGCCATCAAAATTTAGTGCAAATTGTTTTTCTACTTCTGAGTGGCCTCTCTGCATGTTCTGGAAGAAAGAGAGGCATATTACTCTTCAAAACATTTCCCTTTCCATGGGTTTTGTGTCAAAAAGGCGCATGTCCACAGGTTTTGTTTGAACTATCTTGCCACCTTTGTGTGCTTTCTTTGACTGAGGGATCTCCATGACTCAAAAAGAGGGTTCTTAAGAAGCTGTAAGGGATGTTATTGACCAGAAAACTTCAATTTAAGTCTCAAAAGCACAAGGATGGCCCTCCAAATTAACAGTTCTTATAAAATGAACTTGGCTATGAGAAATGGACTTTCAGGCTCATACAGGTTTTCAGAGTGTAGACTATGAGGAAGTAATTCCAAACTAACTCTTCGTACAGGATGAAAATAAGCCAAGGATAATGGGAGAGGTTTGAGCAGCGCCTCTGTGTAGCGCAACACATACACAGAGGATGGGCTATTTCAGGCCTGTGACTTTCAAAGGATATGACTAAAAAAAATAATTAGACTATGGATACGATCAAAGATGTTTACATGAATGAAAATATGGCTCCCATACTACCCTGCAAGCTTAGAAAACCGAAACCTGAGCACAAATATCCTATAAAAATTAATATGCAAAGGAGGTTGCACAGGATACCTGTGAAGACGACAACTTTTGCGCTCCTCAGCATGAACTTACGGTGATATTGATGAAACTTCAGCCCTGAAATATCTCACAGCATCAGATTTAGTGGACAAGCGATCATCTGAACTGAACTGGCAAACTTACGTAGCGCATCACTACTGAACTTTTCAAATTCAGAAACCATTACCAAGGATCATAAATGCAAGATCTTTTGAAATCATTTCAACCAACTTCAGGAACTAAAAACAAGGGTTAAGGTATCAGTCATGGCAATCATGACTTGGAGTGGGTGCATGATAATCATGACAGGCACTATGGAAATGTTTGTTGAGTGGGCATCGTTCTCCAAATCAAAAAATGATTTGACAGGTGAATGTGGATGATGAGGTATACATGTGAGGTCATGAGTGATGAGAGAGGTGTGTCACATCAGCCTAGTCATGGGAGGTATCAAGCTAGGGATGAATCACGAGAGGGGACAAAAAGAATAGACCATGAGCTCATAAGGGTTTAAGGACCAAAAGTTGAATTGTGGATCAACACATGAGCCATGACTCTAGGGTTTTTTTAATTTTTCCTTTTTAACAAAACCAAACTAAGAGACCCAAGGTGACTTAGTGTGATAATAGTTACAACACACTACTATATCATTATCAACATCGCAGATAAACATAAAAATATATTAAATATAAACATACATTCATATTACAGACATGAATTAATATCCAAAAGTACAGATCTACATAGGGTTATCATGGTTCACCCCACTCCATGCTACATCCATAAAATATTGGCTTCTTTATTATATTTAAGTGTCTAGGTTGTGCTCTACACTATAATGTATGCTTAGTATACATTATTCATGACATCTGTAACTTCTTTACAATTCTCTGCTCTCTGCAACTTTCTTTCTCTCTCTACCTTGTGAATCCTATCAAAATCATGGATCCTTTACATATTTATACATTTTTCTTAGGGTCTTTTTCTAGCTCATAATGAGTTCACTACCACTCATGCTTGGCTTGTTTTCCCGGATTTTTTGATTGTTGTTCTTTCCTGTTCCCCGTATTCTCCTCTTCCCTCTCTCTTCCTTATTGATATTCTTTATACTCTTTATCTTCTTGATCTTATTTAGCTTCTTTATCCTCTTCTGGCTTCGCCCTTCCTATGCCTTTTCCCTGTATCTCATCTCTTCTCACTGTTCCATCCCCAAAAATTCCTGCCCAACACTTTTATTCAAATTAAATATTTCAACTAGATTTGGATATTTATAGTTATTACTAGCTCTAGAATCAATTAAAATAGCTATGGTTTGATTACTAATCTTACCTTCCACTTCAATCCTGTGGGATTGATAGTCTACTTGTCTATTGTCCAAGGATGCATAGATCCTTGGCATGCTTTTGCTCACATCATGTATTGTCTCTTCCGTCTTGAAGCTATGAAAAATATTCATCTTATCTCCTCATTAAGGACAATATTTATACATGTGATCTCCTTCACATCCCCAACTCTTTATGGGTTGTTTCCTCAGCCTCTTTCCCAAGGACTTTGTCATTTTTTGATCACCTTGAGATGGTTTCCCTTACTAATATGGTTGAGATCTATTCCTCATGAAAGGTGGCTTGAATAATTTATTCCTTTGATCCATGTTTCCTTTCTTCTTGTCATCCTGGGCCCTTTGGAAAGATTTCTTTCCTATATTCTTCTCGTACAAATACTTGGATTTTCTTATAGATTCTTCTAAATTCTTGGGTTCATCAAACTGAATTTTATCCTTGTAAAAGGATGGAAGTTCACTCAGAAACCTCTAAATTTTGACCTTCTAATCTCTAATGAAGCTCACATACTTGAGAAGTTCTAATAACTTTCTCTTATATTCATCCATGGCCATGTTACAAAGTTTGAGTTCAAAGAACTCTTGCATATTCTTGTCATAATATTGTTTTGACAAGTACCACTGCTGAAAGTATTTCTTGAACTGCTTCCAAGAAATTGTCTTCTCATTAAGGTGCTTAACTTGCTTTAGTCGATCCCACCACATATATGACTTCACTTGAAGGTGGTAGGATGGAATTTTGGTTTTTGAATTTGATGAGTATTTATGCAATTGGAAACATTTCCTCATTCCTAGAAACCATGCTTTTGCATATTAACCTTTCTTATTTCCTCCATCAAATGATGGTGTCTTGATTTTCCTCAATTACCCTTGCAAGCTATCTGACCCATATCTCCTTCTCTGATGCTTGACATGAGATACACTTGGGCCACTTTCTGACCTTGAACATGCATATGTTTTTCTCATCGAGGGCCCCGAAGAATGATGATGTTGATGTTTACTAATACTCCTTGATCGTCTAGATCCTCCATGATCTTCCCTCAATGAGACCTAGACACCTCCACTTTCTTAGCACTAGCTTCTTGTATTGTTCCTAAATATTTGTTGACTTGATTCTGAAACATATTCAGGCTTTGAAGTATCTCTTTTTGAGCCTTCATGATCCTCTCATTATTGTCCCAATAGCTCCACACTTCTTTTTGCAAGATTCTCATAGTTACAGGCTCATTCCTGTCTCTTCTCCCATTACAATCAGTCTTAGCATTACCCATGCTGACATGTAGACCTATAATTTATTATTCATGTATATAATACTCTTGAGCATCCTCCATATCTATAGTTCTCATGTAGTAACTAAAGTCTTCTTTTCTGTATCTCTAATTCTGCAAGAACGTGCTTGCAATAATTGTTGTTAGAATTAAGCATATTACAAAATATTTATTAATTATATTACATGTCATTCTTTTTATACCCTTTATTTCCACCCTATAGGAAAAAGAGGAAGCCATCAGAAGATAGAATCCCTAAAACATCTTTTGCCCAATTTTTGACCCTTTTTGGAGCATTTTTGTAGTCCCTTGCATGACACCTAGTAGACAACAAGTGAGGCCCTCGGTGGACACTAGTGTCTCAACAAGAGATGAAGTGTCACACTTATATAAATAGAGGAATTATGAGGTGATAGAAAAGGGATGAGTTGTATCTTCATGTCAAAGGCCTAGGAACTCACATCATTCGAGTATCTAGTGGTATCTAGAAGATCTAGAAGCCTCTCCCAAGCCTCCTCTAGGAGCTATATTAAAAGGGAAAGACTTGGGAAAGGGAAGGAAGAATTGAAGAGCATTGTTATGTTTCCTAACTGCAGAGGTATCCATCATCTCAACCAAGAGTCACCGAGCCTATCCTGGCCAAGGAGCTACAATGAGAGGAAAGGAGAAAGGAGGATAAAGGATGATGCATCTTCATCAAGTTGAGTTATGAATTCATGTGTATTCTCTATGATTTATTAATAGATCATTTGGTTTTCCCTTCATATCATTTGTGTTCATTGAATGAATGATATATCTAATTTATTCCTTTATAGATATGATTAGAATTATATTGGATCTAGGATTCTAATCCTTAGTAGGGAAGAATATAAGGTTGTTTGTATTTTGTATATAAGAAGAAGGTTGTGGATCTTGGATTTGGTGCTTTAGGACTGCAACATCAAACAAATACAAAAGAATGCCTCAATAAAGGTATGAAAATCTTCCCCACTCTCTAAGATGATCATGAATCTATGTGTATAAGTCTAGATCTAGAAAATCCATAAGAAGTCTACCCATTTCCTATATAGGATTGATAGGCCAATCCTAGCGAGATCCTACTAATTATTCAGTGAGATTCCTATGAGAAAAATTCCCATAAAATATTGGGGACCATACTGGGGAAGAATTATTGTCTATTTGAGTCTCTTTGCCCACCTATTCCTCTGGTTTTGTGATTTTCATTTCAATCTTCTTCCTTTTTAGTCATCCTAGGGCCTAGATATGGTAGATATAATAGATTTGATCGAGATTTGTAAGATCTACAATAAATCAACCTTTTCCAAAAAGGAAAATTTTGCAGGCCCTTGTTGGTTGCACCATAACTATCTAGCAAGGCCCTCTCACATGTTGACAAAACTATGTACCATGAGGCCCCCTTGCATGTTCACAGGCCTTTGTCCCATGAGGTTCCCTTGCATTCCTTTGTCCCATGAGGCCCTACAAATACAATAGTTTTATAGATCCAAAACATAGACTTTGGTTGTAGGTCTTCCCTCTGAGCCAGAGTGTTACGCAATGGTATTTTATTACCTAGTTTGATCTCTATTTAAATATTTGGTTGTCACATAAATTTCATTTAAAATTTTACTTGAGTGCATTTGCGTGGATTTTTTGTCATTTATTGTATAGTTTCCCTCTCTGTTTGAGAATTCCAATGAAGTTGGGATAAGAATCCAACCAAAGTGAAGAGATCTAGCTATTTTTATCATTTGTTGTTTAATTTTTCCTTGTATGACCTTTGTTCACCCCTAGATATTCCCTCCTAGTAAAGTTTTGAGTGTGATCCTTATAGTGACATTAGAATAGGATGATCTGTCCTCATTCCAAATATCCTATAGTCCTTTTTCTTCTTATTTGTTTTTGGTTTCCTGTTGCATTTGTCTTTCTTATTTAGATCAAGAATTGTTTACATTGCAAATTGGGAAAAACCTCAAAAAGATAAAAACAATGGTTGCATGCTAGATTTTGTTTTGAAGCATTAGTGTTCAATCACATTAGAATCATTGGTTGGTTTCAGATCTAGTTTTCTTAATTGGTTGCTTGGTGAGTGTGAGGACTTATTTTTGAACTTGGAAAATAAAAATAAAAGACTATTTCCCTCTCGTAGCTAGAGTTCATTGAAAAGAACGAAATTGCATCATAATTCTTGCATTGATTCATTGGGTCAAGAGTCATCACATCATTCAAGTTTCATCCATTAACTTTGGACCTAAAAAACAACCATAAAAAGAAAGCATAATCTAAAATCAATTAAACATATTTCTTTTGATAGTGAACCAACATTAGATAGGATTAGGGCCTTGGATTAGGATTGAAGAGTATATTATCAAAGGACACAAAACCAAACTTAGGAATCGTTAAAGAAAATTTAAATCCATTCTTACAATCAATGTGTTGGGAGCCTCCTATAACAAAGGATTTAAGAACGAGGTCACATCAGAGCAAGTAGGGAGATTACTCCTCTCTTCTTGTTTTATTTTTTGTGGTACCACTTGGATCGTTAGGTATATGGGACTTCTGATGGTTAACAAATTCAGAGATTTGGTCTTAGCTACCCCACCCTTACATGCAACTAGACTTATGACTGTTCGCCTAGCCATTGATTGTTAGGTGGTAGAAATAGTGACCTTTCCTAGGGAGCTACATAGATGACAATAGGTGGGATGTGCCTATGGTACATGGGGCAGGCATTGGTTTATGATCTCATTTCCCCAAGAGTGTGCCCACTTTCATAAAGGGTACTTGCACCTGTCAGGGTTGTTTCATGTTGACCATCATAAATGCTCCTCACACCTTTGCTAGCTAGTCTTTTGGGGGACTTGACCCCCCCCCATAGGGTTGGTTTTCTAAAGGCCCTTGAGCCAATTGGTTTTCTTTTTGTTTTCCTGGATTTGATTAGGGGTGTTCTCTTTGAGTTTGAGTCTAGGCTGGACATAGGTTGGTTTGTGTTTGTTAGTAACATAGTCTATTCATCGTGGTTGAATTACCATGCTAGTCCCATCGATTACGAGGACTTGAGCCTATTATGATGTTGCAATTTCCTTGAAAGAGACGTGACATAAGTGACAAATACTTTGATGGGTCTCATATTTGGTTTGGAGAGAATGGTTTGGTTGAAGTAGAGGTGGTAGAAGAATTTCCTCCACCAAATTTCAATCCTCCTTTAACAGAGCCAGGCGCCCCTTTACTTGTCCAAGTAATGGAAATTTTCAGTGAGACTTTCTATTTTTTAGTCATCCTCCTACCATGTCTAGACCCAATGTGTTTTATTGTGTATATAATCCTACAATCCCATCCCCAATTGGGAGAGGGGGGAATCCTAGCAGTGTCCTCATTTCCACCCCTTAGCTCCATTAGACCTACACTATCCACACATTTTGTTTTTGGTTCCTCAATCTGGGGGACTTCAATTGTGTCATCATCTCCATCCATTAATATAACTAACATTGATACACCCATCCCTTCAAAATCAATTCCCAGTCCCATATTATTTTCCAGTGGGGGTTTGAGCTTTGGTTTCAACATGGGAAGTGGATCACCTTCCACCTTTGACAATATAGTGAGTGACCCAACATCATCAGGTGTGGGTGTATGTTTTAGATGGAGTATTCCTAGTGTTTTTGGGGTTATCCCTAGTCAGACTAGGGGTAGTAGTACATATGGAGGTTTTAAATTTCCTTGGGTTAACACACCTTTCCCTGGGGGCACATCCCTTAGGGTAAACTAGGGCTTTCCCTTTGTCAACACCTTCAGTATTGGGGTTTTATTCCCTAGGACTAAATTTGGGAACATATTTCTTGGAGGGTCCACATTTCCCACTCAGGTAAATCTCCTTGGGGGAATTTTTGGTTATGGGAGAATTTGTGCTCCTAGAAGTGCCACCATCCCTGGGAGCACTCACTTTCCAACGATCCCTACACCCTCCAGTAGTACCAACATAGTGGGACTGCAAGGTCCATCTGAGACAACATAGACTTCACCTCCCTCCCAGTCTTCATTTGCATTGTTTCCTTCCCTTGCAAAACTAGATTTACCAAGATTTCATAGTTAACAAATGACCCTATTTCCCATGACCCATTGTGGCTGGTGATTCCATCCAATATACCCTCATATATTCCAAAGTTTGATGGAAATATGTGGGAGTACTTCTCTACAAAATTGCCACTTTTGGTGTTCATTGAATTCATTGATGGATGATAGTGTGAGGATGTGTCTTTTCTAGAGATCCTTGACCCAAGATACCTCCAAATGGTACATTGAACTTAAAGGTGGTTCTTTTAGAAGCTTTAATGACCTGGATATGGCATATTTAATGCACTACCGATTTCCTATTCGATACGACATAAGAATGGAACTCTTGACTTCTCTATGAAAAGACAATGCCACTCACATGTCCAATCATATACATGAGTGGCAGAGATGGCATAGGATGATTAAGACTCATATTCTTGACAAGCTCCTTACATAATGGTTTACCAAGTCCCTCTTACCATGAATTTCCATGGATGTATCTATGGTTAGGGAGACCATCGAGGAGAAAGCCATTTTGTGTGCCAAAATTTTGACTTGATCTATTCTAAGTCGGTTACTTTATATGACACAATCCCAAATTCTCCTTGCCCATCAATTGATCCACAAAAACCCAGCCCTGGAATACATGTCAATGGTGTGGTTTGTTTTGTTTCACATGCATCTATGAACCATTTAGTTGATAAGATGGGTCAGATTTTCGTTAAGTATCAACAGTAAGTTGCTAGCACTAATGCTCAAATTTTTGTGGTCCATTCTCAAACCTTCGAGGTGAATTCAATGTAGTCCATGCAACTGAGTAATCCTCAACAACCTAGAGAGAGGAAAAATAGAAACAACAAGAAGAATTCCAATAATGATAAATAAACCACATCTACCCAAAACACTCAGGAGGGAAGCACTAAGGATAAAAGGAAGAGTCAGTTTCCCCGCACGAGTTTTTGGGAGGAACATCCTACTCACCAGTGTCCTCCAAAGGATGATATCCATAATTTGTTTTCACAATAGTGCCCCCCCCCCAACAACTTGTTGTCTTAACCCATCCTTTCCCCCCTCAAACTCATAATATGGTTGCCACAAATCATGTCCCTCCTCAAGGAGGAATGGAAGGTACCCCTCACCAAGAGGGGTCTTCCTCAAATGATTTTGTCTTTATGTGTGACCACATGGTAAAATTGCATACTAAAAACAAGAACTATGACATTCCCGATCTTTCCCATGATGCCTTAGAAGTAAAATCTTCTTCCCATCCCAATGGCCCTCTTCAGATAGAGAAGCCATATTTTGATGCACTTCTTTCCCCCCTGAAGGGTGTTCTTTGATGTATGACACATAATCATAAAACATGGGATTCCCACAACTATAGTGTTGTTGAATACTTATCCCAGGACCTTGTTCCATGTATGGGCTTGAATTTATCCAAAGCTACCTCGCGTAGTGGAAATCCTTGATCTCTTCCATAGGCGTATTTGATCCCTCAGAGTTGAGCTTGATGACCTTTGATTCATCTGAGGTAAATCATAGGATCTCCCATCAAGTATCCTTATATATTAAAGTGATAATGATGGGTAAAAACATATTTCGAACATTCGTTGATGAAGGAGCCTTGATTTGCATCATGTCTATTTATTTTTGGAAAGTCATTGGCTCTCCTAAGCTCAACACGTTTGTGACACTATTGAAATATTTTGATGGACACATGTTCCAAACTCATGGAATAATCACTGCCTTACCCATTGAGTTAGGTGGTAATACTATCTATGTTGATGTGGAGGTTGTCGACGCACCTATTGAGTATAATATATTACTCGAGCATACTTGGTTCTATGATATGATTGTTGTTGTCTCTTCAGTATTTACAGTTTCATTATTCCCTCATCAAGGGAAAATTTTCGTGATTAATCAACTTGTGTTCTATACCCCATACCTCGGATCCAATGTGGGGTCAAATGTACCCTTTGTCGGTGATAGAACTTAGTATTTTGTCAACATTGGTGCGAGGATGTTCAAAGATACTTCATTGATGGGAATTTTCCCCATTCCCTCATCAACTCCATCTATACAAATAACACCTGTAAACATGATTTCTTCATTTACCAATGGATACCTTGTGTCTTCCAATCCTTGGGTGGTACCTCATTCTAGGGATGTTGAATCATATGGAGCTTCAATGTTTCTCTCAACGATCGATATTGTCGATTCGACAATCCCATCAGCATCAACTCATACTGGTCAACACCTCCTTCCTCATATGGAGTGTGATAAACCTCCTCCACCCACATGGGTTGTTGACTCTCTCTATTCAAATGAGATCCTAGATCTTGAGTTTCCTTTAGAAGAGGCCATCCTAAAATTCATGGTTTCCTTTGATAAGCCTAGGGAAGGTGAGAATAATTGAGAATCCATCATCCCGAGTTTGGAATTGATGAGATTTGAAATGATGAGTCTTGATCCAAGACTGGGGATATTGGTTGGGGCATCCAATGACACCCCTATCCTTGACCTTTTTCCACCTAGGATATCTTTTTTAGGACTTTCCACAAAATTATATACTACCCCTTCCCTCGAAGATTCATGTTTCGTACTTCCTTCATGTTTGGATGGATCCCATCAAGGAGCTTCCTTATCTGGCAAGACTATTCATGATGAGTATCTCCGTATGAAGAAAATAAATCATGTGTGGCATGGCCCTAGCATGGTAAGCCATATGATGTTGAAATTAGATCATGCATTCATTAATTACGATCAAGATCCTTTTTCCTGATCCTAGAAATGGAATCTAGTTTGTGTAAAGAATCAATAGGTGTAGTGCCTTGTACATAGGTGTGTGGTGTGAGTTGCCATTTATTATATCCAAAAGATACAAAAAATATTTTATTTTTTTTAGATTTCACTATGTGTTTTGACCTTGGAATCTAATTTACATGTGTTGACAGGATTCTAGGGAATTTTTATGAAGATGGAGACATCCACTACACTTGAGGTATATATATCTAAATTGACATATAATAATAGGTTTTTCCCTGCATTTTTTTCTTTTCATTATTAACCATCCATACTTCCAGCATTGTGCCTTAGGTCTGAACCTGGATGGTTGCGACACTAGCCACTCCTTTTGCAAGTTGTAACTAGTTCGATAGTGCCTACCCCTCATGGGAATCCTAGTTAGCACCCAGATTTCCATTTGGTTCTCATGCTTCATTTTTCCATAGGCCGGAGAGCCCTCCTTTAGCCTCTCCATGAATTGAATGTTGAGCCTCATTTTCCTCTCTTCGTCTATATTTTGGCCATATCCTAGGGGGGTTCCTGAACATTTTTCTTGTTTTTTAATGGTCGCCTATGTATTTTTCAACCGCGTCATGCTTCTCACCATTGTGTTGTTATTTTCCCATATTTTGCTTACCGGTATGCGGTATCCTTGACCATCTATCTCTTTCATTATATGGCCTTTGTTTTTCACCCACCTGCCTAGGGAGAAAACAACTACTAAGAGTGGATATCACTTTCCAGTACCATTTTCATTCCGCATTGCTTAGGTTGGTTCCATGCGCTTAGAACATAGGAAAATCATATTAAGCCACTCTTTCTCTCCCACTGAGTATAATTTTATCTTTTTTTCGGACTTGTAAAAGGACATGGAAAAGGTACATATATTACTTTCATCATTCATTCATGATCATTAAACCATGAAGGAGACCGAGCATACTTGCATCATTCTTTCATGCTCGTTAAACCGTAGAGACATAAAACACACACAAACAAAAGAGTGGGGGTTTTTCACCATTGGTGTATTCTCAAAATGGAAGCATATGTAGAGTCTCCCTTGAACATGACACATGTTTGAGTCCTCATCATACAATTGGGTTTTAGATTTCCTAGGATTCATCCTAGTAATATGATTCAGAGATACTCCTCTGATTAGTTACTCTTCTAGTCATCATCGAGAGTGATTCAGTGCCTCCTATGTTGTTGTACTATATTCAACCAACTCCTATGTCTTACTACCAAGTCACTATTGTGTTGTGCAATATGTTCATGGGAATTTTAAGCCTAAGTCTGTCATCCCTGTGTCAGTTGTACTTTGTGATACTCTCTCTTCAAATCATCTCTTCGTGTATGTTTCATGTCAATTGATGGGAGATGCATCAAGGCCCTCCATCAATAGATATTCCTATCGATTTCAAAACATCATCTAGGAGAGGGATCTAGAAACCATATAGTAACTTGGAGCTTATAGTCCTCAGTGCCATGCCTCCTCGTGATAGCCAGTGGGTTTTCATAATTGACTCTTGATAGATTGATTATATGAGTGTTCGACATCAGATCCTCTATTCACACTTGATAGAATGTACTAGTTATCTTGGGGTACATATCCATAATCAGTGGTTCTCCTCGTGTCTGTTAATGGTATACATCAATGAATGATAATTAGATGGATTCTACCATCCTCAACATTAGCTCATATATTCTCATGTTGTAGATTCGTACCATCAAGGTTTGGGAAAAATACCTTGTGTTTGGGGCCACATCATTCCCTTTCAACATCCCCTCTGAAGTTGCGACCGATTATATCATTTGTATATGAATACTTTAGGGGCACTCTCCTTAGTTCTTGTTGTCTTCCTGACATACATATGTTGTTTTATAGATCCACATTGTATCTTCTGGTGGTTATGATTATGTTACTAACATAGATCCACATTATATTTTTTGTTGGCTATGATTGATTTCATGACATAGATCCACATTGTATTGTCTTGTGGCTATGGTATTATTGATTACATGGATCCACTATGTATTATTTTGTGGCTACAGTCTAGCATTTGATATCATGGATCCATAATGTATTATTTAGAATCCCTTCTCATTCGGAGTTCGAGTATGTATACATAGGGGATTGGTCTATATATTCTATCACCCTTGGTATTTGAATGCAGGACTTCTTTGGTTTCAAAAACTCCTTTTCTCTCTCCTTGTGGTGCATCACATAGACATTATTACAATGTATTTTGGTCATCCACTCCTTCCTCGACCTCGCAAATTACGGGGCATATGTCATAGCCTTAATTTCCACCCTATAGGCCAAAGAGGAAGCCATCAGAAGATAGAATCCCTAATACAAATTTTCCCAAGTTTTGACCCTTTTTGGAGCATTTTCGGAGGCCCTCTCATGATACCTAGTAGACAACAAGTGAGGCCCTCACTGGACACTAGTGGCTCAACAAGTGAGGCACTCTCAGACTTTTATAAATTGAGCAGTTACAGGGTGATAGGATAAGTATGAGTTGGATATTCTCTTCAAAGGCCTAGGAACTCACATCATTTTAGTCTCCAGTGGTCTCTATAATATCTAGAATCCTCTCCCATGCCTCCTCCAAGAGATATATAACAAAGACAAGCCTTGGGAAAGGGGAGGAAGAATTGAAGAGAATCGTTATGTTGTCAAACTATAGAGGTATCCATCATCATGTCCAAGAGTCAGTGAGCCTAGACTAACCAAGGAGCTGCAAGGAGAGGCATGGATCAAGGAGGCTAAAGGAGGATGCATCTTCATCAAGTTGAGGTATGAATTCACATATATTCTCTATGATTTATTAATAGATCATTTACATTTCCACTCATATCATTTTTGTTGATTGAATTAATGATAGATATGATTTATTCCTTTATATATATTGTTATAATTATATTGGATCTAGGATTCTAATCATTTGTATAGAATAAGAGAAGTTTTTTTTTGTCTTTTGTATATAGGAAGCATGTTTTGGATCTTAGATCTGGTGCTTAAGGACTGCAATAGTCGGGAAATACGAAGGACCACCTCAAGAAAGGTATGTAAATATTCCCCACTCTCTAATATGATCATGAATCTATGTGTGTAATTATATATCTAGGAAATCCATAAGAAGTCCACTCCTTTCCTATCTAGTATTGCTAGGCCAATCCTAGGGATATCCTACTGATTATTTAGTGAGATTCTTGTGAGAAAAAATTCCATAACAATTATTCATTTTAAATTATGAAGAATATTAATGCACTAATCTCAATTATGATTCCTTAATTTCATTCCTCTTTGAAAGATCTTTGCAATGGTTGTATTCATTCCTCAATCCGAGTTCTAAGTGAAAAGATACAACATCTACATGGTGCAATTTCCACTCATTTACTGCTACAACAATCCATTTTATTAATTTTTGAGAAAGTATAATTCCAAATTCAAAATTATAGGTTGAAAATTTTCTCATAATCCTCAATAAATTTCCAACGACCATTCGTTTTCTTAAATCCGAGCTCCAAGATGAAATTTATGGTTCAAATAAGTTTTGATTGTTTTACCCAATTTATCCCTATATGCTACATGTGTCTTATTTCTCTTCCTACACATTTTTTCAGTTCCCGTAACCAAAATATGACTTCACCACTGGATTTTGTGGGTCATAATATTTCCATCGACTGCTTTTGTGCTCCAAACGGATTTATGAGAATGGAGTTGTTCCTTCCATAAGTAAATCTACTGCCAAAATTTTACCCTTATTGTTTTGGTTGTAACTTTCTCAGATGAGATTCATTTTGTGAACCATTTATCTTGTTAGATATCTCTCTCTAATTTATTTTATTTGAGCTATAGAGACATAGTTTACCTTGTTACCCTTTGTTATCGTGGGTTTTTATTACCTAAAAACATTGTTTAGGCCCTCAAAAATTCCGTACAAGTTAATGAATTTAAAAAATATAAAAAATTCAAAACAATTTACATAAAATTGACTATTTTACTACTATAACAACACTATAAATATGAGTTGTCCATTTCAAATCACATGGAATATGAGCCCCATTGAAAATTGATGATCAATGATTCTCATTGTCAAACCAACTTGTCCGTGAATCTCCCTGACGCTTAATCATCAGTCATCGACCATCAGTCGTTTCGCCTCATGAAACCAAATATTTTGCACAAATATCGCACACCAATCATCAATGACCATCCATCAGTGAATTCCTTTGGAAACATCCTTGTTACAAAGTCACCGAACCCACAACCATCGATGATCAACCACCCCTTTGCAAGTTTTAAACCTGTGAAGTAAAGAAGTGCATACAAATTCTTAAGAAAAACATAAATTAATCAATGGCCCATACACATAGTACACAAAGATTTACGTTGGAAACCCTTAACCGGGAGAAAACCAGCCTTCCTTGGTGTTGTGCCTTTCAACTCTTCATTGTATTGATTTCACCATTCACCATACAATATATACAATGTTTTAGGTATTCTATATCTACCAAAACCCTAATCCCTTAATTTGGGATTAATTTAGAAAACCGCTAAAAATAGCAAAGTCCGATAAAATAGAAAAATATGGGATCGTCAGATGCAGTTGTCGAATCTGACGCACCCACACACACACACATGTAAAGAATATAACACATACCCAACACCCTTTGTTGACATGGCATGACACGTCATTCTGGGATGTCAACTTGGATGACATGTCATGACATGTGGATGATGACATGGCATGACATGTGGATGATGATGTCATCATCCTATTTCATTTCATCGACGATCAATGATTTCTCTTGGACAAATCAAAACTCTCAACTAAATCTGTCGATGCTCGATCATCAACCATAAAAAATATGAGGTTTGTCTCGATGGAATGAAACTCTCACCAAATTCTGTGGATCCTCGATTATCAGTCATCGATGACCTGAGGTTTCTATCGATCAAATGAAACTGTCTCAGAATTCCATTGATCCCCAATTATTGGCCATTGGTGGGTTTTCTTGGTAAATTTTGACACTTTGAAATTTTTTGACCAACATTTATCGATCCTCCTTGGAAGTGTGAAATTTTCTCCAAATCCTGTCTATCCTTGACCATCTGCCATCAACGAGTTTCATTAGTGAAGCTAGACACTTAGAATTTTTGGAAAAAATCTGATGATCCTCGACCTTCAGGTGTCGGCGATTAGAGATTTCTTTTGGCCGAACTCAACTCTTTTTCAAAATCATCGATTTGACCATTGGTC
The DNA here is from genome assembly GCA_009831015.1 of Picea engelmannii. Classification (NCBI taxonomy): domain Eukaryota; kingdom Viridiplantae; phylum Streptophyta; class Pinopsida; order Pinales; family Pinaceae; genus Picea; species Picea engelmannii. The sequence continues at coordinate 272,075 of ML796389.1, forward strand.
ATCGATGAGTTAATATAGTGAACTTCACACCCTCCAAAAATATCACTAATATAACCATCGTTCATTGGTGAAGTCTTTCGATGAACTCCAACAGTTAGATTTTTTTTTTATTACAACCTAGGTGAATCTATGTCATTGATCTATTAGTGAAAATGATCTTGGTCATCAGTTCTATTCCATATCCTCAACGACCGAACTGAACACAAGCCATCAATCTAATCCATTTCAAAAACCCCTGAAATGAATCACATACATTGATTTGATAAACCTTTTAAAACAACTAAACCTTATGTATTTTTAAAGTTATTATGACGAATCTCAGTCCTCGATCTCAAGATCAAAAGAGATCTCGACTGTCGATTTGCCAAACTACTTGTAACTCTACAACAACCATTAAAACTCAAAATTCAATCATTCCAAGTCGAATTTGGCTCTGCAACTTGTAGATTGACTTCATTAAATTCTCTTAAACAATACTGATTCATTCTAACATGAATCTTGACCATGAATTTGGGGATTTAACTCTAATTTTCTCCTGATTTTCCCCAAATTCACACAGACCAAGTTTGCAACAAGGAATTTACTTAAATTTTCACTGTTTCAAGGCTCATATGGATCCATTGGTTAACTTGTAGCTTTGATACCACTTTGTAATGTAATCAACACGCAGCTAGGTCACGTCACTACTAAAATGACCCTATAAAAATTCCTCATACTAAATCTAAACGTGGAAATTAACATACAACATGAAATGCAAGTTCCTTTAGTTGTCCATGTTCAATAAAAATGTAAATAAATTTTCTCATATGTGCATAGCAATAACTAAATAACATATAATAGCATTCAACCATATAAAAAAGGATTTAAATGCATCATTCTACCCCCAACAAGAAATACTAACCAAATATATTTCAAAGTAAATTGCATAATGGTTATATCAGCATTATACAAGAGTAAACACAACAAATAAAACACTTATCTTATAAAATGTGCAACCTTCTGCAAAGGATGGAAGTTCCTCCCAACCATAGCCTTGTTGTTCTAGTTCTTAACAATAATACACTCCCAAGTTGGGGCTATGAATCCACAAGAGACGAAGGTCCCTAAGGATGGATAATTTCTCCCTTTCCGTAGTTAAACTCTCAGGTAATTCCAGTTCACCAACACACTTCCCCTCCACCTACACAACCCAAGGGATGGAATTCCCCTTCACTGCTCATAATCCCTTAGGCATTTCCAATCCCCTTTAGATATTCCAGTACATGTTGGAAAATATTTCTACTTCCATGGACTTCAATAATTCTACATCTACAACACAAATTCACCCAGTAGCCAAAATGCATGCTTCTTGGCTGAATTTCGAATAGCTCATCGCTCCTAGACACATGAATTCTTTCTCCACAAAATTACAGCTCCAAACAGTAGAAAACAAATCCCACAACAACTTACTTCAAGATCCAAGACTTGGAAATCCATTGTTATCCATAAAACTTCACGAAAAACAACTCTCTATTAAAAAACATGAATGTGCAAAATCTGGTCCCCTATGCATAGGAATTTCCTCTCTTTCTCTTTTTTTCATGACTTACACTCTTCCCCAAGCTGATTGTACTCATCCCCCATTATCTCAATAAATATGGGAAGTGACTCTCACACCAACCTTCTTACTTGAATTCAATGATTGGGCTCTAGAACAATCAACAACTAATTGAAGGTTCATGGAAAGGATAATTTAAAGAAAAATAGGAAATGGGTCTTGATTTAATATAAAAGGATAATTCTCCCCCTTATACCCCTTCCATCTCTTGTAGGCACTTACACCCAAATATGTGTCCATTTATATTTGCATCTAGTGATACATTTCATTCATTATATTTCAATTTACATTGTTTACATATTGTCTCTTGGACATACATCACATTTAAATATACATTGCTTACTCTTGGTCACATACTACATTTACAATACACATTGCTAGTTTAGGGTTTGAAAATGGGGATGTTACACTCATAATATTTCTCATCTAAAGGGCCTCCTTCACCTCTATTATACATGATAGAATTAAAGGGGAACAATTCCCATGATGCATGTGTGATAAACCCTTTTTACAATATAGAGAGTTGTTGAAGAATAACTTTACAAAATACCATAGCCCTGTAATCTAACACCACTAGGAAATTCTTAACATATTCTAACATTCCCTCTTTATGATTACTAGAGGGGTAGAATCAAAGTTGGAGTTGTTTTACATGCCAATATGAGATCTCACAATTCTAATGATGCCTCATTTTGTGTACAAATACTTCATGATGATAGAATATACAATGGTAAATGTGGTTGATGCCTCATTGTGTGTACAAATGCCACATGATGATAGGATATACAACAATAAAAGTGGTTGGTGTCTCATTATGTGTATGAATGCCTCATGATGATAGTCTATACAACGGTAAATGTGACCGATGCCTCATTGTGTGTACATATTCCTCATGATGATAAATTATACAAATATAAATGTGGTTAATGCCTCATTGTGTGTACAAATGCCTCTTAATGATATGCTATACAATGGTAACTGTGGTTTATTCTTCATTGTGTGTACAAATTCCTCATGATGATAGGATATACAATGGTAAATGTGGCCATTAGACAAAAAAAAATGATTGATGTAATTTGAAGATGAATATGGAATTACATTGCATTCCCCCTTAATGAAAAATTCAAACATCCTATATAACTAACAAAGATATATGAAAAATTTGTTGATGTCAAGGATAAGTTGTGAAGAAGAACAATGTACAATACCATCTATAAATTGCAACTAGATCCTCAATAAGGTGCAAGGAGAATACACTTTCTAGTATCAATAACCAATGCAACATGAGTAGGAATGACAACATCGATATGATAATGATGAATTCCCAAGCAACTCAAAATAGAGTAGTAATCTGCAGAACTAGATTCTTTCCAAACTCTTCACACACACTGCTTAGGAAAAAGTTAAATAAACATATAGATAACTACAATAAAGAACCTCCAAGAGTAAATGAATGAACCATCATGGAAATTCAAATAACAATCTATCCAATAATACATGATTGGTAGCAGAAGATGAAGCTGAATGTGATCCAATCAGGCAAAAGTGTCGATGACCAACATAAGTGATTCAATCAAGAACTTGAATATGATCCCGCAATGATCATCAAGTTCAGAAAGTGCTCACATATGTGTTATATGCAAGGTAAAATGGTCTCCCCATCACAAATACATAGTGCCAAGAAAAGAACCAAATCTATTCAACGAGCCACACACCATTCCTGGTTTTGGCTGGATTTTTTAGACTGATAGTGATGTTTCCTATTTGGATAAAATATTTTTTCATTCTTCCTTATTTCTTAGCTGGCTGAGTGCATGAAATTGTTTTGGTTATCATCACATTTTTCTGGGTGGTAGCCATATGTGTATGACCACATAGGGGTGGAAATTGCAAGACTCACTATAGATGGGAAAATGCTATCTCTTCACATGAGGTATGAGTGCATCCATTACAAATTATTGTATGAATCACCTCTAACCATTGGTCGATTGGTGATACAACTTACAGATAATGCCTAGGTTTTCATAGAGTAGTCTTGGACACAACCATATGGTGTGGCTCTACTTGTGGTTGGATTTACTGGGGATGATTCCCCTCATGCAATTTCTCCCCAAACATTGTCGATAGAATGAGGCACACTAGTTTTATGGTTGGTATTGGGTAGTATTGCAAGGCATGATATAATAGATGCTCTAATACCATGTTATATCCAAGAAATATGCAATAAAATGTAATGAAAATTCAATTGTTCTAAACTCCTATTCAAAGCATCAATAATAAAAAAATCAAGAAAGACAAGAGATACAATAGAGATAGGATTTATGTGTTAAAACCCCAATGYGGGGAAACATCCATGAAATTTGTTGTTTGTATTATTGATATGAAATATCCAATCTTACAATGTGAGAGAACACTTAACCATATGTATGATTTGGCCTTAGSACCCATACGGTCTTGGCTAAAGATCAATACCATAAACCACTCATACTCTCTCAAAATATTTCCCATCTAAAGGGCCTCCTTCACCTCTATTATACATGAGATAATTAAAGGATAAAAATTCTTATGATTCATGTGGGATAAACMCTTTTTACAATATAGAGATTTGTTGAAAAATAAATTTACAAAATTCCATAGCCATGTAATTAAGACCACTAGGAAATCATTAAAAAACTATAACACGCGATACTTTTTTAGTTTGTTGTGTGATTGGGAAKCATATTTGTAATATTTTTTTGTATTTGATCCGTTTGAATATGGGAACCAGAGGAAATTGAGCATGAAATTTGGATAGGAAGGAGTAGCTCCCTAAAAATGTCAATGGACTAAGAGAAAAGGAAACTTTGGGTATGGTAAAACATAAGAATCCATAAGCAAGAACCTCAATTCCATGCAAAATGGATGTCAAGGTGATCTATAATTTATATCCACAAGTGAAGCATATGAATCCAATTGACAAAATTCTAATTCCAACATCAAGTCAACCTCAAACCAATGTTCCATCAACAAACAATGTTTTAGTTGAAGACAAAATGGAAATTTTGCAAGATGTTGTGTATACAAAGGGAGAGATTAGATCCATAAATTTTGATCAACCTTTCAGTGAAGAGGATCTTGTGTTGTTATATTATTATGAACAATTATATGTTCATCATATAACCACTAGTATGTCTGATGCACTCCCAATGTTGGCCATTAGGTAAATGCAATGCATCAATCTCCTGGTGATTTTTCACAATGTCATGGTGATGGGTTCCAAATTAAGGGTCCACCTTCCTTACCCTCATCTAAATAGTGGATGAAAACTAAATCCTATACATTTTCATGTGGATGAAAATGATCTAATGATCCTTGAAGGTAAGTTTCCTAAACAAAATATTCATTGGAAGTGCGAAAAAGTTATTAAAGACTACTTTGAATTGAAAAATGATGCATGTAAATGCTAGTTATTTTTGGCTTTGTTAAAATCACATAGTTTATTTGTTTTAGGAAAAATATTGGCATAATGATAGTTGAAATTTCGAATACCGCTAATCATGTTGTTAGAAATATTCACGTCACATTTAATACAATTGGAAAAAATACTTGTTCAAAAGATCATAATGTGTTGTGTCAAGTATTGTCAAAATCGATTGTAAGTAATACCACAAGGAAACTCACTTTCTTGCACACACCTAACATTTTTAAAGAAAGTTACATAATTATTTTAAAGTATTCTATTAAAATATAAATCCTAGACAACCCAGGTTAAGCAAATTATTGGGCCTTTATTGGTAGGATGCCTCATTCCAACATGAAGTTAATTGAAGTGGTTAAGGGATTAGTCCAGAATTTTTGGCATGAACATACCAAGCATCCATCCTATGAAAATGATGTGGTAAAGTTGAGAATAGATTGTAGTAACCATTAACCCCACACCAAACACTTTCTCGACATGTCAAAGACATAAATCTATGAAAGATTCAAGAATGACCACTAGGAGTTGAACCTGGAGTAGCGATCTTTTGATAAATGAAAACCTCGGTATGTTAGAATATGTACAAACTATAGAACTTGTTTTTGTATATGCCACATAGAAATTTGTTGTTATTATGAAACATATATACATGTACGTTGTGTTTTGCATACTAACCATGTATAGGAATGCTCAACCATAATACCACCAATTTCTTCAAGAGACTTTATTCATAGCATCAAGTGTCCAAGGCTAAACATACAAAAATATTGGGAAAAATCCTATTTAGATGTGGAATTCCCTAGGTACATTGAATTTTCATTATTGAGCCAATGCATTCATGGAAGTGAGGACCAAAAATTTGGCGTGATGGTGTTGACATGCAGAGCTTGTAATATGTTACTTATGAACTAGAGAGTGGAAAATAAAGTAAAAACATAACATTGTTGTTGTATTATATTAGTGTTGTGTACTTAAATGGAATACATTCTTTTAAACTGCACTTTTAAATTTAAAATGTAGTTTGAAAAGGTAACATTCTAAGCATGCCCTACTTTTTCTACTACTAGGTATGGGTATGTTATTTCATCAAGGAATTTTTGGAAAAAATCCAACATTATGTTCAACATATCCATGTGACACGATGGTAGGGTGAGCAATTTAGAATTTGTAGGGACACTTTTCCCCTCAATATTGTACTATCATTTGTGGATTTTTTTGAGAATTACACCCTCCAACCACAAAATGAGATATAAATCCAACATTATCATTCAGATCAACTCAACATAATGGTACATGAAACATATAGGCATGGGACAAATAACAATCAATACAAGAGGATAATATTGAAGGATTCTAACTTCTACATAAGTGATGATAGGTGCAATGATATGCATTTTGTACAACACTACTTTCAAATGTTTCTACAATTGCTTGAAGGGGAGAGCTATACAAATGGATTGATATTGAATTTATTTAGATGGTTGTTTGTAATTATTGATGTATATTTTCCTTATTAATGAAATTTAGGAGTTCATATACATGCATAAATTAGTTAATTAAATGACAAATATACATTATTCTAAAGATTATCCCTTACAAATGGTGAATAGAACAATATAAAGGCTTGATATTACTTAGGTTAATATGAAACACTAAATCCACACAGTTGATTCAATCATAAACATCAAATAAATAAAAAAATCGAATAATACCACATTGTTGATAAAAAAATGAACCATAAATAAATCATTATACACATCCAAATCCATGTACCTATATTCAAAACGGGTCAATCTATACATTTGTTACAAAATAGAATGTCATTCCCAAGATACATAATGGCACCTAGTGCCATGGAAGAATGACAAATCATGTCATGGATACAAAATAACACATCATGTATGAGATACATAATGGGTCACTCATTGACCCCCACCACCCTCCCCAGTAGTAGGTGCATCCCCAAAGATGATCTTCCTCTTTTTAAAGATGGAGGGAATTTGAGTCTTCTTATGTTTGGGAGTTGTTTGTCTTTCTACAGTTTGGAAAATGAAACACCATTCTTATATTTTTTTTTCTAATATTCTATCAATTAATATACTTACAAAATTATACTTCATAATTCATTATAGCATAACTCACCATAGATGAGATTGAAATTCATGAGATTGTTTCCCTCCTCCATGACCCTAAATTCTTTGTGATGCCCCCTTGCAACAATTACAAGAATCAAATCATTAAATTTAATAAAAATTCCTAATATGAATTCCATTCTTGTTGTATAAAATTTTCACCAAATTATGATATCACCATGAATAACTCTGGTAACATTAGAGATTGGCTAGCATATAGAGCACTTGGATGGAAAATCTACTCCTAGGAAACAATTAGTGTACGATCAATGGGTGAAACCTAAATGGATTTTGTAGCAGGGTATATTGTTGTTGCATGGATAGTTGTAGCCATAGTGGAGGCAACATGGGAAGATGCAAAAAGGAAAGGGTGGACTAGTATAGGGAAGGTGAGTGTTGGGGTTGGGTGGAATGGAAAATGTGGTCATCATGGGTGGTGATAAATCCTCATGGGTTGTAGAATTGGAAAAATTACCCTAGTATTAGGGAATGGAATTCCAAGTGACAGGGTAGGGTTTCCAATGATCAAATGTTCCCTATAATGTGGTATCTATGTGTTGTAGAAGACAACAAGCTCCCAAATTTTGTATTATAAATAAAGATTTGGGACCCTTATTTCTTCATTTTTGAAAAATGAATTTTTATTTTACTTAAATATAGTTTTCAGTTTTGACAATTTTGGACATAGTCCTAACTTCTTTGATTTTTATTCAATCATTAATGAAATTTTCTGTTTTGGATGATAAAGGTTTTGATTAAAATGTTGGTTTTCAGATTTTTTTATCTCACATATTCCTTATGATTTCTTATTTTTCAAAGAGCTACAATATTTGACAATATACAATTTTTATTTATTTATTGTCGATTTTAAAACCAATGCTCTAAACCATGATCGTTCATAATATATTAAAATCCCACTTAGCCTGTCATAACTTTGATATTCATGATCTACAAACAATTGTTTAAGATTTTGTTGTGGTACAATAGGCTTGATCTAAACATCACAAATTGAAATGAAGTAATGGAACATTAATTCAGGGTCCTTTCAACCCACATACAAACAATACTCCTTTCTTGAAGTGCAGTGATTCACGTCCACGTATGACATTCAAGTGTATCTCCATATTCATGAGTTATCACCTATGTTGTGTCTTCCTTGAAATAAGGTTTTGCTTCAAGAATTGAAACTCTATTTTCATTCATTTGCAAGTGAGGGTCTATTAATGAGGGTTTTTTGAACTGTAGTGTGGTAAACTACTATTAAGATGGGAATTATCTCCAGAGTAGAACCTGTTGTCGAGCTTAGGAACATTATTTTCCAACTTTTGATAAGGTTGGATGGTTAAATTTTCTATGCATGTTAAATGGTCATAACGCGTAGGTCACCAAAGCTTTCACATGAAATTTTAATGGTGAACGTGAAAAAATTGGGGATACAGAATTACAAGTATGTGAAGAAATAACATCCAAAGCTACTAAATTGCCATTAAAAGGATAATTTTGTTCTAAAACCAAAAGGGTGAAGGATATTCCTTGGTTTGAAATTCTAGTTTCTCCCGAATGAAAATACAATTATAAAGGTATGTCCATATCCTCAATTAAAGAAAAATGGAATTTTTTGTTAATAGTTATTAAGGGGTTCATCAGCCGTGAGGGTAGATATAACATTTTCTTTATTTATCACTTTAGGATTTTAATGGTATTCATGGACTATGAGTTGAACATTCCTATGTTCTTGCTTATAATCCCGTCTAAAATGACACATTTCTATCAGAGAAATAGTCTTATTTCAGAAAGAAAAGTCTTTCATCACAGTTTAGTGAAAATTTTGATCGAATTTCAGTTAGAATAGAATGGTGATTCTTAGGAAAAAATGTTAGAGAAAGATTTGCCTCACCTTATGCAATCTTTGAGAGAGGGCCTTATTCCATTTCCATATGCAAAGTTGTATTCCCTGTAACTAAAATCCAAAGACAAAAATACAATTTTTTCCACTTATACGCATCTTGCACACTATACATAAAGCGTATACGTAGGCTACTCCACTACAGCCCACGTACATTGAGATTTGTGCCAGAAAATCAAAATTAAATTTCAGGTTTCCATGTCACGACATGAGATCTCTGATATTTGACCTTCCTTGTACTAGAAATGTTCCAACTTAGCCCTTCAATTTCATTTTGAAGGATATAAAGAGGCCAATTCCAAGCTATGGAAAATGGGAAAAGAATTCAACTTTGAAAGTAAAGTTACTTTGGAGGAATTATTTACTTCATATGTAGTCTGCATCCCTTTGTCCTTTAAGTCTGAACACAGTGTTCAACCCCCAAGATCTTCCCTTATTGATGGAGAACCTCATTGTATCCCTTCTATGAGCTTTCCTTTGGTGGAGGATTGAATTGGTGGAGGCCCAACTGGAAGGAACTTAGTTTCTTAGTTATGAACCATGCTGACATAGAATTCGGTAATATTTTAACTTCTGCTGATCATTTATTAATAGAAATACTCTCTTCCCATCCAATTGATGTCTTGCAAATATATGAATTGTTATCCATGGGCGCATTTGTTATGTATATTGATGGATCATGCTATCTAATGTGCTAACATTTTATATTGCCACCATATGCTTGTTTTTGCTTGTTTGTTGAGAACGTGTTGCAAGTATATATGGCTTTGGGTCAAAGTGCTCAACGGTGGACATCATCGAACATCTAGATGAGGTAGGCCTCTTTCTTATCTCCCTTGCACATTGGTTTATATAGCATATTGTTGGGATAGATTTGATTTTTGCAGTCATTTTCGTCTATTGTGGTTCACCCTAGCCATAGAGAGATTTTCCTTGTAACCGAATTGGTGACCATACTGGGGATGAATCTTCTTTCTTAGGGTTTGAAGTACTTTTTTCCTTAGATTGCTATTGTTTCTATTGTGGTTCTTGTCGCATCATTGCTTGACATCTCCTATTCACACTGGGTCTGAGTTTTCAGCCTTTCTCCCTTGCCTAGCCTTGTTTTAAAGCATATAAGTGCCTTTTGCCTTGATAGTTGCGTATAGACAAAGGTTGTCTCACTGAAAGTTGTGTATATACGCTCTGTTTTCCCAAACAGTTGTGTACATCAGTTTGCCTTGTCTTTTTGCTTGGTCTGGTGTTTGATGGGTGGGATTTGATGTTTGTTGAGCCTTCTTGGGTCTCTATAGTGCCTGTTAAGTGCTAGTTGGATGACATCAAACCCTCTTTTGGTTGAATTTCTGGGCGAAGTCTTTCTCTTCATCTTTTCATTTTTATTGTCCTTGTACATTGTGTTAGGTGTTTTGTTGCTTGGTATCATGCTTGAGTTATGTCTTTTTTATACATAGTGGGTCCATATATCAAGTTACTTTTCAGTCCATGCATTTTCAGTTTTGATATATTGAAAATAGAAAAAAAATAGGCATTTTTCATTGCTTTCCATTTTTGTCTTTTGAGTTTTTATCATTAGCTTAGTGCATATAGTGAAAGATTGCATTTTTTCTTCTGAATTGCAAAGATGAATTTGAAAATTGCATCGTTTTTAGAAGCATATCATTCATTGAAAGTTAAAGTTAGGACTTTGCATTATTATCATATTTACTTCTCTTGCAGAGTCATAACACCATGTGTTTCACTACAATACCCTTTTGAGTAATCGTGACCATTAAAATCAATCCTATAATTTAAAATTAACTAGTCACAGTTTTATTTTCTAGGGTGCACAAACTAGCCTATGATTTAGTGCCTTGGAATAGGATTTTGTGAGTAAAATTATCCAAGGAAATTAAATCAACATATGTGTCTGAGTCAAGGAGTGGAGAAATCCATTGTATAATTGGTAAGATCAGGAGGCAATGCTCACACCGAAGTTAATCACAAGGTCATGCGAAGTTGGTTGAAGGGATATCCCCTTGATAGCTTCCTAATGTCAGGATATTTCTAGGGATCTATTCATATATGGGGATATTGTTAGTGCCCTTACCTCCGTGAGAGGCGGTTCTTTCAAGGTTTTAGGCTTTGCTACCCCACCCATACGGTGGACCTAACTTATGACTGCTCACCTTTGCATCAATTATACAGTGGTTTATTAGTTGCTAGACTTAGGTGTCTCATAGGTTACTTGCAGAGGGTTATTCTGCAGGTACCCTGGGTTAGATAAGGGTCAAAAAACACATAGAATTTATGGAGGATTACCTCTCTGGGGGGATTTGACTGACTAGTTGTTAAGCCCATGAGGGCCCTTATAACTGATTATGTTACCTCTGATATTTAGCAGGGAGTCTCAAGTCCCTCATGGGAGAGACATACGTTCTTTAGGGAGGGAGGCCACTCGACCACTTTACCCTATTTGCATGCATATTGGTCATTTGAATTTTTGTGTTCTTGTTGATTACTAGTTGGCCTTAGGATATATTTTTATCTTTAGATTCTTAAGTCATCGTGGATTCGGACCAGCCTCCCTGCCGGTCCCATCGCTTGTTACATTCACCACTGGATTTCGTGTCCTTGCATTCTAAAAGGCATAGAGTTATTATACATGGTACACACATGTCCACCGTTTAGAATTGTGATTCTACAAGGATGAGTACTGAACCTAGTCTTCAGAATTCTGGGAGTCCTTCGACTCCCATACCCACTATAGTTAATGGTACCCCTTTGACTCCTACAACCTCTATGGTTGTAGTGTCGGAGGTACCTATCATTACTATGCCTTGGCCAATAGTAAATTCTCAAGCTACCGCATTGAACCCCTTTGGGTCTCTTGGCCACTCATCGGGCTACAATGTTTAGTCCATCCCTATGGCTTCTAGTCCCTTGTCTTATGGTATGCCCAACTTCACTTCGGAGTTTTCGAACTCCATCCCATCTGCTGTCCCTAATGTTATCATTGGGCTTGGGGGAAGTACACCTCCTTCCACTCCTTTTTCATTTGGTGAATCTCAAATCCCCCAAATAACTCCTAATATGGAAGGTATTCCTATTTTTAACCCCAGCTCTAATCCTCCTACTTCTAGGTGGAGAAACCAACCTAGAGGACAAGCTTCAGCCCAAGCTCCATCCTACAACCCTACCTCCTTGGTGCAAATTCTAACCAATACATTTGGCATGAAAAATCCACCTCTATCCTCTGGGTTCCAACTCAGAGGAGTTCAGTTTCACACTTTGGGAAACCCCCAACCCAGATCCAATCTGGCTAGGGGCAATTTATATAACCCTCAACAGAACATTCCTGCTGGAATGATGCCCAACCAACATTATATGAATAAACTCAGAGGAGGGCCTTATATTTTTGGACATGGCCATGGTGTTTACCAGAACCCTGGATGGCCTGCAAATCCACAAGCATAATATTTACTGGGAGGTTGGGGCCAGATGTCGCAACCTCGTCTCCCTTTTCTGGCCATGCTTAACCTGCCATATTTTTCTAAGTTAATGAATGACCCTGTGAGTCACAATCCTACATGGCTCCCCATCCCCAAAAAACTTGTTTCAGACATCCCAAAGTTTGAGGGTAAGAATGGAGAGGATCCTGGTGATCATGTCACTACCTTTCACCTTTGGTGCTCATCAAACTCCCTTAATGACGATTCTATTTGTTTGATATTATTTCAACGCACCTTCATCGAAGTTGCTGCGAAATGGTATGTTAAGATACCTAAGGGGGGATATGGGACTCTTAGTTAGTTGGTGATGGTCTTTCTTAACCACTTCCAGTTGCCCATTCGTTACGATGCTGGCCTAGAATTGTTGTCTACTTTACGCCAAGATACCACCGCTCATGTCTCAGACCATATCTAGGAGTGGAATATATGGAAGAGGTTGATTAAGACCCCTATACCCCTGGCCTTTCTTTTATAATGGTTTCTTAAGTCTTTTCATGCTTCTATCTCGAAGAACGTTGCTACTTCCAGGGTTACCACTAAGGAAGAAGCAATCTTGAGAGCCCATCATTTATATTTGATATATTCTCAGTGTGGGATGTTATACCATCTTCTTCCTGATGCACCATGGTCAACTTATGACCCAAGAAAAAAGATCAGAACTCATGCCGATGGAATTGCATGTGCCACCAATGTAAAGTTTGCAAACTCAGTGACAAGCCAGATGAAAGAGTTGTCTCTAATCCAGTCTGCAGGAGGACCAGCCTCGTCTGTGTCTTCCAACCCCACTCAGTCGGTGGATGTACACTCTATGTAATCTTCGACCAACCCAAATGGTAACCAACAACCAGGAGTGAATAAGAAGAAAGGACGTAATAACTGTAAGGGTGGGAAGAATGGTAATAAACCCAAGGACAATAATAATAATGAGAAGATGGGTAATAATGTTGGAGAGGGAAAACGAGAAAGACATAAGGTGAAGTTTCCCTGTAAGATTTTCATAGATGATCACCTTACCCATTTATGCCCCAAACTTGGAGAAGTTGCAAGGCTATTAGCTCAATCGCCTGTCGTGCTGACAAATCCATTCCCACATAATCAACACCTAGCCTCAAGATCCTCAAATGTCAGAAATGTGGCTGGTGGGGGTCAAAAACAACAGTCGCAAGATGGAAACCGTTTATGTATCAATATGGTCGATGAAAAAGTTAATGTAGCTACTTGATCTTGAGACTATAGTTCTAAACAAACCATTCCTGGTCTAATATCTCCTCCTCCTCCTCCTCCTCTGGAGACGACTTTACAGATTGAGAAACTAGAGCCACTACCTCATGTTTTGAAAGGAGTACTTAAGTTCTCTACCCATAATCTAAATGCTAGAGCCTCCCAAAACTACTCTATTGTTGAGGACCTGGGTCAAACCCCTTGTGCGATGTCGGATTTGGAGGTACTCCAAACGTGTCCTTCACAGAGGAATGCCTTAATCTCTGCCTTAGAATCTCTATAACCCAGTGGCTCAAAAGTTATCAAGTTTTATGTCATATATGTTAAGCCTCGCTTGCCTTACCATGTGTCTTTCCAAATCCACATGGAGTAGACAAAGTATACCATAAAACGTGTGGTTGTTGATGAAGGTGCTGCTATGTGTGTGATGTCCCTGGTCTATTGGAAAGCTCTCGGTTCTCCAACTCTTTCCAAGTCATTGAACATGTTGACTACCTTTGACGGTCATTCCTTCTACCCTCATGGTATTATCCCTTCCTTTTTGTTCTGTTTAGGTGGGAAGACAATAGAGGTAGAAGTAGAGGTAGTCGATGCACCTCTTGATTATAACCTATTACTAGGTCACAATTTGACTTATTTTATGATCGTCGATGTGTCGTCCGTCTTCCACACTCTTTGTTTTCCTCGTGAAGGGAATATTTTGATGATCGATCAGTTATCCCTTGCATGTGATAATATTAATCCATCTCTTAGACTGTCAATCCCAGTGATCGACAATTCTCATCTGACAATTGAGAATATCGGTGTCAGAATGTATTCTTCCATTATGGGTACTTTCAAATTCTCAGCACTGAGCCATCAAATTTATGCCATGTTCAGTAGGCCCGTCTCGACAGGGAGGTCCATTCCTTTCTGCACTTCTTATTTTAGTGACCCGTGGACCCTACCTTCCCCGACTTCGTCTAGTGAAGGTCAGTCACATGCTAGGATGGCCATGCCACTATCGGTAGTAGAGATTGCATATCAAGCTGTTCTCGACTCTTCCATTGATCCTGATCTTGTTCCCTCACCGACGGATGAGGAGGATATTTTGTCTAGGCTTGTGTGGGCCACTTTGTTGTCTTGTTCACATGATTTCCTCGATGGGACTTTTCCTTCGGACAAAGCCATCATCGAAGCCATGAATGGTTCTGACAAAACTTGGGATGATATGCATCACCATTCTTATTTTCTCCCAGATATTGAAAGAATCGAACAAGATGACTTTCGATCTACTTTGAGTGAGATAGTTGGTCACTTCGTAGTTCTTCTTGATACACACAGAATTTATGCTAAAGGAAATATGGTGAGCATTTTTCCTACCGTCACAATCGACATATCTCGTACCCCTGGTAAGGTTGAAAATGTAAATATCAATGCATATTGTTTGCTAGAAGAAATCCTAATATACACCGAACTCTTCAAGAATTTTGAGACGTGTTTGCTTGGTCCTATGAAGAGATGCTAGGGATCGACCCTCGTATTGTCAAACATGATATTAGAACTTATCTGGATGCTAAACCTATTCAACAACGTCTTAGAGTTGTCAACCCTTGAAAGGCCCCTACTATTAAGACAAAGGTGGAGAAGCTACTTAATGATGGCTTCATCTACCCGGTTCCCTTGACCAAATGGGTATCCAACCCTATTCCTGTAGATAAGAAGAAAGGAACCATCCATGTATGTATGGATTTTCTTGACCTGAACAAGGCATGTCCTAAAGACAACTGTCCCACACTTTTCATCGATCAAATTCTCGACGAGTGTGCAGAAAGCAAAGTATTTTCTTTTATGGATGGATTTTCAGGATATAATTAGATTCAAATAAAACCCAAGGATCAACACATGATGACATTTATTTGTCCTTGGGGTACTTTTTCATACCGAAAAATGCCTTTCGGCCTTAAAAATGCCGGAGCAACCTTTCACCATGCCATGACTTTTTCTTTTCACGATCTTAAACACATATTCAAAGCTTACCTTTATGATCTTGTTTCTGACTCTCGCAATAGAGTGAATCACATTATACACCTTCACCTTGTTTTTGAAAGATGTCGTTATTATAGAACTTGGTTGAACCCTCACAAGTGCATCTTTTGCATTAAGTTTGGTCATCTTTTAGGTTTTCTAGTTTCTAAGACTGGGATCATGGTAGATCCACTTAAGGTTGAGGCAATACTTTGGTTGCCTCCCCTGCGCATGATTAGACAACTTCAAGGTTTATAGGGGAAATATAACTTTCTTTATCATGTTAGAAAAATAGGACCGTAGAGCAATAAAATAAAACAAATGTGGAAACAAAACACAAAAGATACGCAATATAATAAAGACACAGATTTACGTGGTTCACCCAGTGTGGGCTACATCCACTAGAGAAATTTCCAGGTCCTTCCTTTATTATTATCCATCATATGAAGGGATACAACCTACAACAAACCCACTGTAACTTCCTCTTCTTTATCTCATAGTCTCCTATCTCAGAATACAATATTCACCATCGACCATAGCCGAAATACATTTCCCTCATAAAAAAAGGTTTCCTTCTAGGGAAAAAAACCCTAACATAATCTCTATCGTTAGTTCTGGGACCTTATAATGAACGGTCTAGATTTACAATAAAATTACAATATATATTTACAAGGAAAATTTTCCTTTGGGGGCTTCGCCCCCGGACCCCCCCTCTGCACTCCCCTAGGTGGAAGAGTGTACATACTTTTGGGGTGTAAAGTCTTCATGGGGTATAAACACAGCTGAAAAACAAAAGACCTCTGAGTCAGGAAGATAATAAGGCTCCACAACCAACAATCTTCCACTTGGAGACTGATCTCAACAACTCCACTGCTATTGTATATGTTGGACTCTAAACCTTCTTGTACCTGGAAAATTTCTCATCTTCATCTTCATTATTGAAGATCAACTGAAACTGAGAAAGAAATCAGTTTCTCTCTGGTTACTCCCTTTGTTAACATATCTACAGGATTTTGGCTAGTGTGTATCTTTTCCAACTTCAAATGTCCATCTTCCAAGGCGAATCGTATGAAGTGGTACCTCAACCGTATATTCTTAGTCTTTGAATGGAAGGCTGAGTTCTTTGCAAGATGAATTGCACTCTCACTGTCACAATACAACCTGCTATTCTCCTGCTTCTTTCCCAATTCCTCCATAAACCTTTGTAACCAAATCATCTCTTTGCTAGCCTTTGTAGCAGCAACATACTCTACCTCTGTTGTTGAAAGTGAAACAACCTTTTGCAATTTCAAAATCCAACTTACTGTTGTTCCACCTATAGTAAAAACATACCCTATGGTGCTCCTCCTGTTGTCTTTATCACCTGCCATATCTAAATCAACATATCCCTGTAGAAAAGTGTCTGAACCTCCAAAACATAATGCATGAGTAGTAGTACCTCTCAAATACCTGAGCATCCACTTTACTGCCTCCCAATGTTCTGTACCTGGATTGTTCATATACCTGCTCACAACTCCCACTGCATGTGCAATATCTAGTCTTGTGCAAACCATTGCATACATCAAGCTACCAACTGCTGATGAATAAGGGACCCTAGACATGTATTATATCTCCTCCTGTGTCTTGGGACACATTTCCTTAGTTAATTTGAAATGGCTGGCCAAAGGTGTACTAACTAGTTTTGGATTCTGCATTCTAAACCTCTCCAACACCTTCTCTGTGTACTCACCCTGAGACAATGTCAATTTTCGATCTTTCCTGTCTCTTGTTATTCTCATGCCAAGGATTTTCTTTGTAGCACCCAAATCCTTCATCACAAATGAATTGGCTAATTTCTTCTTGAGCATATTTATATCCTACATATTAGACCCTGCAACAAGCATGCCATCTACATACAATAACAAGATAATATAGCTTCCATTTTCTAGCCTTTTAAAATAAACACGGTGATCATAATGACATCTATTATAACCCTGTTCTGTCATAAACCTGTCAAATTTCAAATACCACTACCTTGGAGCTTGCTTTAGGCCATACAAGCTCTTCTTCAACCTGCATACAAAATTCTCCTTCCCTTTGACCTCATACCCCTGTGGCTGCTGCATATAAATCTCTTCCTCCAAATCCCCATGGAGAAAATATGTTTTTACATCTAAATGTTCAAGATGCAAATCTTCTACTGCCACAAGACTTAAAATATTCCTAATTTAAGTCATTCTAACAACAGGAGAAAATATTTCATCAAAATCTATACCTTTATTTTGTGCAAACTTATTTACAACAAGTCTAGCCTTGTACCGCTTTTCTCCTCCATCTTCTTCCTTCAACTTGTAAACCCATTTATTCTGCACTGCTCTTTTTCCCATAGGAAACTGAACCAAGTCCCAAGTCTAGTTATTTGCCAAGGAATCCATTTCCTCTTTCATGCCTTTCTCCCACTTACTTTTGGTGTCTACCTGCATTGCCTCTTCATAACATTCTAGTTCACCAAAATTAGTCAAAAATAAATAATACAATGAAGGAGAGTATCGTTTAGGGGGTATACTTAACCTGGTAGATCTTCTAACAACACTTGCAGGGGTTTGAGGTACCTGCTAGTCTTGTTGTTGTACATTTTGATTTTCGAGTTCCTTTAGAGTTTATTTTTCAGTGATCTTATCAAGCACCGTGTATTCATGTTTTTCTTCTTCCTATTTCTTTCCCTGCAACTGATCTTTGTACATGAACTTCTCATTGAATATGAAATCTCTACTCCTAATGATTTTGTTATTTTCATAATCCCATAAGCGATAACCAAAATCATTAACACCATATCCAATAAAGGTACACTTCTTGGATTTTTACTCAAGCTTTGTTCTATTTTCTTTATCAATATGGACAAATTCTTCACAATCGAAAGTTTTCAAAAAAACATAGTTTACCTTTTTTCCTGTCCATTCCTCCTCTGGAATTCTACCATCCACAGTGCATCATCACCCAAATGAACCTGTCCAAAATCACCTTGAACATAACCTAGAAAATGTTTCCTATGGGGTGTGGCATGAAATGAAGCCCCTGAATCTACTACCTAAGACTCGGAAATATTATCTACAGAAAGAATCAAAGCATCTTGTAACACATCACCTATTAAATTTTCTTCCTGATTTCTCTCCTGTTGTCCATCTCTTTGTTTCTTTGGAGCTCTACCGTCTTTCTTCAGATGTCCTTTCTTCCCACAATTCCAGCACTCTATCTTTCCAAGTCTGGATTTGGATCTGCCCTTCCTAGAATTCCAACGGTTCCTTGAGCCCTTTCCTCTATCCAGTTGTCTTCCCCTGTTCTCCATGTTCAACGCATTACCTAATGTCTCACCTGTGCTTTTTCATCGCATTTCCTCACTAAGGATAACACCAACAACGTCATCAAATTTTAAATTATTTGAACCAGAGACAGAGTTACTTACAACCATGACCAAGCCATTCCAGCTTTCTGGAAATGAGAACAAGACTAGAAGAACCCTAACCTCATCATCAAAGTCCACTTTTATGGAACTTAGTTGATTAGTAACCATATTAAATTCGTTTAAATGATCTTCAACACACCCACCTTCTGACATATTCATATTAAATAATCTCTTCATTAGAAATACATTATTGGATGCCGAGGGTTTTTCATACAGTTTAGCCAACGTGTCCATCAGATCCTTCGTTGTCTTTTCTTTTGAAATATTTAAAGCCACCAACGTTGTCAAGCTTAGCCGTATTGTTCCTAGAGCCTTTCTATCAAGAATCTCCCATTCTTCGTCCTTCATGGCCATCGACTTCTTTTCTACTCCACCCAATGGTAGGAATAGATCCTTCTAATATAAATAATCTTCCATCTTCATCTTCCATAACTAGTAGTTTTGGCCATTAAATTTCTTGACCCTAAACTTTCCATCTTCTGACATTGCTCCCACTTGAACCAGGAACCTTATTTTCCTACGAGTTACCTTTCGCTCTGATATCAGTTGTTAGAAAAATAGGACCGTGGAGCAATAAAATAAAACAAATGCGGAAACAAAACATAGAATATACACAATACAATAGAGACACATATTTATGTCATTCACCCAGTGTGGGCTACGTCCACCAGAGAAATTGCCAAGTCCTTCCTTTATTATTATCCATCATATGAAGGGATACAACCTACAACAAACCTGTTGTAACTTCCTCTTCTTTCTCTCACAGTCTTCTATCTCAAAATACAATATTAAGCATCGACCATAGTCGCAATACATTTCCCTCATAAAATAGGGTTGCCTTCTAGGGAAAAAAACCCTAACATAATCTCTATCATTAGATCTGCGACCTTATAATGAACAGTCCATATTTACAATGAAATTACAATATACATTTAAAAGGCAATTTTTCCTTTGGGGGCTTGCCCCTGAACCCCCCAGCCGGGGGGATAGGCCCCCCAAATCCCCCCTCTGCACTCCCCTGCATGGAAAAGTGTACATACTTATGGGGTGTAAAGTCTTCATGGGGTATAAACACGGTTGAAAAACACAAGACCTCTGAGTCAGGAAGATAATCAAGTTCCACAACCAACACGACAGTTTATAGTGAACTATTCCACTATCACTAAAGTTGTCATGCGTGTTTTGAAGAAGGACACCCATTTTATCTGGGATGAGAGAGCCCATGATTCCTTCGATGCTTTGAAGAAATATTTGGTGTCAGCGCCTCTGCTGATGCCGCCTGACTATAGTAGAGATTACTTGCTTTATATCGTCGCATCCGAGGATATGATTGGTATGGTTCTAGTTCAGGAGGATGATGAGCTCCATAAGCACGTCATCTACTATCTTAGTCAAAATTTACTTGTTCTTGAATTTAATTACTCTCACGTCGAAAATATAGCTTTGGTTGTCATTCATGCAGTCCAACATTTTCATCATTATATATTACTTTACAAGGCTATCATTGTTGCGAGTGTCAATCCATTTCAATACGTCCTTACCAGGCATATCATAGGGGGAAAATATAATAAATGGATTGTCATTTTATAAGAGTTTGATCTCGATTTCACTTTCGTGAAATCCAAGAAATCCCTAGTCTTTGCAGAGTTAATATTTGATTTTTCACAATTAGATGAGGACGTTATCCACGTTGATTCATTTGTAGATGAACACATTTTTCTTGTCTCATCATCTGACCCCTGGTATGGAGACATTGTTCTCTATATTCAGACCTTGAAGTTCCCTTAGCATCTCTCACAAGATGATCGAAAACGTATAAGATACCAAGATAAGAAATATACTATCATCGGTGACACTTTGTATCATCGAGGAATAGACAATATCTTGCGTCATTGTTTAACTCACAGAGAAGCTGAATCTATTCTGAACGATTGCCACAGTGGGGCTTGTAGTGGTCATCTATCCAGTCTTGCGACAACCCAAAAATTTTTGTGAGCCAATTATTTCTGGCCTACTATCTTTAAAGATTGTATTGAAGCGGTTAAGAAGTTTCACCCCTACCATGTTTTCACTTGGAAAATTCACTCCCATCCAACCCCTCTTCACCCAGTCATTACCGTCGGTCCCTTCACCAAGTGGGGGGTGGACTTCATTGATTGCAACCCAACTTCAATTGGGGGGCATCAACACATTATTGTGGCCATTGACTAATTTACTAATTGGGCTGAGGCCATGCCTACAATTAAATCTGATGGGAAGACTGCAACCTTTTTCGTATTCAATAAAATTATCGCCCGGTTCGGTATCCAGAGTGAGATTTTCACTGATCATGGAATTCACTTTCAGAATGAAATGATGGGAGAAATAGCAGCTAAGATGGGGTTTATACATGGTCATTCTTCTCCTTATTACCCCAGGAAAATGGACAGGTAGAGGCCGTCAACAAGTCTCTCAAGACCATTTTGAAAAAAACTGTCAGTTAAAGAAATTTCAACTAGCACATCATGCTATATCCTACACTCTGGGCATACCAAACATCAGTCAAGACTGCCACTAGATTTTCCCCTTTTCAATTAGTACATGGTGTGGATTTTATTTTACCTATTGAATTCAAAATCCCTTTTCTTAAGTTGGCAATCGCGCTCCTACTTGACACTTTCGATCTTGAGCGACGCCTTGTACACCTAGAGAGTCTTAATGAGCAGTGTCGAGACACCTCTACGACTAACGAGGTGAGAAAAAGATGTGTCAAGGTCCAGTATGATAAGTCTATATGTCCTCATTTGTATGCTAAGGGTGACTTGGTCCTCTTGTATGATCAAGCCAAAGAATCGCTAGGGGTAGGAAAGTTTAAACCCATGTGGCACGATCCTTACATCATGCGACGCGTTTTAGAAAAAGGATCCTATGAGTTAGAATATTATGAAGGGAATAAGTTGGTCGAGCCCAGAAAAGGGATCTACTTGAAAAGATATTACGCTTCAGCCCCAGGCTTGGGCGGAACTCTCTATATACTTATGTAATTTAGTGTATATATCTCTTTTATTTTCCTCTTTGGGTTGCTTATCAAGTTTTCACTTGGTTGACAGATGTCAACAAAGTCTTCGGTCTACCTAGGATTTGTAGACGGGGCCAATCATCATACATGGAACTTGGCTTCCTCCTATTGGGTGGTTTAATCACCCGAGGGTCTTCAAGTGGCATATGTCAAGGTCCACCCATGAACAATGTGGCCGAATATAGCGTTGTTATAGAAATTTTGTGTGATGTTATCTCACATGGAATTTGTTCATTATAAGTTCCCCTAGATTCCCAGTTAGTGGTATGTCAGTTGAACGGTCGTTACCAAGTGCACGACCCTACTTTACTCCGACGATTCCTATGGTACATATTTTATAATGACAATTTGAGTTTATGAAATACTATCATATTCCTAGGAGTTCTAATCATGTATCCGATGCTTATGGTAACTTCGTTTTAGATTGGCATTTGTCATGTAATTAAAAGAAAAGAAAACCATCTTATCAATGTACACATTGTAAAATATACGTGAAGCCGAAGATCCCTTTATTTATATATTTCAAAAAATATGGTGTTTATAATACAAAATAGGTCTAATACCCTCAATACACATATACAACCGGTATTACAATATCCCACGACATCTACGCCTGTGGCACCGGATGTGTGTCATGGTAGAAAACCACGGTGTTTGCGAGACACTGAAAGAGTCGTACCCATGCCATGGGTACACCAACCACTTGTTTCTTCATGTCTTCAGGAAGATCCTCTACCTGAACCATGGGTATCCTGTGAGTCAAACATGACAGGTTTCCCTACATGTTTTGTAGGACCCTCTCGGTTTCTCTTCCCACCACCTCATCCCCTTGGTTCCTCCGTCGATGTCAAGGGAAGCGTTCTCGTTTCTGTGGACCCATGTTTGTGTTACACAAATGTTTAGTCAATACTTAAGCACCATCCAAAAATATTTTTGTCCTAATTATAGAAAAATAAAAAAAATTGAAATATGTAAAATCATTTTGGCATACCTATGTCACCATATGTGGTCCCTAGTAGGAGTGGCATGTTGAGATATCCTATGAATTTGATCCCCTCGTAGGGATAGTCATCCAGAGAGACGACTTGTCGCAGCCACTAGTAGAAGAAATCCTTGTTGTAGGGTGTTGGAACCCTACCTCCCCCCTATCACTCCATTACCTCGATCTACTGTGCCATGGATGTATTATGAGTTCCTATAGGAAGAATCTCAACTCTAGGTCCCAGACTTGGAACTCCCTCGAAAACGAAACCGCATAGGATAGAGGCAAACCCAAAATTTCTTTTACTCCCCTATTTACACTCTGCCAACTAGCTCTTCATATTCGCCAGTAGTGAGGTACACCAATCATACATTGTGGGTATCATACACTGCATTTCATAGAACATGAGCGACCATGATTCCTAGTGCAACGAGGTTGAACCTATGATCCTAGTCAATACTAGGACAATGATATTCAAACTGAGATCGTTGAATGCTCAGATAGGGACTTGACTCCCTACCTTAGGAGTCCTTGCTACATAGTGGGCATCGATATATTCCTCTATCTTCATCCCACTCCCTACTCCCCATGATTTTAGGTTTACAACCTCCCCCCGACATGATAGACCAGTCATAAATAAAATGTCCTCTAATTCAATTCTCAATGGTTTCCCATCGATATTGTATCTCTCATTCTCAGGGTCCCAGTAACCCACCAACATCTCAAGCAACCTCACCTAGTATCTCATTCCTTTGAGTGCCCAAAAGTTATACAAACCACATCACTTTAAGGCCATTTGGTCCCTTAGATCTCGATCTACAATAGCATCAACCTCCTCGTACTCTCTCTCTCTCCATTCAAGAACCATCCTGTCAAAGAAAAATAAAATTTTGAGTTAGAACCCTTCAAAATGATTGTTTGCATGCTTGTACGTGGACTAATTTACATACAGTTGCATGTAGGGCTTGATATATGCCCCCTGTAGTTCACACAAGAGCATATACCTCATCGTATACATGACATAATGAAAGCCAGCCCGCGTACACCAAAATCTACACTTTGCACCCTCAATAACTAAAAATTTGGAACCTAATTCAAAATTGAATCCACTGAATTTGAAGAGGAAGAGAATAAGAATTAATTGATTCAGACGGTTTGTAATTTTGTTTCCTGATGCTCTCACAATCACCATTTGAATCTCGGAGGTATTTTGGTCCAATTTGCAATAGTTGGGTAAAAAATCAAAATGGTATAGTAATTTTTTATTTTGTTACTATTTATAAATTACTTTTACCCACTTTCTATAGTTTTAAGCCATGTTTTCACCTAATCGACTAATACAAAGGTGGATCGAGTTGGTTTTTGCAGTTTTAACCTGGGATTCTTGCCAATTTCAACATTATGTTGACCATTTGTCACCACGTGCAGGTATTTTCATTACCCATCATACAGGATAGGTACCCACTCCATTATGCATTTTCACATTATCCTATAATTGTCACTCTTTATGCCCTAGGTACAAACACATTTGTTGGGACACTGATGCAGATCCTCCAGCCCTCAGGCCGAGATCCGCTACAGGATCATTCCAATCCACTTCAAGCTGAAGCGACTCCTTTGGCTCCTACTGGAACCTTCAGTCAATCCACAGGTCCTTTCCGAAACTCCTACCGGTGCCAACATACACCAGGCGTGAGTCTTCACTTCTCCAACCACAAATATGTTTTTTGGCCCTTTTCCCGAAATCGAATTTCAGGATTTCGGAACTCCATGAGTCCTGATGTCGAGAGCCATTGCCTCCTCGACCCTTCGAAACCTGAAATGCAAAAATGGCTTTACCAACGTGATTAGCCCCTGGCCAATATTCGGTCCATGTGACCGCTTTTCCCCGTGACCGCAGTCTACTTCGGGGTTTTCAACACCAAGAGCCTTGGCTCCTAGTCATCAGGATGACCGAAGTGCCAATGCCCAAAATGTCGAATCCCTGGCCACTTTCTCCTCCAAAGGATGTGTCACGTTTTGCGACTTCGAGAATTCCGATGCAAATTTGCTCGGTTCTTTGTCTGTGGGATCCCCGGTATGCTGAATCCCAAAATCCCTACCTTCACTGTTCCGCTCCAAGGATTTGTCGCGCTTTTGTGACTTCAGGGTTTTCAACACCCTATGCCCCAAATCTTTGTCTTTGAGACTTATGAAATCTTGAATCTCGGTATGCCGAAATGTCAGCTTCCTTCCATGTCCCTTCAACACCTTTGGGATTTCGTGTTTCATGATCTCGCGATGCAAGGTTACCCGACCCTTTCTCCTTGGACTTCCCGATCCCCAAAATACTGAAGTACCAAAACAAAGGGATCAATGGATGTGATCCTCCCGCATCTAGTGGCTTAGATCCTTTTGGGATCTTACGGGTCAAGAATCCCTAATTCTTTCCCTTTGCGTTCCCCGGTACCCATAGTGACGAAATGGCCTTTCAGGAACTTCCTGATGCCACGATCATTGCCCCGTGTCCTCCTGTTGGACGGTCCTGATTTTCTAGGTGTTTTGAGACTTTGCGACCCCACTGCACTGATCCTTGGTCCTTCAAACTCTCGGTTTTCGAACTCCCGGTAGCTCCCCGATCATTGCCACGTGTCCTTCACATATGGATGGCCCTGATCACTTCGGAACTTCGTGAGTTGTGAAGTCAAAAGACTCATCCATTCCACTCTTCAATGCCCAAATCCCCAAAATACGAGGATCTCGTGATGCGCATCCTCCACAGATGGGTGGCTCTGATGTCTTTGGGACTTCGTGGATCAGGAAATCGTGATGCAGCGATTCCATGACCCCTTGTTGCTCTGATCCCCAAACTCTCAATGAGCCTCCTCTCAACTCATAGGTGAGCTTAACTCGTGCACACCTTCTCCCAGATCTAACGATGGTCGATGATCTGTGCAAGATCTGACGACTCAGATCTTCTTCTGCTATGCGCTCTCCTTTTGCTGCTTCCTGGACGTGAAACTCCAACGGTCCAGATCTTGTCCTCGGCTTGATTCGACAACATATCTGCTCCCTCTTGTGAGCTTCTTCTTCTTATTGATCCTTGGAAGAATTCAAATTATCAAAGGCCTCAGCCTTTGTCCCTGCTACAAAGCCTCTACTTCACAGCTTCTGTCTGCGGTCTTGAAGACGCTTTCCCTCCCGAGCTTCCTCGAACTCAAACCTCCAAAGGGTCTCCTTTCAGCCTCTACGATACTTGTAGGGCTCTGTGCATGAAAGCACTCTCCCTCCTAAGCTTTGTTATCTTTGAGTCCTTGAAGGATTCTTCGACCTCTTCACTCCTTGCAGTTGTCGCTCTTATGCACAAAAGCACTTTTCCTCCTAAGATTCTCTTCTCTGAAACCTTGAAAGGTTTTCACAACCTCTGTGATTCCTATAGGGTCCCTGCACACACGAAGGTGTTGTCTATCCTGACCTTCTCTATTGCTTAGACCTTTAAGGGACTTAACCCTTTTCTGTCCCTTAAATGGAGAATCTGATGCCCTCTTGGTAGTCTCTTGCTCAAGCAACTCCCTGCTGAGTCTGCAGGGTATTCAACAACCCTGTGAAGGTCCTCTTGACACTTCCTTCTGCCTCAGAACTCTAAGAGTTCTTCCTATTCAAACTGGCACTTACTCAACTCCCTCTTGCCAGAGCTCCTACAGAATCCCTCAGTGATTATGTTCCCTTCAATGAACTCTAAGCAAAGTTCTCCTATGCGCTCTGTGCACTTTCTCAATGCCCTCCTGGAAGGTCTTTCCCAAAATTCCTCCGAATTTTTGTCTTCTTTGAACTCTAGATAGAGTTCTTCTCCTCAATGTAACTCGTGCATCTGCTCAATTCCCTCCTAGCGGAGCTCTACAAAACTCCTCAGAGATTATGTCTTCCTCTGTGCTTTCCTCTGCACAGTCCTACCTCCAAGGTATTTAGCAACCTTGAGGCTTCCTTCCTGAACCTAAAACTTCAGTTTGTGCACCCTCCTAACACATCCTTTCCCAAATTCTGCAAAATTCAGGAGTGCATCTAGGCACTGGCTTTCAGAACCCGCAACATTCTGTCACACCCTCTTGGCATGAAGCCTCAAAGAAACCAACCTGAATTAAAGAACCCAGTAGACAATGAATTTTGTCTGTCCCTACAAATGCACACCTACAACATACATATACAACATATAATGAACACACAAATACATTGATGCAACCACATAATAACTTGCAGGAAACTCCTGTTTGTATTAATATAAAATGCCTCTATTTACAATGAGTTCAAGCTCAGACTTTTTATAGAGTCTCGGCTCTTCCTATCTGCTCTACTCTCACAGATTCTAACTCTCTAATATCTCGACTCAAAACACAAGGTCAAAAGATATTTTACATGAGGGGGCTCTTTGAGCTCTTCCCTCCATCTCACCTACTATATTCAATTACATTGAATTTTACAATTAATGGCTGCCTAGTCTAGATCGGAGCTAGATCCAACCTTACAACCATTTAAGGCTATCTTTTAATCTAAAGCCTACACATAGGAATAGCTTCATGGCTCCACGACCTTACATACATTAATGCAATTACATCAAATTCAAAATTTGAATGTGAGAGGGATGCACCTCTCTCCTCCCATGAAATGTGCGCGTATGTTGGGTAAG
>ML796389.1:301157-315074 GCA_009831015.1 Picea engelmannii
TCTCCCTTATCCTCCTGGTAGTATGGGAGTTCTCGGCTGCCCCCTTGGCAGTCTATGAGATCCCATAGTGATCTCATCTCATTTCCCTCTTGGCAACATGAAATTCCCCTGCTATCCTTCTGACAGATTAAGGGATCCTGCAGTGATCTCATCTCATTGCCCACCTGGCAATTGGAAATTTATGTTCTTCCCTCTTGGCAGTCTCTAAGATATTCCAGTGATCTCAGTTCATATTCATCACTGACATTTCTCCCAGCTTCTGGCTCACATACTTGAACCATCTCCTTATGTTCATCCCTGAGGCTTTCAGCATGCCTCAACCATCTTCTTATCATCGTCCATTGTCTTCTGGAAACCAATTCCCTGACTGGCCATTTTACTTTTTTCCTCATGGGACATTCATACACCCAATGTGGTCTTGCATCCTGTTGCATCTGTAGTGCAAGTTCCTCCATCCTCGCTCTGATCTCAACGAGCTCTTTATCCATCTCAGCTTTGCTTGGCTGCTGATGGATCTTCTTTCTATCGCGTCTATGGTCTTCAGTAGCCACATTCCTGCCTCTTATTTTCCCTCCTGGCAAACTTGTTGCTATCACTCTACAACCCTGAGTGCTTCCAACATCTCCTCAGTCCTCTCGACTGTCTTCTTGACTACTGCATACTTGCGAGCAATCACCATAGAGTCTCAATACTCTACCTTCCTCTGATACCAAAATGACATGCATCAGAGTATTCTCTTCCTCTGTCTCCTTCTGTCTACAGTATACAAATAGAAAGTGGCTTTGATACCACTTGATGCAGATCTTGTAGCCCTTGGGCCGAGATCCGCTACAGGATCATTCCAATTCACTTCGAACCAAGGAGACTCCTTTAGCTCTTGCTGGAACCTTCAGTGAATCCACAGGTCTTTTCCAAAACTCCTACCGGTGCCAACATACACCAGGCATGAGTCTTCACTTCTCCGGCCACAAATATGTTTTTCGGCCCTTTTCCCGAAATGGAATTTTGGGATTTCAAAACTCCGCGAGTCCTGATGTCGAGAGCCTCTGCCTCTTCGACCCTCCGAAACCTGATATGCCAAAATGGCTTTACCAATGCGATTAGCAGTTAGCCAATCTTCGGTCCATGTGACCACTTTTCCCCATGACCGCAGTCTACTTCGGGGTTTTCAACACCAAGAGCCCTGGCTCCTAGTCATCAGGACGGTCGAAGTTCCGATGCCTGAAATGTCCAATCCCTGGCCACTTTCTCCTCCAAAGGATGTGTTGCATTTCGCAACTTTAGGACTTCTGATGCAAATTTGCCTGGTTCTCTATCTATGGGATCCCTGGTATGCCGAAACCTGAAATCCCCACCTTCATTGTTCTGCTCCAAGGATCCATCGTGCTTTTGCAATTTTGGGGTTTTCAACACCCTATGCCCTGAATCCTTGTCTTTGAGACTTCCGAAATATTGAATCCCAGTATGTCAAAATGTCGGCTTCCTTCCACATCCCTTCAATGCCTTTAGGATTTCGTGTTTCGTGATCTCATGATGCAAGGTTGTCCGACCCTTGCTCCATGGACTTCCAGATCCCCGAAATACCGAAGTACCAAAAAAAAGGGATCAACGGATGTGATCCTCCTGCATGCAATAACTCACATCCTTTTGGGATGTTGCGGGTCAAGAATCCCTAATTCTTGCCATTTGCATTCCCTGGTACCTGGAATGCCGAAATGGCCTTTCGGGAATTTCCTGATGCCATGATCGCTACCCCGTGTCCTCCTATTGGACGGTCTCGATGTTCTCAGTGTTTCAAGAATTTGCGACCCCACTGCACTGATCCCTGGTCCTTCGAACTCCCGGTAGCTCCCCGATCACTACCACATGTCCTTCACAGATGGATGGCCCTGATCGCTTCAGGACTTCGCGAGTTGTGAAGTTGAAAGACTCCTCCATTCCTCTCTTCGATGCCCAAATCCATGAAATATGAGGATCTCATGAAATGCATCCTCCATAGATGGATGACTCTAATGTCTTCGGGACTTCATGGATCGGGAGATCGTGATGTAGCGATTCCATGACCCCTTGATGCTCTAATCCACGAACTCCAAAATCCTAATATGTCTGCTATTTCAGGACTTCGATGAGCATCCGCTCAACTCATAGGTGAGCTTAATTCATGTGCACCTTCTCCCAGATCCAATGACGGTCAGCTATCTGTGCAATATCTGATGACTCAGATCTTCTTCTCCTATGCGCTCTCCTTCTACTGCTTCCTGGACGTGAAACTCCAACGGTCCAGACCTTTTCCTCAGCTTGATCCAATGGTAGTTGTTCTCCCTCTTGTGAGATTCTTCTTCTTCCCGATCCCTGGAAGAATTAAAATTATCAAAGGCCTCGGCCTTTGTCCATGCTACGAAGCCTCTACTTCACAGCTTCTATCTACGTTCTTGAAGACGCTTTCCCTCCTGAGCTTCCTCGAACTCAAACCCTCCACAGGGTCTCCTTTCAGCCTCTGCGATACTTGCAGGGCTCTGTGCATGAAAGCACTCTCCCTCCTGAGCTTTGTTCTCATTGAATCCTCAAATGATTCTTCGACCTCTGCACTCCTCGTAGCTGTCACTCTTATGCACAAAATCATGTTTCCTCCTGAACTTCTCTTCTCTAAAATCTTGAAAGGTTTTCATGACCTTTGTAATTTCGACAGGGTCCTTGCACACACAAAGGTTTTGTCTATCCTAAGCTTCTCTGTTGCTCATACCTCTAAGGGACTTAATCCTTTTCTCTCCCTCATATGGAGAAACTAATGCCCTCTTGGTAGTCTCTTTCTCAAGCAACTCCTTGCTGAGTCTGCAGGGTATTCAACAACCTTGTGAAGGTCCTTTTGACACTTCCTTCTGCCTCAGAAATCTAAGAGCTTTTCCTGTGCAAACTGGCACTTACTCAACTCCCACCTAGCGGAGCTCCTACAGAATCCCTTAGTGATTATGTTCCCTTCAATGAACTCTAAGCAAAGTTCTCATGTGCGCTCTGTGCACTTTCTCAATTCCCTCCTGGAAGATCTTTCCCATAATTCCTCAGAATTTTTGTCTTCTCTAAACTCTAGATAGAGTTCTTCTCCTCAATGCAACTTGTGCATCTGCTCAATTCCCTCCTGGTGGAGCTCTACAAAACTCCTCAGAGATTATGTCTTCTTCTGTGCTTTCCTCTGCACAGTCCTACCTCCAAGGTATTTAGCAACCTTGAGGCTTCCTTCCTGAACCTAAAAATCCAGTTTGTGCACCCTCTTAACATGTCCTCGCCTAAATTCTGCAGAATTCAGGAGTGCATCTAGGCACTAGCTTTCAGAACCCACAACATTCTGTCACACCCTCTTGGCATGAAGCCTCAAAGAACCCAACCTGAATTAAAGAACCCAGTAGATAATGAATTTTGTCTATCCCTACAAATGCACACCTACAACACACATCTACAACATATAATGGACACACAAAGACATTGATGCAACCATAAAATAACTTGCAGGAAACTCCCGTTTCTATTAATATAAAATGCCTCTATTTACAATGTGTTTGAGCTCATACTTTTTATAGAGTCTCGACTCTTCCTATCTAATCTACTCTCACAGATTCTAACTCTCTAATCTCTCGACTCAAAAAACAAGGTCAAAAGATCTTTTACAT
Organism: Picea engelmannii; assembly: GCA_009831015.1. Lineage (NCBI taxonomy): Eukaryota > Viridiplantae > Streptophyta > Pinopsida > Pinales > Pinaceae > Picea > Picea engelmannii. The sequence goes on from ML796389.1 coordinate 304,823, forward strand.
GAGGGGGCTCTTTGAGCTCTTCCCTCCATCTCGCCTACTATATTCAATTACATTGAATTTTACAATTAATGGATGCCTAGTCTAGATCGGAGCTAGATCCAGCCTTACAACCATTTAAGGCTATCTTTTAATCTAAATCCTACGCATAGGAACAACTTCATGGCTCCACGACCTTACATACATTAATGCAATTACATCAAATTCAAAATTTGAATGTGAGAGGGCTGCACCTCTCTCCTCTCATGAAATGTGCGCGTATGTTGGGTCGGCTGGCGCATGGCTGGCTTTGGAGCGATGCTTCCACATCATACTCCTCTGCTGTGAAAAATTCATGAGCTCCTGCTCATGATCTCTCCACCCTGGTTGTTGAGATCCACCTGGATCCCAAACAACTCTTTGGAGTTGTCTCTCTGCTCCATCTCTCTTCTTCTATTGCTGCTTCTATTGCTTCGTTGCTGCTGCTGTCTCCTTTCTTCTCAGTTTCACTCCACTGGCAGCTTCCTGTGCTGACTTCAACATCAGCCTCCTGATCTTCCTGAACTCTTCGTCCAACTATTGCTCTGGCTGGCTCTTCTCATGCAGTCTCCTCGGCTGCAATTCTGTCTTCTCATTAATGGGTAGATCATCATGATTTCCCATGCCATCTTCTTCCTCCCCTGTGGCACTAAGTGTCCACTCTACTACAAAGTTCAACTTTGCAGTCCTGTCACTGAAATGATGTTCAACTTCTTCCTGTGGTAGTTCTGTTGCTGCCATTTATGTTGCTGGCATGTCTCTGACTTCTTCCAGCTACTCCTTGGGCTGGTATTCTTCTTCATATACTATTGCATACCTCGGTACTGCAGTCTTCAACACTTGTTCAACTCCCTGGCTGAAATTTCTGAGCGATTCCTCGAAATGCTTCTCCGCTATGACTGTCTACTCATGGAAGTCATTTGTTGGCTCTGGATTGTTCATCCAATCCTCCAACATATCTAGCTCCATCTCCCATGGAGTGAGTACTTCATCTACTTGCTCTTCTTCTGCTGTCAGCTTTAGTGTTGTAGTTGTTTTCTTTGTTTCAGCTTCCTGGCTAGAAAATTTGATCCATTCCTCGGAATGCTCATTTCCTTCTTCTGCTTGGGAAACTTTTGATATCTACTCCAATTCTTCCTCTTCTTTGATAGTCTCTGCTAGCTGTCTTTCTTTTGTTCCTTCTCCGACAATGCATGTTCTGGTGTCAACTGGGCTATGTGGAAGGAATAACCGAATTCCCCCAATCATCAGAAGATTCCTCTGATCCTCCTTCTCTGTCAGCTGTCCTTGCTGATATGAACTCAGCTTTGAGCTCATCTTCTCTCCCTTATCCTCCTAGCAGTATGGGATTTCTCGGCTGCCCCCTTGGCAGTCTATGATATCCTACAGTGATCTCATCTCATTGCCCTCTTGGCAACATGAAATTCCCCTGCTATCCTCCTGACAGTTTATGAGATCCCGTAGTGATCTCATCTCATTGCCCACCTAGAAATTGGAAATTTATGTTCTGCCCTCTTAGAAGTCTCTGAGATCTTTCAGTGATATCAGTTCATCCTCATCACTGAGATTTCTCCCAGCTTCTGTCTCACATACTTGAACCATCTCCTTCTGTTCATCCTTGAGGCTTTCAACATGCCTCAACCATCTTCTTATCATCCTCCATTGTCTTCTGGAAACCAATTCCCTGACTGGCCATTTTACCTTCGTCCTCATGGGCCATTCATACACCCAATGTGGTCTTGCATCCTGTTTCATCTGTAGTGCAAGTTCCTCCATCCTCGCTCTGATCTCGATGAGCTCTTTATCCATCTCAACGTTTCTTGGCTGCTGATGGATCTTCTTTCCATCACGTCTATGATCTTCAGTAGCCATATTCCTGCCTCCTATTTTCCCTCCTGGATAACTTGCTGCTGTCGCTCTACAACTCTAAGTGCTTCTAGCATCTCCTCAGTCCTCTCGACTGTCTTCTTGACTACTGTGTACTTGCGAGAAATCACCACAGTGTCTCAATACTCTGCCTTCCTCTGATACTAGAATGACGTGCATCAGAGTATTCTCTTCCTCCGTCTCCTTCTGTCTATAGTATACAAATAGAAAGTGGCTCTGATACCACTTGATGCAGATCCTGTAGCCCTTAGGCTGAGATCCACTACAGGATCATTCCAATCCACTTCGAGCTGAAGCAACTCCTTTATCTCCTGTTGGAACCTCCAGTGAATCCACAGGTCCTTTCCAAAACTCCTATCGGTGCCAACATACACTAGACATGAGTCTTCACTTCTCCGGCCACAAATATGTTTTTCAACCCTTTTCCCGAAATGGAATTTCAATATTTCAAAACTTTGGAATTCCTGTTGCTCAGACCTCTAAGGGACTTAACCCTTTTCTCTCCCTCAGATGGAGAATTTGATGCCCTCTTGGCAGTCTCTTTCTCAAGAAACTCCTTGATAAGTCTGCAGGGTATTCAACAAACCTGTGAAGGTCCTCTTGACACTTTGTTCTCCCTTAGAACTCTAAGATTTGTTCCTGTGCAAACTAGCACTTACTCAACGCCCTCCTGGCAGAGCTCCTGCAGAATCCCTCAGTGATTATGTTCCCTTCAACAAAATCTAAGCATAGTTCTCCTGTGCACTATGTGCACTTGCTCAATGCCCTCCTGGTAGAGATTTCCCAGAATTCCTCAGAATTTATGTCTTCTCTAAACTCTAGATAGAGTTCTTCTCCTCAATGCAACCTGTGCATATGCTCAATGCCCTCCTAGAAGAGCTCTACAAAACTCCTCAGAGATTATGTCTTCTTCTGTGCTTTCCTTTGCATAGTCCTACCTCCAAGGTATTCAACAAACTTGAGGCTTCCTTCCTGAGCCTAAAACTTCAACTGGTGCACCCTCCCTTCACGTCCTTGCCCAAATTCTGCAGAATTCAGGAGTGCATCTAGGCACTAGCTTTTAGAACCTGCAACATTCTGTCACACCCTCTTGGCATGAAGCCTCAAAGAACCCAACCTGAATTAAAGAACCCAGAAGACAATGAATTTTGTCTATCCTTGCAAATGCACACCTACAACATACATCTACAACACATAATGAACACACAAAGACATTCATGCAACCATAGAATAACATGCAGGAAAATGTTGTTTGTATTAATATAAAATGCCTCTGTTTACAATGTGTTTGAGCTCAGAATTTTTACAGAGTGTCATCTCTTCCTATTTTCTCTACTCTCGCAGATTCTAACTCTCTAATCTCTCGACTCAAAACACAAGATCAAAAGATCTTTTACATGAGGGGGCTCTTTGAGCTCTTCCCTCCATCTCACCTACTCTATTCAATTACATTGAATTTTACAATTAATGGTTGTCTAGTCCATATCGGAGCTAGATCTAGCCTTACAACCATTTAAGGCTATGTTTTAATCTAAATCATGCGCATAGGCATAGCTTCATGGCTCCAAGAACTTACATACATTAATGCAATTACATCAAATTCAAAATTTGAATGTGAGAGGGTTGCGCCTCTCTCCTCCCACTAAATGAGTGCCTATGCTGGGCTAGCTGGAGCATGGCTGGCTTTGGAGCGATGCTTCTGCATCATACACACAACCTTCCATCTGCTATAAAGTCATGTCGTTATCAAGTGGTAGAGACTTACCAAACATGGGTGCCCTAGTTAGATGCCCTACTGCATTTGGTGCCCATGCAAATATTTTTTCATAGGACTCGGAGTCCCTCACAACTCTTACTTGACTTTATGTTGAGCCTCATTTCTCATTCATAAACATGCGGCCTTATACCCCTAGGACTCCCAAACGAGTTTAATTTAAGCTCTTTTTTGTCTCATCTAAAAAGAGAAAATATTATCGAGTGATTTGTCCCTTTCACACTCCTTAAATTGGATTTGAAAGGTCGTGAGTCTTAGTTAAAGTAATTTTCCGACTCGTTATCAAAAAGTGAAAAGATTGCCGAGTGAATTTGGCTCTTTCACATTCATAAAATTGGTTTTGAAAAGACATCTATTTGGCACAAGTTTATCCCATTTTCACACCAAGTAGACTAAAAGACATAAAAAAGGACATTTTTTGGTGTTAAGTTCTGATTGAATTTCATGCCCTTGCTTGCAGTATTGAGCCTATAGCTGGTTCTCACTTTGCATTATAAACTATTTGTCTCAACATTTTTGCATCCTCAACCAAGAAGAGCCTTGTTTATATCCTTTGCAATTTGTCACCCTATACCTAGGAGGGAATATTCCCCCGAGTGTCCATCTCCTGCATGCACTTCACTGCATTGAGCATAGGTATGTTCCACTACTGGAACTAGTTCTTCTTATTTGCGACACTCGTTTCCTCCTCTATATCATAACATTCATTTGTCTATGAAAAAACAAAAAAATGTGGGCGAGAAGGGAGTATTATCTTGTATCGACAACAGTCATGTCGCGTTTGAACATAGCACAAAATTATTTGAGTCCAGTCATCATCATAATTTTGGGATTAGCATGGCCTTAGGAAGTTGAGCTCGTTACAGAGTTTTATCTACTAACTGGTTACTCTTCTAGTCCCTATAAATAATTTTATTGATGCCTCCTGCAGCTCATATTTTTATCATCAGGTCTATGATGCTGAAGTCCTCCACATGTCTCATGCTCTTGCTCAAAGGAAGTATATCAACCTATGTCGACCACTCCTCAGAAATCTTGACTTTTCATGTCAGCCATACCCTCAGTTTGTCTCAAAATCACATGATACTATAGTCCTATCATGCACCCTGGCCCTACTTTCATCATTGTTAGGTAAACTTGAACCTAGTAGTCAACATTTCATCATCGATCGTTGACTGGGTGGTTTCCCTTGTGTTCGATAGTAAGAAATCTATTCAAACATTGGGATTCATGTAGTGTCTTGGATGCCATTAGCCTTATTGGCAGTTTCCTCACCTTTGTCAACAATTTTCATCATTGGCTATTATTTAGAGGGTCTTTTTCGTGTACCGCTTACACTTGGCACACATGAAATATGCACAGGGTCATTGGTTCATGAACATGTTCTTCGTCGAATTTCCACCAAATCATAAAGCTCCTTCTTTGTACCTCATCCTGACTCATGAGAGATGCCTTAATTCTCTCCTTTCAATGAGTCTCTTTCCATTAACTTCCACCCATTTATTCTGGAAACGGGACCTAGAATCTTATGAGTACCTTGAGGATTGCAGTCATTAGTGGCAGGCTCTCTCGCCATCAACGGTTGAGAATACATCAATTTCTCCTGATCGATGGATTCTTCAGGTGTTCGACATTGACTCCTTTATTCACACTTGTAAGAATGTAATAGATGCCTTGATACCTACTTTCATTATCGGTAGTTTGCCTTGATGCCTTGATACCTACTTTCATGACTATGATAGCTATTGGCATGTAACCTCATTTGTATTTTCCTATTCATGCCCACAAACACTTGTTTGGTATATTTTCACATGGATCTGCAGTGTAATTTTTGGCAGCCATGTATGCAAAGTCAGTGAAGAATGTAATGAGAAACTAAGTTCATCTAGATGGTTCCCTACCACTCCACTTTTGGGTTATTTATAATGTATTTCGGCCATCGTAGATACTCCTATGACCTCATACATAAGGGGGCTTATGTTAGAGAAATATTTGCCTCACCTTATGAAATCGTACTGTTGGTACAGGGGCAGACCTGGGGTTCAATTCTAACAGTGCACCAACAAGCCCTAACTATTGGCCCTTTTGGCAACACCTATAGAGCAGATGCAGTCTCACCCGAAGTAGCTATAGGGGGTTGTAGGACACAAGTGTCTACAACCAGAGGAAATGCAAAGTGGATCCAGGGAAACACTCTCACACAGATATAGTGATTTTTTCTCTTTCTTAAGCCTATTGTGAAAACTATATCTCATATCTAACACAATATTGCATTAACAGTTATCAAAGATCAAAATAACACAACCTCAATCACACACAACAACAAGATATATGTGGTTCACCCTCTCCCTAGGGCTACATCCACATAACTACACTTTATAATATATTAGATGAAATCATACAGTTCTATCTACACTCTTAGCTTGTAGATCTCTCTATTTATCTCTCTTCTCCTCTCTCCCCTCCTTGCGCACCCAGCTGCAGGGTTGATCTTCGCACCCAGATGAAGATCTTACAACACATACTTCTCTCTTAGTAATAACAATAATCACTCATCATACATAATCTCTCTCTATCTCTAACCCATCCCAAGTCCTCTTGACCTTTATTTATACAATACAATGACTCTCGAACAACCTAAGGCCAAAATGTAGGTGTCTAAAACCCTAAATACCAAAACCSTAGGTGTCTAAAACCCTAGGTCAACTTGACCCGTGTTTTCAAGGCTTCGCCAACATGTCTTTCCTTCTTGCTTGCGAGGTGCTCCAAAGCATCCATTGGTGGATTTTTCCACTTATGGAGTCGTCCATGATCCATATTCCTTGTTGATCTGTCTTCCTCGATCTCCCCATCCAACGGCTTGCTTTCTCTTACTTCGCTCTGTCTTTTCTTCTCTTTTGGTCACTTCGACCCAATCTCAGTCAACTTGTCTTTCGCGCAGTTCACACTTCATGTTTCTTTCCTTAATATTCAAAACCTTCCATAACCAAGGGCCAACAGGCCCCAAATACTCACATGTGACTCATCCTGAGGCACTTTAGGTCTGAACCTTTGCTTTACTTCGAATCTAGACTACGTGGGGCAGCTTGTGTTTTCTGCTCTTTCCCACTCTTCTTTCCTTGTGAAGACTGTCTTTTCTGTGTCTGGTACCCAGTTTCAACTACACCTGGTACCTAGAACCTTTTTCTTATGATTCTATGGAGAGCTGCAAGGAAACTCGTTGTCTTAGTACAATTTCAACCAGCTCCCATTCACCAAACCTTCCTTCCATTTTCCATTCAAAGTTTTCAACTCTGCAACTCCTCCTTTTGTAACGTAAGCAACCTCATATGGCCCAAGCCAATGTGTCCTGAAATTCCCTGGATGCTTCATGAACTTATTGTTGTATACCAATACCAGATATCCTTTCTTGAAGGATTTATTCTTGACATGACTATCATGATAGGCCTTTTCTCATTCCTTCTGTACTTGCTGATGGAATCCTACAATAAATCGATCTTCTTCTAGTTCTACCAATTGCACAAGCCTCTCTCGAACAACGCCAGTGTCATCCATATTTGTGAATGCTGCAATTCTGAGACTAGGAACCAAATATTCCATAGGGACAACTTCTTCTAGGCCATACACCAACTTAAATGGAGTCTGCATTATTAGCTTCTTGCAAGTAGTTCTATAGGCCCATAGCACTGTTGGTACTCTCAAATCCCAGTCATCCCTATTCAAACTACAAATATTTGTCATCATTGTCTACAATATTTTGTTAAAGGCTTCAACTATACCATTCGCCTGCAGGTGGTAAGGGGTGCTCTTTTAGTGATGAAATTAAAATTCCTGAGTCAGGGCTTCAATAGTCTTATTAATAAAATGCATACCTTGATCATTGATCAGGGTCTTCGGGCATCCAAAATTGGTTATGATGTCATCAAATATGAAGAACATAGCTGTAGTTGTGCTAAAATCCTTGAATTTTCTTGCTTCGACCCATCTGGTCAAGTACTCTATCACAGTGATTATGTACCTTTCTCATGTGCGCTTTCCTGGTGGGTTTATAGGTCCCACAACATCAATGGCCCATTTCTCAAATGCTTGTAAAGTTAGTTGGGGTGATAAAGTCATCTCATCTATTCTGGATGGTTTCCCAACTCGTTGGCATACATCCTAGGCTCTGTGTTAATCCTTAGCATCCTTGTGTAAAGTGGGCCACCAGAGGCTAGCTCTAAGAACCTTCTGCACTATTGATTTCCCTGCATAGTGTCCCCCTACGATTCCTTCATGTGCTTCTTCTAAAATTAATGGTCTTTCTTCCTCCATAACGTATCTCCTTAGGATCTCATCAGGTCCCATCTTGTATAGTTGTCCAGCTATAAGTGAAAAATATGAAGTGCGTACTACCAATTGTTTCTTTTGAATGACGGTGTCTTTGTGAGGTGCCATTCCTATTAATAGGAACTAGACTATCTCAGTGAAGTGGTCATCAATATTCCTGATGGCCAACAACTGTGCATCAGGTAGTGTATCTTCCAAACTAGTAGGTTCCTCTCCATGTTCCAACCTAGACAAGTGGTCAGGTCCCTTGTTCATTCTCCCTGTCTTGACCACAATCTCAAAATCATATTCCTGGAATAGCAGTAGCCATCTACATATTCTTCCCCCCAAAAATGGCTTGTTGACTAGGTATTTCAACGCAAAGTGACCAGTGAACATCTTGAAGTGGCCTCCCAACAAGTAGTGATGAAACTTTTGCAGCATGTACACAATGGCTAAACCTTCTCTCTCAGTGGTGGTGTAATTTATCTTAGCTGTTGAGAGCTTCATGCTAGAAAAGGCTAACGGGTGGTCAATATATCTTGCTCTTGGTTGTTCTAACATCACCCCTAGTGCAATAGAAGATGCATCGACATGCACATAAAATTCCTTGATCCAATCTGGGAAAACCAAAACAGGCCCAGTAACCATTTTCTGTTTCAGTGTGTCGAAGCTCTGCTGACATTATTCTGTCCATTGAAACTGACAATCTTTCTTCAGAAGATTCTCCATAGGTGTTGTAATATGTGCATAGCCCTTAATGAACTTATTGTAGTATCTAGTATGTCCCAATGTAGTGCATAGCTATTTGAATGAAGTAGGAGTGGGTAAATCAACAATAATGTCAATATTATATGGATCTACCAACAATCCTTTCTTACAGATGATATGGCCCAGCAACAATCCCAACAACGGAACCATTTGTTGGCACAGGGGTAGGCCCAGGGTTCAGTTCTAACAATGCACCAACAAGCCCTAACTACTAGCCCTTTTGGCAACACTTGCAGAGAAAATGCAGTCTCACCCGAAGTAGCTATAGGGGGTTGCAGGACACAAGTGTCTACAACTAGAGGAAATACAAAGTGGATCCAGGGAAACACTCTCACACAGATCTAGTGATTGATCTAGTGATTCTTTATCTTTATTAAGCCTACTATATAAACTATATCTCAGATCTAACAAAATATTGCATTAACAATATATCAGAGATCAGAAGAACACAACAACAATCACACACAGCAACATGATATATGTGGTTCACCCTCTCCCTAGGGCTACGTCCTCAGAAATGCACTTTATAATATATTAGATGAAAACATACAGTTCTATCTGCACTTTTAGCTTGTAGATCTCTCTCTTTCTCTCCCTTCTCCTCTCTACCCTCCCTGTGCACCCAGCTGCAGAGTTGATCTTCGCACCCAACTAAAGATCTTATAACATAGACTTCTCTCTTAGTAATAACAATAATCACTCATCATACATAATATGTCTCTGTATCTAACCCATCCTAGGTCCTCTTGACCTTTATTTATACAACAAAATGACTCTCAAACAACCTTAGGCCAAAACCTAAGTGTCTAAAACCCTAAATACCAAAACCCTAGGTGTCTAAAACCCTAGGTGTCTAAAACCCTAGGTCAACTTGACCCACATTTTCAGGGATTTGCCAGCCTGTCTTTCCTTCTTGCTTGTGAGGTACTCCAAAGCATCCATTGGTGTCTTTTTCCGCTTGTTGATTCATCAACGATCCATATTCCTTGTTGATCTATCTTCCTTGATCTCCCCGTCGAACAAATTTCTTTCTCTTACTTCGCTCTGTCTTTTCTTCTCTTTTGGTCACTTCGACCCAATCTCAGTCAACTTGTCTTCCGCACAGTTTGCACTTCGCTTTTCTTTCCTTAATATTTGCAACCTTCCATAACCAAGGGCCAACACTTACAGAGAGTGAATTATTCCATTTACCTATGCAGACTTGTCTTCCCTGTTACTAAAATCCATAGACAAAAATACAAACTTTCCCACTTATATGCATCTTTCACACTATACAGAAAGCGTATACGCAGGTTGCTCCACTACAGCCTGTGTACATTGGTGTTTGTGCCAGAAAATCAAAATTAAATGTCGGGTTTCCATCTCACGATAGGATATCTTTGATCCTTGGCCTTCCATATACTAGAAACATTCTGACTCGGCCCTTCAGTTTCATTTTGAAGGCTATAAAGAGGCCAATTCCGAGCTATGGAAAAGGAGAAAAGAATTCAACTTTGAGAG
>ML796389.1:315174-332303 GCA_009831015.1 Picea engelmannii
TGAAGACATTAAAAACCTGAATATAATTGCTAGAGAATGATTTGATTCTCCTTCAGATCATTGTGTGTGTATATTGTTGTTATCATAGGGATGAGTGATTTTGGTTACGAATTCTAGTTTAATCCTATGATATTGATCTATACATCCTTGATAGAACAAGAGTATTCTTTCTGAGTGTAGACAGATAGATTCGTGAGACGAACTGTAGGTACAAAGCCAAGATCTACGCAAGGAAGTGATCGTCACAGAATGAAGAATGTAAACCATTCATCTCTCAAATTGAGCAACATCAACCATTTGATCCATTGAAGGACCGTTCAACAATCAGATCAATTCGTGACCATTAGATATATGAGTGTCAGATCAAGGGATGGGATTCATTGTGGAACAGGAAGGAGAAATTAATCAATGTGTGGTTTGAAGTTCCGCAATTAGCCAACACCGTTGATATCATCAGGATGGATGATCAATGGCCATGATAGAAAAAGGATCAGGTGAGAACCGTGTAGTTTGCTGAGATTGAGCTCTCCGATAAAGAGAAAGCACATTGGGGTTCCGCAATCACTGTGAACCGTTGATATGGAAATGATCAGTAGACAAATCATAAAGAAACCTACGCGTTAATGTTGTGTAAAATCATACTGTGATTGGTTATGTGGGTGATCTGTGAGTCTGATATTGAATTTTGTCAGGACAATAAAAGGTTTTGACATGGCTTAACTTCATCCTTGCATTAGTTTGGTATCAGATAAAAATAATTTCTCTTCATAAGTGAACCATGCCACCAAGGAGTAAAGGTCGAGTTCCTCTTGGTAGAGGTCAAGGTAGAGCAACAGGAAATGACAGTATATTATAGGAATTAAGGAGACTGCACGTTAGAATGGATTCCACAGAGATGAACCAGAGAATAGATCATGAAGATGGTTATATCAGTGATGAAGTAGAGGTTCAATATTCTGAAGAAGAAGCAGAAGAGACACAAGATGAAAGAATATTCAAAATTTTGGCAAAGGCTAGTAACATACCAAAGGTAGAGGTTCCTATGTATGATGGAAGTCTGAGTGTGGATGATCTAATGGACTGGATCAAGACCATGGATAAATATTTTGACTTTGAAGAGGTTGAAGATAGGAAGAAGGTGAGGTATGCATCTACTAGACTGAAGGGACATGAGTTGTAGATACATAGATAGAGGAAGGTCAAATCAAAGATTAATCAATGGGATAATATGATGAACAAAATAAAAAGTAAATTTATTTCCAAAGACTACAAGTTGAACCTATTTAAGCAATTACAGAACCTGAGGCAGAGAGGAATGGAAGTTAAGGAGTATATAGAGGAATTCTACATTCTAAATATTAGGACTAGACACATAGAAGGAGATATGTGGTCATATATATTAATGGTATTAGATACAATATTCAAGATCAGATAGGGATGTTGACTATCAGGATTGTTGAGGATGCATATTAAGCAGCTTTGAAAGCTGAGGAGAATATTGCAAGGAAGCAAATTCAAAGGAATAGAGGAAGAGGTACAATTTGTGGCACAGGATATTCTAGTGGAGGAAGAATCCAAATTACTAAAGGTGAAGGAGAATGGTCAGGAATCCAATCACCAAGAAGAGGTGATTCCAGGGGTAGAATATTTGGCTTCATAGGAAGAGGCAGAGGAAAACAAATAAGATTTTATACATGTGGAGAATTAGGACATATGTCTTGGGACTGTCCTAAGAATAAAGCATAAAACCATAGGAATGTAAATTTAGAATAAGGGAAGAACCAACAAATGTAGCAGTTGAACCAGAAGATCCCGAGACAGGAAAGTCATTGATGTTGAAAGGTTCTCGGTTAAGGAATAAAAGGAAGTGATTGAACCAGCTCAGAGGAAAAGCTTGTTCAAGACTGTATGCAAGTTAGGAGGTAAGTGTTGCAAAGTGGTCATAGACAGTGGGAGTACAAATAATTCAGTTTCCACATAGATGGTAGAGAAGTTGGGATTGAAGAGGATGGCACATCCCACTCCCTATAGAGTGTCATGGTTGCATAAAAAACATGATCTCTTTGTGAATGAGAAGTGTAAGGTGGAAATACAAATTGGTAACTATAAAGATGTGGTGTTATGTGATATAATGAAAATGGACGTATGACATGTTCTATTGGGAATGCCTTGACAATATGATAGGAAATCCATTCATGATGGTAGAATGAATACTTACTCCTTAGAGAAAGATGAGAAGAAACATATGTTGTTTCCTCTTGAAAGATGAGACAACTAAAGGTGAATCAGGCCCTAGTATCCTATTGATGTGTGGAAAAGAACTGTTGCAAGGAGTTAAGAAAGGTGAGGATTTACATTTTTCTCTAGTTGGTAAGCCAAAGTTAATATTTACTGCTACAAATTTAAATGATCTTCCTGAATAATTTCAAGGTATGCTTGGCGAGGTTTCTAATATTAGAGTATATGAACTTCCTAATCCATTACCACCTATGAGAAGCATCAGTCATTATATTGATCTGATACCTAGAGAAATTTTTCCTAACAAAGCATCTTATAGATTGACCCCTCAAGAAAATGAGGAAATTAAGAAGCAAGTACAAGAATTGTTGGATAAAGGACTGGTGAAGGAAAGCTTGAGTCCATGTGCAGTACCAATAGTGGTTAGCCCAAATAAGGATGGAGGATGGTGCATGTGTACTAATTCTAGGGATATCAACAAGATTACTATTCGATATAGGTTTCCCTTACCACAAATTGATGATTTGATGGATTGTTTATCTGGTTCAACGTACATTTCAAAAATAGACTTAAAAAGTGGCTATCATCAGATAAGGATTAGAGAGGGGGATGAATGGAAGACTACATTTAAAACAAACTATGTTTTTTATGAGTGGTTGGTAATGCCTTTTGGGATCTCAAATGCACCAGGTACATTCTTGAGATTAATGAATGAAGTACTGAAAGAATACATTGGGAAGTTTGTTATTGTTTATCTTGATGACATTCTGATTTACACTCAGACTAAAGAGGAGCATTTGAAACATCTTAAGATGGTTTTGAGTAAACTGCAAAAGGAGAAGTTGCTAATAAATTTGAAGAAGTGTAGTTTCATGAAGAAGGAGCAGATGTATCTAGGATTTGTATTCTCTAAAGAAGGCTTGAATATGGATCCATAAAAGGTATAGATAATCATTAATTGACCAACTCCAAGAAATGTATATGAGGTAAGAAGCTTTCATGGTCTTGCAAGTTTTTACAGGAAATTTATTAGAAGTTTCAGTCAGATTTGTGCACCCATAATTGAGACTATCAAAGAGAGTAGAAAACCATTTAAGTGGACTGAATAAACCGATAGGAGTTTTAAATTATTGAAGAAAAAGATCACTGAAAAACATGTTTTGGCTTTACCAAGTTTTGATAAAAAATTTCAAATTGAAAATGATGCTAGTGGGAAAACAACATGTGTTGTATTGAGTCAAGAGCAGAGACCAATTGCATACTTTAGTGAAAATTTGAATGAGGAAAAACATAAATATTCTTCATATGATAAATATTTTTATGTAGTTTTCCAAGAACTTAAGAAGTGGAGGCATTATTTAATTCCTAAAGAATTCATTTTATATACAAATAATCATGCATTGCAATTTATAAGTAGTCAACACAAGTTGAGCCAAAAATATGCTAAATGGGTGGAATTTATGAAAGGTTTCACTTTTGTGATCAAACATATAAGTGGAAAATCTAATAGAGTTGTTGATGCTTTGAGCAGAGTAAATTTAATTTTACAAGAAGTTAGAGTCATCACTTTAGGATTTGATGAATTGGTAGCAATGTATAAAGAGGATGTTTATTTTTAGGAAGTTTATACAACTTGTGAAAACCCTGTTGTCCACAATAGAGATCAATGGTTATACTACATGTTGCAAGAAGGTATGATGTTCATAAATAGTAAGCTATGCATACCTAAGTGTTCCATGAGGAAAATTTTGATAAAGGAAAATCATAGTGGAGTGTTGTCAGGACACTTTGGTTAGGACAAGACATATGCTCAAGTAAGTAATTTTTATTATTGGCCAGGAATGAAAAATGATGTAAATAAATTTGTGGAGAAGTGTAGGATCTGTCAGCATGCAAAGGGGAGGAGTAAAAGCACATGATTGTATCAACATTTACCTATCCCAAATAGACCTTAGGATTCTACCAGCATGGACTTTGTTTTGGGTTTACCAAAAACTCAGAAAGGAAATGATTCTATCTATGTTGTGGTAGATATATTTTCCAAAATGGCTCATTTTATTTCTTGTAAAAAGACTAATGATGCAAATAACATTGCAATTTTTTTTTTCTTAGAAGTATTAAGGTTGCATGGACTACCTATAAGAATTGTCTCTGATAGAGATACCAAGTTTGTAGGTCATTTCTGGAGGACATTATGGAGGAAGTTGGGTATAAAACTTAACTTCAATTCAACATATCATCCTTAGACTGATGGGAAAACAAAAGTAGTAAACAAAAGTTTATGGAATATTTTGAGAATCTTGGTGTATGATAGCCCAAAGCAATTGGATCAACTAATTTCCTAATAAGAATTTTCTTATAATGATTCTCCAAACATAAGTACAGGTATGATTCCAATTCAGATAGTTTATGAAATGCATCCAAGGGGATTATATGAATTGAGAAATTCGAGAAAGAAAGAAATGAGGACTGCTAGAGCTTGGTGGTGAAGATTTTGTAGTCAGCATACATGAAATGCAGGAGAATGTCAAGTAGAAACTATAGGAGAGCAGTGAAAAATACAAGAAAAGAGCTGATATGAAAAGAAGGAAAGTGGATTTTTAGTTTCGTGACTTGCTCATGGTATATTTGAGAAAGGAAAAGTTTCCTTTAGGGACATATAACAAATTGAAGACAAAGAAAACTGGGCCTTGCATAACACTGATGAGATTTTATGCAAATGCATATGAGGTGGAACTTCCAGATGATATTGGAATATATCCAATATTCAATGTGGTAGAATTGTATCCCTTCAAGGAATTAGATAGTGGAACAATAGATGAACCTGTAGGTGAGGAAAATCACATCAAATGGGAAGACAATTACCTAAGAAGATAAAATGAGAAATTGAAAAAAAATTGGACAAAAGGATGACAAAGAAAAATAGAGGCAAGGAATACTTTCAGTATTTGGTGAAATGGAAGGGTCAACCAACAAAGGATTATACTTGGATGGAAAAAGCAAAGGTGTAGAAGTATCGTGTTGATTATGAAGACATGATCAACAATTATTTTCTTCCCTGGGAGTCTAATGTAGGAGCATCTGAAACACATGATCTCTTTTGACTCAAAAGGTCAAAAAACCTTTACTAAGGGGGTTGGTTCCCTAATTGTTCATTTTGCTATGTAATAAATCTATCAAATACCTATAGAAGGAATCAATGATATTTTTGTTAGCTAAGAGGTTGGGTGGTTTCTTAATTATAGATGATTAGAGGATTTTTAGTGTTCAGGTTGTTAAAACAATCAAGGCTCAATCGAGTTTAAATATGTGTAATTACATTGAGCAAAGGGTTGGTTGGTTGATCGATAGGTAGGTTGGATGTAAGAGGATGAAACATTGGTTCTAAAGATGTTATAAACCAAAATAGAATTACTAGAGAACAATTTGATTCTCCTTTAGATCACTGTGCGTATATTGTTGTTATCATAAGGTTGAGTGATTTATGTTAGGAATTATAATTTAATCCTGTGATATTGATCTATACATCCTTGATAGAACAAGAGTATTATTTATCAGTTTAGATAGATAGATTCGTGAGAGGATATGTAGGGATGAATCCAATATTTGTGCAGGGAAATGATTATCATAGAACAAAGAATGTAAATCATTGATGACCACCATCAACCGTTCAATCCATTGAAGGACCGGTCAATGATCATATCATTTTTTGATCGTTGGATACATAAGCACCAGATCAAGCAGTAGGATTCATAGTGGAGGGTGAAGGAAAAATTAAATAGTGTGCAGTTTGAAGTTCTACAATCAACCAACATCGTTGATATCATCGGGATGAATGATCAACGACAACGATAAAAAAAGGATCGGGTGAGCCCCTTGTAGTTTGCATAGATTGAGCTCTATGATAAAGAGAAAGCACGCTGGGGTTTTGCAATAACTGTGAACCATCAATATGGAAACGATTAGTAGATGAATCATAACAAAACCCACACGTTAATGTTGTGAAAACTCGTACTGTTATTGGTTCTATGGGTGATCTGCGAGTCTGATATTGAATTTTGTCGGGATAATAGAAGGTTTTGGCGGGGTTTAACTTCGGCCTTGCATCACTTACCCTCATGCTTCTTCTCCTCTGCAAAACACCACGAGGGTTACTCGTAGTCAAAATGTCAAGCTTAACCTTAGCCTACAATCGTGTGTTTTCAGTGAAGAACCTCGGGCTTCTTTTGAAGCTTCCAAGAAAATCGTAGTTTTCTCACTTGCATTTGAATGCGACCAACCTGTTACCAAAAAAAATGATGATTCCATTAATCTTTTTTATTTTATGAACAAGAGGCAAGGAAGAAAAATTTCAATAGGAGTTGGTTACGAATTAGGAAGTCTCTTCCCCACAACACATTTCTTCACAGGAACCAATTGAAAATCTTTCTAAAGAAAAGGAAAATGAAAGAACTAAAACCAGTCTCAATCTGCAGGTTTCCTTCTGGAAGGATAAATATTGTTCAGTGGTTCCAGTGTTATAGGATAATATAATTGATTTGGAATTAGAAAATCAACTCCTTAGATCAGAGAATAGAGCTTTGATCGATAGACAAAGAAGACAAGTTTCAGGGTTCAAAGAAGATAAAAATAAAGATGCAGTTAACATTAACTCTCTAGGAGTTAATATTTTTGTTAATTCTGATTTCAAGACAGTTCCCAAAAATATTCATGGTTAAAATATTTTGGTTATTGGTATGATTTTAGCATTTTTTAATTTAGTTTTCATTTTCATTAATTTTAGTTAATAAACGAGTAGCTACAAAATTTCAAATTCTGTAACAACTCTAATTTTCGTTTTTATATTTTTAATTTATGTTTTTCTTTTGTTTTGTTTTTACAAGTGTAAAAAGAATGTCCTGCAAAATTCGGGAAATGAGAATATTAGTTTCCAGACATTGAGTAGTTAGTATTTTTTATTTTTATATAATTGGTTAATTTGTTTTGGGGAATTAAACAATGTTGTTATTTTCCCATCCTAAATGGATAATTGTTTACGGTTATGGAAGTTAATTTTTGTTTTTGAATTCCATCAATATAAAATAGTGGAGGAAAGACAATGAAGGGGGAGTGTACATTTTTTTGGAAAGAAAACAGAGCTTATACACTACTATACAAGTTTTGGATTTGATACATTATTTTGAATCTCTTTAAAGGATAAATATTATTCAGTGGTTCCAGTGTTGCAGGATAATATAATTGATTTGGAATTAGAAAATCAACTCCTTGGATAAGAGAATAGAGATTTGATCAATAGTAAAAGAAGACAATTTTTACGGTTCAAAGAAGATAAAAAGAAATATGCAATTAACATGAACTCTCCAGGAGTTAATATTTTTTTAATTCTGATTTCAAGACAATTCCCAACAATATTCAAGGTTAAAATATTTTGGTTATTGGTATGAGTTTAGCATTTTTTTTAGTTTAGTTTGCATTTTCATTAATTTTAGTTAATAAAAGAATAGCTACATAATTTCAAATTCTGTAGCAACTCTAATTTTCGTTTTTATACTTTTAATTTATGTTTTTCTTTTCTTTTGTTTTTATAGGTGTAAAAAGAATGTCCTGCAAAATGCGGGAAATGAGAAAATTAGTTTCCATACTTTGAGCATTTAGTAGTTTTTATTTTTATATACTTTGTTAATTTAGTTTGGGGAATTAGACAATGTTGTTATTTTCTCATTCTAAATGGATAATTGTTTATGGTTATGGAAGTTAATTTCCAATTTTGAATTCCTTTAATATAAAGCATTAAAGGAACGACAATGAAGGGGCAGTGTTCAGTTTTTTAGAAAGAAAATAGAGATTATACATTGTTGTACAAGTTTCAGTTTTGATACATTATTTTGAATCTCTTTATGACTTTGAATATTAATACAAACAATTGGTATTTGGTATTGTTACTGGTATTGGAGTTTTTTATTTTTGAAATCAAAGTTTTATCTGGATTATGTGTTGATGATATTACAAATTGATTTAGTTAATTGTTGTTGATAAATTGAATCAATTTTATTTTATTTGACACATTGTTTCAATGATTAATGTGTATATGAATTACAGCTGGGATTATAAGTATGTGTTAATTATTTAATCAATTTTAATAAATCATTTTCTTTTTATTTAATTAAATTTTTGTTTTGAATATCTATATCTTTAGAACATTGTTTATTTTAGTTAGACTCATATACTATTTATAATCGGGCCTAATGTTTATATTTTTCTTTTTAGTTTTATTATGTTTTAGTTAATCTCTTGCTTTCATTATACATACTTTTCAAAAGAAAATAAATCTTCTTTCATAGCGGTAAATTTTATGTCAATTAGAATCAATTCCTGTATTGTATATAGTTTAAGATCTGTATATATTGATATGTTGGCTTCAATTGATTAAAAGGTGTATATATTTTGAATTTAATAGATTAGATAGTTTTAGGTAATTGGACCTAAACCAGTCGAAATCACCACTTACAAGGGATACAGATCTAATTGGGATCTTCATTGGGCAATTTCCCACATTTTTATATGGTCATATCGGGCCATCAACAGTATGGTGCAGGTGATAGATGGATGAGGAAAGGTGTTATTGGTGAACTTATGAATGAAGAATGATGGTTCCTACATACAGATTTGTAATATTATGCTTAGTATTAAAAAATGAAAATCAATCAAAATAAGATAACAAATTTCACATTAAAACAATATTTAACTTGACACATGAAACTTGAGAATGGGGTGATGTATCAAGCCTTGGTATAGATGGTTGCTCAATCTCTTCAGTGAAAACCTATAAAAACACAACAAAATTATAGTCGATTCTCATAAATGACTTGGGAATTTATAACATTAAATCTATAAATCATGTTAAGTTGACCATGTTCATGACTGAGTTCATGTTTTTAATAATTTTAACATGCCACATTGACAACAAGGATCATTATGAAAAAATTGGTGAATAACTCTCTTATCTAAATAAATATTGTTATGATTAAAGATCATAAACTGCTTTAATGGCTCTATTTTCATCTTCCATATATTTGACAACCTTAATAACCAAGATTTCTTCTTAGAATTAAGATTCCATAACTTGATAAATAAAATATTAAAAATTCTTCTCTTCCACATTAAAAAATGATTCAAATTGGAAAGGCTCCAAGAATCCTAAGACTCTACAACCCAAGGAAGTTTATATCCTAAGTGAGAGACTCTCTAAGAAATGGTAATAGGTATAACTTGATCACAAATGAATCAACCTACCTTGGAAAATATTATCAAGAAAAAAAAACCATCAAACATTATTAACCATTTTAATAGGCGTTACACACCTAAGTGTCGCACTACCAAATGTCAGAATTAAGTGTCATAAATTTCATAAGTGTCGCATTTTTTACACACCTAAGTGTTTCAATTTACCAAGTGACACACTTAAGTGTCACAAATTCATCACCATGAGAAAGTATATCTTGTAATCCCTAAACATGTTGAAGAGGAAATATTTCATTTGGAGGTCAAAATACTACCTTTTTCCTTGAATTTTTGGCCTTGTGTGAGCTTCATCGTCCCCCTATATATACACAAGGAGGGATAAACCTAGATCATCACTCCTTTCTCTGTTATAGGGGAGAGATAGTCTCACCCCATGCTCAGTTATGGGGGACATGAAGTAGTTGCAACCATCATGCCTTGTTTTGTGAGGTTGTTTCCATGAGGTTTCAATTGGTTAAGGGATTGGTTCTAGATACCCTCTACTCACGGAAAGGTCAATATTGTTGGTTCAGCCAAATCCTCATTTGACCACATCCTCTCCTCAAAACTATATTATGGTTGTGATGACTCATTTCCTATATAATGGAGGCCATACTTGAGAGAAAGGGAGGAGAACTTGGAGCATCATACTTATGCCTTTGTGACATTCAAGGGGCTAGAAAGGAGAGATTTGAGGAGCTTCTGCAATATTCATATTGAGATTGTAAGTTATTCACTATTGATCTTCCATTAATATATAACTTGGCTTATTCCCCTGATGCCTATGTGTTCACTATATGCATGCATATTGTTGTTTAATTCATCATAGATAGATCTGTTCAATTTCAAAATATATCATAGAAGAAGAAGGTATTTATTTTTTCTTTCTAGGGCCTCTCTTGGAGCTTGGACATCAAGATCAAGGGCTAGAGAAACAAGGACAATTGATGAAAAAAACTAAGTCATCAATTATTTTCTTCTCATTCTGATTGTTGATGTATAAAATAGATATAAGGGGAAATTAGTAAACCATTTGTTTTTCTATGTCTTGGATCAAAGGGGTCTTGATCCAAGGGTGGTTTCACCTATCTGCGAGGGAAACATTTCCACAACAGAAATTGGTGACCATACTGGGGAATCGTTCTCTTTGATATTTCCTTAGTGTCTTATATCCTCTTGAAGTTTTGATTGTTACTTGATATTGTCCAGTTGGGTTATTTTTCTTTGATTTCTCCCCTTACCTTATCATCATTGGGAAGTTCACTGAGTCAAACACCTGACATTTTCTCAGATCTGAGCAATTTTTATTTTTCAACAAGTTCCATATTTCATCCCTTCCTTGTAAGGGAGTACAAGGTGATAACACCACGATTATCAATCCCTATCAAAGTATTAGGGAGTGATGAAACCCTTATTATATCTCCCTATCAATTTCTTGGGGAGTGATGAAACCTTGATTACCCCCCCCTCTCAGTGTCTTGTGGAGTGATAATACTTGTTCATCACCTTGTATACATTGTTACAAGAGCGACAGTTCTTGTTTTGAGTGAATTTGGAGCTTTCTTTGCCTCATTTCTATTAGTTCTTTGTCTTATAACTTTACATTATAATACTCCATGGTTGATTTTGGGTGTGATTGATCGAATTTCAGTGATTATCATATGTTTTGTTTCCTCTTTTGAGTTTTCAATTCCTTTAAATTGTGAAATGTACATGATTGCCCTGGGTTAACTTAATCCTTTGGCTCAGTACATGCCATCAATAGCTTGATGCTCATTAGTTGTAGGTATTCAAACTTATGTTACTTTGATTCCAAATCCTTCTAAGTGTTTTACTTGTTTGTTTTTTGTATCCTTTTCATTGATTTGGGGGCTACTTATGTTGCATTAATCCTTCTTTTTAGTCTCTCGTTTTTCTCCTCTCGGGAAAAATTTTAATCTCTTGAATGCACTCATGATCTGTTTGTCCTTAATACAACTTTGCATTGATATTTGATCATTTCTACTTGAATTATAAGGTTTCAAAAGTGGGTTTCCTTTACTTTGTATGTTTGGGTTGTTGTGTGAACAAGTGTTAAAAGTGTCCTTGTGTTTGGATTATTTTATCCTAGTTGAATGCTTGTTTTCTTCATCTTATTTATCTTTAGGATCCTTTGCAAGTGTCATTTATTTATTTAATTCTATTTGAAAGTGAAAACAACAGATTAATATATTTTGAGTTTTCATAAAATTTGAAAAGAAGAAAACAAAATTTTTTGCATTCTACTTTCATAGGTGGAGTTTTTTGTTGGTAAACATTTTAAAGAGGTTGTCTTGCATTTGTTTTGGGATTTAAAGGATATTATTTTGTTAATTTGGCATTTTTGTAAAATCTAAGTTGCATGGTATTGGGAATTTATTTGCATTAAGAAAAAATAGAGCTCCTCTTCTTTCCTTAGATAGAATTCATAGAAAAAAATCTTTGCATTTCATTCTTTCTATATTGTTTTGGAGTCAAGTCATAAAACCATCTAGTCCACTTATGCTTACCATATTGAGCTACAAAAAAACATTAAAAGGAATGGGGCACATAATCTAAAATCAATTAGACTTTTTTTCTCTTTGATAGAAAACCAGCAAGTCTAGGATTTTAGGGCCTTAATAGTAGGGTGGAGAGTTAACTCTTCAAGGCCACAGGAGTGAGACTATAGAATAATAGAGAGTGTAAAATATCTTAGTAAGAATTAACATTATTTAGGAAAGATCCTATCACATGGGAATCAAACATGAGGTCAAGTGAAGTGATCAATTGAGATTTCCCCTCTTTTGTTCATCTAGTGGGACTATTGCAAGTTTGGGGCTTTGAAGAGTGGATAGTCTTCAGGGTGACACCACTTCTACTTAGTTTTGGACCATGGATTTGTGTGCAACAATCCCATGCCCATTTGATAGTATTTATTTTTGACTGTACGCCCCTTCCCATTCATTATGAATTGGTAAACATAGTGACATCTCCTAGGATTCCACACAGGTGACTGCAAGGGGGATTCCTTCGCCAAGGGAGGTTGCTTGTGTTACCTATGACACATGTTCAATCTCCGCTTTAATGATCTAAGAGGGTATTTTCCCACAGGATTTTACTTACACCTTGGGGGATTTTTGCGTGAAAGTTATCGTAATTGTTGCTCATTTCTTCATTGAAGACATCATCTCCTATCTCTACAATATCCTTACTTCCTTTCTCCCTGTTATAAGGGAGTTTTAATTTTCTCTTATCTTGTAGGGACTTTGGTAGTGTTTTCTCTTTGATGTTTAGTAGACCCTAGGTTGAATCCACATCCATGGTGACAATTCCCGAGGCTACCAACTAAAATACCCCTTTTCACATAAAACATTATGATTTCCCTTGTTTTGGAAACGTTGGTCATCCCTACATCGCTACATTGAATCTTCTTAGTTTCATTGTGGGGTTACCAACATGGTTGTTCTCCACTCTAGTTGCCCCAAATGCTTCTATTGTTTCCCAAGCAATCTGTCCACCTCAAGAACATCAACCTCTTGTTGACCATTTTCCTTCTTTGCCCATCATGTCTTCTTCTATTTCTTCTTCCTTGCATGGTGAAATACTTGATGCTAGTAACCAGGAGGCGAAGAAGAAGAAGAAAATGAATAACAATAAGAAGAAAAATATGCAAGGGGGAAATCAACCAGCCATTGTTGAGAGTGTTGATAATGTTTAGAAGACTACCAACATAGGTCACAAGCCCAAATTCCCTTGCAGGATTTGTAAGGGTATCCACCTTCTTAACCATTTCCCTAGTATTCCTAATATCTTAGAAGTGTGGTCTATGGGTTCTCAACAACCCATGTCACCAACCACTACAAGTCATGCTAGTGAAATCCCAACAACCAATGATCATAAGGTTGGGGGAACAAATGGTAAAGATAGGATTCCTTGCATGTTACGTGAGGAAATGTACCTCACTTACCTTTTCCCTTGTATGGATGAAGTTTTACAATGGCTGGAAGACACTGTTTTTTCCCAGCAACAACCTATAGATACTTCACATGAGTCCTCTCCCAACCAACTATTGGTTGATGAAGAGGTTGATACGATTAGATAATTGGTCGATCCCACTCTTCTCTTGGAGATTTAAGTGAACATTACTCAAGTTTTTCTTGTCACTTAATATTTCTCCAGAAAATGGGGTATTTTACCCATTTCAATGGAACCCCCTCCATGTTATGAGATCATTTCCTTTGATTGGAATAGTCTGGGGGAGCCTCGCCTTCCTTCCTACCTTCCTTTCCAAATCACTTTGAAGGTTTGTGATTGGCTCATACATCACACTATTTTAGACAAATGCACTTATGTTAGTATTCTATCCTCAACCACTTGGAAAGTTATTGGTTCCCTAGCTTGTGTCGGTGACTCATCATTTCTTGGATTTTAATAGAAGATCCAGTGAAAATTTAGGGATATTTCATCAACTTCCCATCACCTTAGGAGGGAAAAATGTATGTATTGATGTTATGGTAGTCCAAGGCCCTTTTAAATTTAATTTACTCCTTGGGAGGGACTATGCCTATGCTATGAAAGTTGTCGTTTCCACACTCTTTCAAGCGATGCATTTCCCTCATAATGGAAACATTATGACCATTGAACAACGTTCATCCATTAGTCCTAATCTGAATGAAGACCATCCTACTTCCCTGAATGTTCATTATATGAAATTGATATCCCTCCCGACACAAGTTTATTATGTTGTATCATGTCTTGTTCCTTCAACCACTAATGAGAAGGAGCCTCTCACTATATGATTGACTTATTTAGATTTAGATTCAGTAGTTAACATGGTGACGTCTTCAATGGGGGATGTGGTTCCTAATATTTACCTCATTACCTCTATTGAGTATCTTGACACAAATTATTTGTAAATAATTTTTCTTCCATACAATGAAGACCTATTGGAATCCATGGTCAACAAACATGATCATACCACTTTCTGTGTCTAGCTCCTTAAAAAATGAAATAGATACCCATGAGCATATTTCGATTTATTTGTCAATCTTGTTAAAAAATGAAACAAATAATCATGAGCATAGTTCATTATCCATGTCAAGCTCATTAAAAAATGAAACAAACCCCCCTCCAATTGAGTCAAGTCTTCCACTAGATCTAGCACCTAAACCTTCATTTCCTCTGCATGTGTCAATTGATCCTCTTTCTTCTTCCCTCTCTGGTGAACCTATTATTATTAGTATCCAGGAGTCTAATCAGGTGTAGAAGAAAAGTCAGTGGATGAAATGAAGCTTGGGGGGCATTTCTCTAGCCTCTGGACATCATGATGGAGTTAAGTCGCTAGTTTATTTGAATCATGTTAGGGGAAAAGTACCAACCTATGGAAATCATGTTGGTAAAAAATGAACCAATGGGTATCACTCAAAGTACCAACCTCTAGACATCACATTGGGAAGAAAACCATCAATGGGTATCATTCTGTGCATAGTTCATTTTTCATTTTAAATCTCGTTTGAAAATGAAACCAACATTGAGAATAGTTCATTTTCATTTTTAAGCTCATTAAAAAATGAAACCAACCCCAAGCACTATTTCATTTTATGTTTCAAGCTCATTAAAAAATGAAACCAAGTCCGAGCATAGTTCATTTTCAGTTTCAAGCTCGTTAAAAAATGAAACCAACCCTGAGCATAATTCATTTTTGGTTCAATCTCGTTAAAAAATGAAACCAACCCCAACCACAGTTTCATTTTATGTTTCAATATCATTAAAAAATGAAACCAACCCCAACACAATTTCATTCTCTATTTCAATCTCATTCTAAAATGAAGTAGACACCCCAAGCATAGTTTTATTCTTTATTTCAAGCTTGTTTAAAAATTAAGCAGGCTCTACAAGCATAGTTTCATTCTCTATTTCAATCTCGTTGAAAAATGAAGTAGACACCTTGAGCATAGTTTCATTCTCGGTTTCAATCTTGTTTAAAAGTGAAGCATGCTCTTCGAGCATAGTTTCATTCTCTATTTCAAGCTCGTTAAAAAATGAAGCAAACACCCCGAGCACAATTTCATTCTCTCTTTCAAGCTCGTTTAAAAATGAAGAAGTCTCTTCAAGCATAGTTCATTCTCTATTTCAAGCTTGTTAAAAAATGAAGTAGACATCTTATTGTTTGTTTAATGGTTATGCTTGTTACTGCTTCACTGATATTTCTGTCTCACTTTCATATGACTATTGCAAATATTCTTGAAGCTAGTTGTTCGCATCACGATACTCCCATTTTTATATTACCCTCTAGAGAGACATGTTGCTGTGAGTGGTCCTCATTTTCAATTCCTACTTTCTATTCCCTATCAAATTCATTTCATCGGATTCGTTCTTCACATTGGAACTTAGTTGTATGTCACTCGTTCTCTCTAGACGAGCTTAGCCTTTGTTCTTTCTCATGCTCATAAATACATGAGAATAAGTTATCATGTATACTTTTATCACTTTTGGGGGATCGTAAAAACTATATGAAAAAATAACTCTTTGGAGTCTCCTTTAATATATTTTTAGACTCTCTAAACATGAAAATATTGTCAAGTGAAATTTTTTCCTTTCACACTCGTTAAAAGGATTTTAAAGGGCATCTATTCGGTGTAAGTTTAACCCTTTTTTTGGATCGGATGGACTAGTTACAGAAAATGAATACTTTGGTCAACCTTGGATAGAAGAGTTCTCCCTTGTATTGTTTTATACTTTTTCAGGCTCGAGGGACTAAATTTATGAAAAAGAACACTCTTTGGAGCATTCTTTAAGATATTTTCAGACTCTCTAAACATAAAAAGAATGTTGAGTTTACCTTCTTTGGACTTGTAAAATTATACATTGAAGGAACCATATGGGATCGAACCCCTCCTTATTTAGGGTCATTAAACATATGATGAGGGACTCATAGAAGATGATCTATAACGAGCATCTGTTACCTTCCTCGTGCTCGTTAAAAAACAAGGAGGTACTCACCATCCATGGTGGGAGGAAAAATTGAGGGAACTGGGTCAATATTTGGAAGCATTATGGTAGTTTTTTGTTGTCTCCCTTGAACATGACACCTATTTACGTCTTGTCTTATAGTTAGGTAATATTCTTGTCTCTCATTCATACCATTCCCATGAGTCATTTTACTCCTTCAAGTTCACCTAAAGAATGCACCAGTTATCGTCACACTATGTTATTGGTTTCTCTATCATTGAGTCAGTGCTGCCAAGTCATTTGTCGTGCCTCAAAATGTTCAAGGAAAGTTTCAGCCCAAATCAACCACTCTACAGTATTACCAACCTTCATCCTCATGTTAGTCTGTTCTCATTTGATCTATCATATTACATCACTTTCCTATGTCAGTTTCGTGTCGATTATGGGGGACACATCATTTCCCTCCTTTAACGAGTATGTTCCTGTCGACTTCAACACATTATCCAAGAATTAGACTTAGAAACCATTTAGTACCTTGGAACTTGCATGACCCAATGGTAGGTCTCCTCACTTTCAACAGTAGGTTTGTATCATTGAAATATGATCAAATGATTCCATGAATGTTCGACTTCAGTTCATTTATTCACATTTGTTGGAAT
>ML796390.1:0-43262 GCA_009831015.1 Picea engelmannii
CTATGGTAGTATTGCTATGATGTCAACCCTACTATATAGCTCTAGGAAACCATGTTTGAGAGATGCTAGCATACTCTCCCAACTCTGCCCTAAAATGAGGGTGGATAAGGAATCATGCCCTGACTCATGATGCTGACATATCGAGCATGCCCCCATGTGTCTCATGACATCATCCTCGAGATTCTCCCAAGAGAATCTCCCTCTGATCTGCTGACGAGTCCTGAAATGGCCAATCTGTCCAACCATAGTTACAGCATGTATGGTCCTCAAGATATCTAACACTTCTTACTGCGACCATACATCCTACCAACTGTACTCATAGTCCTCATCATAAACCTATGTCCTACTCTGCTCCTCATCCTCATCCCGCTGAGACTCTATACCTATATTCAACTGTGGAATATACGTTGTCCCTCGACTGAGGATGCTCTCGATCACACCCAAAGCCTCATATGTCTATCTCGGACGAACCTCCCCTATCCTATTGTATATAATGAAATATTCCATGTCTGGAGGTCTCTTCCTAACAACTCTTCATGTCCCATGCAATTGTATGTAGGATTGGGGAGTGTCATATGCATTGGTCAATCCCAAAGGCTTGAACAAGAACTCATCCACTGACACCCATGGTGAATAATCACCTGTATTCATCACTAATCTCAAACCATCGGGTAAAACAGTAGGTAACTCCACAAAATGATGGTCAATAACACTCTCTCCATCATCACTCATATAAATGTTTATACTATGAAGGTGATCTCCCAGATCCATGTACTGTTGCAAAGGAAAGGAATCTCCATGCTCCACTAAGTATGTCTCCTCCTTGCACTCCAATGCATTCCCCTGTATCCCACTGTACACCTCTCCATGCCTCATGTGAACTACCTCTCATCATGGTATGCCCATGTATACTCATGCATGCTCTTGTATCCTCCTGCACCATCATGTATCCTCACTTTACTACTGGGTCAACCTCTACATGGATGTCAACCAATCCTAGAATCCAAATGGAAGTGTCCTCATAACTGCACCTGGCTCTGGAATCCCCATGTGTATGTGTATGACCAACTCTCTTAGAACCCCTGATGAATGGTGGTCCCCGTGACACATGGACATCCTCTTGTGTCTTCAGATCATATCTCTCCTTAATAATAAATGATCCTGAGTACTCCTCGCGCTCCTCCATCAATTTTCGCTCCTCTACCAAACCCCCAACATCCTCTAGTGATGTAGCTAAAGTATATAATTGACCCTCTGCTGAGATAGATGTAGTGGATCCTTGACTAGCCTCCTCAAGGATCTCCTCTAATCTGAACTCTGATTCTTGAAGGGTTGTTTGTGCACCTTCCAAGAGTTTATGTGTTCTTACCAACTCATGAGTGAGTTGGTCAACCTCAGTTTCCTTCTCCCTCAGTTCCCTATGATACATCTTTCCAACCTCCAAGAGGTAATATCTATCCATAAGTAGTTGTTGGTAGGCGATTCTCATCACAGTCACTCTCTCCCTGAGTGTTTGGAAATCAGCAAGGGAAAAATTACCATCTGAACTATCATGTGGCATCAAGGCCCTCCAACAATAATCTACCACCAATGCGTATGCATCATCAATGTGTCTAATAGCTTCCATGATCATTTCCTCTTTGAATCTTCGTTGTCTTGAAAAGTGTCGTGAATCCTGATCACTATCCTGCTGAGGTCCTATCACATGACTCCCACTGTTAACATCAACAGTGGAATCCCCATGATCAACACACTCCTCAAAAGATAAGGCACCGTACTGTCCACTATCCATTGTGATACTAAACCGTCTTGTATGCCACTGTACATCATCACCTATGACTACCTCCATTTGAAACTCCCTGTATCTTGTATGTACAATCGTATCCTCCTGTGCACCCACCCTACTAATATCATCTGCACTCGAATCCCATATAGATGTGTCCAGACATGTGATATGGTCATCGTGACCAACAAGGAAATCATCCTCATCATTGTAGATTGGTCCCTGAAGTAAGTATCCCATCGACATGTCGGTCTCCCCAACCTGAGCTATCAATGGACTCCCCAAAAGAGGTGAATCACTCTCCCCATATTGATAGGTATGCATATAGTCATCTGTCTCCAAGTCATGCCTCTCCTCTTGGGCCTTCAGATCCATATGTCCCTTCTGTTCAAATACTACACAAGGCTCCTCTACCACATCGAGAATGCCACTGATATCCTCCTGTGTCATGTCTATCATAAGTGTCTGAGAAGGTAAGGACTATGTCACGCTCAATTCCATGGGAGGAACATTATCCCCCACACATGACCTCATACCAACATCCAAAGGTAGGTAATCCAATCTCTGATGCTCCTCATGCCTAGGTTCTACCCTAGCTAGATCCTCACAAGTATCACTACTATGGTGAAGTGTTGAGTCCTCAACACTATATGGTCGAGAAACTAAAGCACATGCGCTATCATCCTGACTCCCTAACTATCCATCTAGTGCGTAGGAGTCCTGGGACTTCTCTAATGAGGCATATAAGGCCACATCCTCACACACATCCTCCTCATCACTATCATAGTGCACCTCAATGTAATACACTCTCCCTTTACCCCTACATCTATGATATGGCTCCCAAATCTCTTTGCAACTTTGGCAAAGTTCCCTTCTCCTAACGATTGTAGACTCAATCTGTGTTCCCTTCAATCTGCTAGCATGTGGTGATGTATCTACTTCCCTGACTTCTTTGGCTTTGTTTTCCTTTTCTATTTTGCTCCAATAATTGACTTCTTCCATATTCTTGGCCCATAATGCAATCTCATCTTTGCGCCACCTCGGATTTTTGATGGATACAAACTGTTGGAATGTTACTTGAGAGTTGAATGTCTCACTAAGGGCTTGATAATCCTCATCACAATATATGATCTCCTCTGCAAAATACATTTCTCCTCTAGATTATCAATGTTTATCATAGGCCGGTGAAGGACTTTCTCTCTCTAATACCACTGTAACGTTCCCAATTGGTTTTTCTTGGAACATGTTAAGTTTTAGTGTTTTCTAGTTGTGGTATTTTGTCAAACAATTTGCTGATTTAGTCTTCTTGAGTTGCGCCAGAGTCTATGATGATGATTTTTGTTGTGTTTGCAACAATTAAATGATATATATATGACAATAATAGACACACAACAAGATACAACACAATAGATAGCCACAAATACCTCAGATATGATTTTGTTTATCATAAACAGCTAACCTCCATACACTAGTAGAGCATATTTGGATTATAGATAGAAGAATAATGAGTGTGGATGATAATGCCTCCAAAGTACAAAAGAAATATGAAGACATAGGCTTCCAAAATCCTCCCCAAGATGGATACCAAAGATCTCTAAGATCCAAAATTTTCCCTTGCTGCTGGTGATGTCTTTTCTATGCAAAGTGCGCCCTCCCTGGTTGAAGAAAACTAAGAATTCGAACTCCTCTTCTTGAGCCTCCAAATCATTGAAACCAAATGCTAATTTATAGATCGGGTGATTGGAAAATCATATGATGAATCTCCTATATGTTGGGAGTGATCTCCCACTCCAAGTCACTAGATCCACTAAGAACAATATGCCCTCCTTAAGAGAAATATGCCCTTCTGGAAGATAGAATGAATATGTTGAAGAATACCTTCATACACTGATGCAAAAAGGTGCTAGGATGGTAGCAACCACTCCTAGAAGGATCTGTACTGAAGAACTAGCCTCCTCTAAGCAAATCGAACCCTTGTTCCTCCAATGATGCGCCAACTTGCTGTAAACCACTACAACTGCATCATGCTTCCTCAAACTACCTCTAAACTAAATAGAAACTGAACTAGAATGGTGAGGGATGAATCTTTCACCTCCTTGGCCAAGATTGGATCAAGAATAGGAGAATATTTCACTCCCTTGTTGATCTCTAGGGTTTATTCAGTCAAAACCCTGAAAACCCCCAAATACCATGGGCTCTCTAGATAAGAAGACGGACATCAAAATATCAAACAACATAATGAGAGAATAGAAGCGCCTATCTCTCTTTTATACTCCTATTCACATTTTCTCTCCAAGTGACTTTTAATTTACTTTTCAATATTTCTTCATAAAATCACTTTATTAATTAAATAACCTTTTTCCCTCTTAAAATTGATTAATTTTCCCTTGTGGCTTCTTCAACCACTGAAATTCACTTTTCATCATCTTATCCTATAGAGATTTTCCTCCCGATTCTGATGAGATATTACACTAAGGGGTTTCTTGAAGTATTATTCTCAAAATGACCTCCTTAGTGAATTTAATTAAAATATGCTCCATAATAACTCAAAATTATGGAAATCATTGGAATGAAACAAAACCAAAGACAAGCTATGTGGAATGGATCCTAATGATGAAATATGGTGAATACTGTAATTCGGGCCCCATAAAGCTCCTCAATACCTCCTGAACTCACTATCATCCCCATCTGGCTACTTTGGAAGTTAACCCACTCTATAACATAAAACATCCAAAATTGGGGACATTACAACAGGTTACTTGGCCTTACAAAAATGTATGTGGCATTGATTCAAGGAGGGCGAAGGTGTACGGTCTTATCAAAGACCTATTTTTTCATTTGTGTGCTTTTCCAAACATTAATATCAAGATGGATGTGGTAGCCATTGACGTACATTATGCTTGGGGAGTGCTCTTGTATAGGAAGTGGGATGCCACTCTTGCTGGTTTTCTTAGTATGGACTTGACTCATGCGCATATCCCTATGAGAGATGAGAAATTTGATATTCTGTATAGTCAACTAGTTGCCAAGAATCACACAACTGATCCAAATAGCCCTGACTACTGGATTGATTATGAATTTGGTGTGACACCTCAGACCATGGATTATGATATTTGTGAGTTATCATTTACTGGAGAATATTGTATTGATACATAATTGCTGAAGACAGATAAGTATAAGGAGAGACTTGTGAAATACCATGGAAAGGACCCAGGATCCATCAAGATACTCAAGAAGGATAAGGATAAGAAGGATCAAGAGCAAGAACATGCTATAAAAAATGTAGGTGAAGAATATCCTCCCACATAAACTTGCATTGAAGATGTGTCATATGTTGAATTTTATGAAGGAAGTCTATCACTCATGTGGGATAAAAGGAAGGGAAAGCCAAAGTATGATAAGAAAAGTGAAATTCTATGGCTAGGCACTTATATTGTCAACAAGAAGTTTGAAAGGGGTACTTATTATTTATCTTCCATGGATGGGAGGAAGATTCCATTACCAGTTGATGGGTCTATCCTCTGACCCTACATAAACGAAACCTGATTCCTACGGGCTTCGGGCCCCCGGTAAGTAGGTAGATCATTTTCATTTATGCATTGCATTTGTATTATATCTTGCATAATTATTTCATGGTAGAGTAGTTTCATTTTCTTTCATTCTTTGCTTTACATATCACTTGTCTTGCATATATGCATATTTGTTGTGATACATTTGTGTAAATCGAGTATTCATGATTGCATGTTAGTTAGAAAATATTACCACTCATTGTTATGGTGTGGAGTGGTGTAGCTATCACTGAAAATGAAGCTGTGAACTTACACAAGTACCATGTTGCCCCAAAAAAACTCCTAACTTCAGTGACATTTGTAGGAATTGGCCATTTCATGGCGACCTCCATCTTTGAATATTTAGTTTGAGCTCCCCTCCATTGATCACATACCCCAAATATTTTGAGATTTGGGTACCCTGGAAAGTGGTCCCTTTGAGTTATTGAGTGTCTAACTCAAAGGGGGAAATATTTGACCCTCACCACTTTACTTTATGTTATAAAGAAGTCACAAAGTGACTTTATAAACATAAAGTGACTTAGGAAACTTAAGTCATGGTGGAGATTTAATCTCCACCCTTGATCTTAGTTGGCATAGATATAATATTGGCCATTGGTTTCCTAGGCTAGCCTAAGGATGATATTAAAGGAGAGGAAAGGAGGGAAAAGACAATTCCTTGTTCACTTGAGAGAGTTGAGTGAAGGAAAAGAGGAGAGGAGAAGATATTTTGGAGAAGGAGGACACACTTTGTGAGAAGGGGTGCATGAGCTTGAGGTTGGGCACATCTTGAGAGGAGGGTGCACATCCTTGTGAAGGGGTGCACAAGCCTAGTGAATGGGCACACAAGCTCAAGGGAGAGGCACATCTAGTGAAGGGGAACATTCTTCAAGGATAGTAGGAAAGCAGGAAAGGGGAAAAAATTCCAAGAGGAGTGCAAATCCCAAGGAGGGCGTAAATCCCAAAGAGTCTGTGAATTTAAGCTTGAGAGGAGATAACTTTTGTATCAATTTCCTTTGTATTATTTCCTTGTTGCTATATTTTCTTGATATTTCCATAGTAAAAATTTTCTTCTACTGGTTTTCCCCATGGGGTTTTTTCCAGGGTCATTTGACCAAAAATACTGTGTATAAATTTGTGGTTTGCATATTTCCTTATTAACATTAAAAGTGGAAAAAATCTAGAGGGTATTTTTTGTTTTGAAGTAGTTTGAATGTTCCAATATTGGAAAACAAAGCATCCTAATTAAAACCTTCAAACAACAATCTCAAAAGAGCAGTGAATCAATTCCTTAAAGGCAAATTTAGTGGGAAACACGTTCAGATTTGGTGTCTGTCCTAAAAAAACAAGTCAACCAACCTATTATTACCTTGAAAATAGTTCCCAATAAGGTCAAAGACATACCTATTGGGAATCCTTATAGGATCCTCAAAATTCTATATGGTATCAGAGCCAAAGGGCACAATAATTGGTTGATATAGTTTGTAAATAGTTGTCAGTTTTTTGTCTCACCTAGAAAACAATTAGCATAAGTTTTGCTTGGTTAGATTAGCACCATTTTTAGCATCAGATGGAAACCATGTTGGTGGTAGGGTTGAGGGTGGAGGATAGGCTAGCGGGGGTTGGAAACTGGTCTCCATGGAAGGTTAAGATAGTCTTAATATTGGAGGAACTTGAGCTATGAGATATTGTGGAAACTCCTGTGGTTCCTCGTACAGATGCAGTGCTCTTGGATGAGTTCCATATGAGGAACATCAAGGCCAAGAGGAATATCCTAGATGCGGTGAAAGACCATATCATTCCTCATGTATCTGGTGTTAAATTTTCTCTTAAGCAGTTAAATGTGTTCAATATTATTTAACTTTAGACTATTAAAATAATAAATGCATGCATAAGGATCAGTGAAAGAAAGACATCCACAGTATACACAAGATTTATCTTGGGAAACCCTCGTGGGGGAGAAAAACCAACAAAGCTTCTTCAATATAAATTATTCAACAAGTACAATGTCTCTCCTAAGAGAGATCTCACCAAACAAAAGATAAACCAGAAACCCTAACCAAAATAAGGTAGCACACCACTAGACCAAGATAGTCCTCCAACAAATAACCAAAACCCTTCACTAGAACACCCTTCCTTTGTAGCTGTGTCTATGTCTCCTCCTCAGACTTGCACACTTCTTGCTTGTGTGAGAGAGCTAGTTGTGTGTATTCTCCAAGTGAGGAGACCAACCTCTTATAAATACAGGTTGAACAACCCTGACTTAGGTCAGAGCCGACTTGTACACTTTACCTCCTTTTAATTTACAATTGACTTTGTCAAGGCACAATAGGGACGCCTTAGAAAATAATATAATATTGTTCTTTAGGGTTTTGTTTTGGTCTAATACAATATGAATAAAATAGGAATATCTTCCAAAACTACTCAAACTTCAACACTCCCTCTTAGCAAGGAAGGTATTCTTCTGGCACGAGCATCATGACTACTTATGTTCTTTTGTACACTTGACCATTGACTTGTTGAATTTCCATGAATCTATATTGAAGAAATTTTGTAACCACGTCAACAACCAAGGTCTTATCATCTATCCAATATTTATGTCATCACGGGGCTTTAAATTGCCATCTCATACAGAATCTGGCATCTAGTTCGTAAATAAATAGTAACTCATCAACTCACACAAAATATGACATCTAGTTCATAAGGAACTAGTAACCTCTGGTTGGCACACCAGGAAACTGGTCCACAATGACCAGGAATCTAATCACAAGGATTAGGTGATGTAGTGCACACACACTACCCATCTAGCCCAAGAATAGGAAACACCTCCAACCACACATGTTGGCCCACCAGCTTGAAAATATGGGTAACTAACCAGCCTTGAAGGAATGGAATCTATTGACCTTGTCTGAGGTCATGCTGACTGGTGCCACCATTAGTAACGTGCGTACCGATCTATTTCATTAGAGTAGAAATATGTGTACTGAATTTTTCACTGGAGTAGTAGTAACTCGATGTACCTGACTTTTTCACTAGAGTATCCCTCTATGTACTAGAATTTTTCACTCGAGTAGCAGTAAGTTGGCGTACTAGACCTTTTCACTGGAGTAGCCCTTTGCATACCAAACGTTTTCATTGGAGTAGAAATAACTTGCCTGTGAATAACTACCTGCTGCTACTGTCACATGTTGATGCTGCTGCCCTAGAATCACATATGTAACTCATCACTCCCTCTTACTAGGGACGTCCTTCTGGAACACACCAAGCTTTCCTTTGAAGTATACAAACTTCACTCTTGATAGAGGCTTGGTCAACACGTCTTCTATCTTCTCATCTATAGCGACAACCTGGAAATTCACTGCTCCCATCTGTACCATATCTCTGATATAATGGTACATAATCTCGATATGCTTGGACTTGTTATGGAGCACTGTGTTCTCTGTCAACTTCACACGACTCTGGTTATCACACCAGATACAAGTCACCTCTAACTCGAGATAAAACAATCTTGCAAGAAACTTTCGAAGCCACACTACTTTGTTGCCAGTTGAACACACTACTATGTACTCTGCCTTAGTCGTAATGAGCGCTACACTAGTTTGCTTCCTGTTGAACCATGAGATCATAGTTGATCCCATACTGAAGCAACATCCAGATGTACTCTTCTGGTTTGCAACATTACCGACCCAATATGAATCAATAAATCCTTACAGGTTTATCTCACGATCTGAAGCATATATGAGTCCATAGTCAATTGTACCCTTCAGGTACCTCATCACATGTTTTGTTGCAATAAAGTGAAGACTTCTCGGCTCCACCATATACTAACTCAATGTGTTCATAGGAAAACATATATCTAGCCTTGTTTTCGTGAAGTACATCAAAGAACCAATCATTTGTCTATACATGATGGCATCCACTATCTCTGAAGATGTATCACTTAATAAATTCATATTTGTCACCATCGGTGTAGGCACAGACTTACAATCCATCATTCCAAATCTCTTCAGAATATCAACAACATATTTTCCTTGATTAAGGAAAATCTTACTCAGTCTCTGTCATACCTCTAGACCTAAGAAGTAATGCATCATACCCTGGTCTTTCATCTCGAATTCAACAACAAGATTCCTCTTACTTTCAGTGATGAGCTTCTCATCTCCTGTTAGGAACATGTCATCCACATAGTCTAATAATATCACTGTTCCACCATCCACAACCTTGAAGTACAGGTTGGAATCTGCTTTACTCTTGGTAATTCCCAAGCTCATTAGGAAGCTGTCAATTCTACCATACCATGCTATGGGTGCTTGCTTTAACCCATACAAGGCTTTCTTCAATCTGCACACATCTGTCTGACTGTCATGTGTCTTGAAACCTTGTGGCTGCTCCACATACACTTCCTCTTCTATTACACCATTTAGAAAAGATGTCTTCATGTCCATCTGGTGTGCCTTCCACTTCATTGTAGAGATTTGGGTACCTTGGAAAGCGATCCCTTGTGTTTGTGAGCCTCTAAACATAAGTGAGAAATATTTTGTACTATGTATCATGTGATTTATGTCTAATTTCACTTTGACTTAGGATATTTAAGTCAAAAGTGAAATTTGGTCATTTTAGCCTAAAATGACTATTAATTCACTTTGTGGGTGAATTGAGGGACATAAAGAGAAACTATGGAAACTTAAGTAAAGTGGGTTTTGAGTTGCTATTTTATTGGAGAGAAATCATCCATTGATTAGAGATGAGATGGGATGATCTCATCCACCCATATTTTAGGTTTCCTCATGTTTCCTTAAGAGGGGCGCATAGGGAAATGAGAGGCTCATTCACTTGTATGTTCACCAAGAGAGTTTGGAGAAGGGAAAGAGGATGAGAATGGAAGCCTGGGGAGAGGAGAGATTGGGCACCTCCTTTCATGGAGGTATCATGAAGGCTTAGGACCCAATTTATTTGTGGTTGTTGTTCTTGCTTGGAGGAGGGCGCACTTGAGGAGGAGAGCGCACCTATAGTAGGGATATATTGCAGTGGTCAGATTGATTTGAGGACAGTTTCAGTGGAGATGCAACACACAAGAGCACATTGTGGTGCAAGGGTTTATCCATCAGAGCTTCAGGGAGAAAGGGTGCTTCATTTTAGTGGATAGAGCAATATTTGAGAAGAGTGCACCATGCTTGGGTGCATATTTCACTCTTGGACTTGTGTTGCAGCTTGAGACAAGTTGCTATTGTATCAAGTTCATTTGTTTCATGTACTTTTTGTACTCCACCCTCTATTCTCCACATATATATACTTCCATTCCAAACTGGTTTTCTCCAGGGGTTTTTTATCTAGGGTCATGTTGACCAAAAATACTTGTGTTCATTTCATGCATGGTTAGAATTTTAAATCAACATTTAAAGTTGTAAAGATCTAGGAGGTAGTGTTATTTGTTTTGAGTATATTTCATGTGCTAACATTGGGAAAATATAACACTTGCAAGGGCACCTCAAAAGGACACTTAACCATTAAAACTGTGAGAATAAAGTACTTGACTGTTTTCTGTCCTAAAACAACAACAAAGGATAGTTATAGAGATTGAAACTTAGAACCCAACGAGAGGTCAAAGACAAACCTGTTGGGCAACCTCATAGTACCTTGGAAAATATGCATTCATCATTATATCTATCACAAGTATAGCTCTAATCGAAGTGTATCTTTCCACATGAGAAAATGTCTCCTCATAATCTATTCCTTGTTTTTGGGAGAAACCACGTGTCATGAACCTTGCCTTGTACTTATCGATACTTCCATCTACTGAATGCTTCGTCTTGTAAATCCATTTGGAACTTACAATTGTCTTCTCTTTCAGTATCAAAATCACATCCCAAACATCATTCTTTACAATGGTCTAGTACTCTTCAACCATTGCATCCTTCCATTCTTTCTTCTCTGTAGCCTCTTCATAACTGGTAGGCTCAACATCAATAATGTCACTTAATAATGCCACGTAGCTAGAGTAGGGTCATGGTATTTTTTTTTCTCTGAAGGATCCATCTAGAGAACCATACTTCTTTACATCCTGAATAATTTCTCAAGCCCAAGCTGGTATTCTCTTCTTAGTATTCATCTCTCGGGATGAATCTGCATATTTCTGTAGTTCTTCCATATAATGATCTTATAGTACAACATCATCACTTGCATCTATATCTGTAACTATGGGAGCTTCAAGCTCCTCATCATGAATCTCATTTGTACGATGCTTCCTTGATCTATTGAAGGCTGCATCCTCATCGAAGGTGACATCTTTGCTAGTCTCAATATTACGGTGACCAAGGATGTAAACTCAATATTCCTTCGATGTATCATTGAATCCAAATTTGATCTCTTGTCCTTGGGAACATGCACATATATTGGACAACCAAATATCCATAGGTAGCTGACCTCTAGCTTTTCACCTGTAAACATCTTTTTTGGTGTCTTGTTCCCAAGTACATGGTGGGAATTTTTTTTCTACACATATATTGTTGTTCTGGGTGCTTCTTCCCACAAATGCATTAGTAAGCCTTGATCATGAATCATGGCCTTCACTACTTCCATGATTCTATGGTTCTTTCTTTCTGCCACACCATTCTGCTGAGGATTGTAGAGAGTAGAGAGCTCCCTCTTAATCCCAACTTCCTTGTAGCGTGTCGTGAATTCATCTGATGTGAATTCTCCTCCATGATCCAACCTTAATCTCTTTATCTTCTTTTTAGAGAGGTTTTCAACAAGTGCCTTGAATTTTTTAAACTTGTTGAATACTTCGCTCTTAGCTTTCAAAAAAAAAATCAAAGTTTTACGTGAGAAATCATCAATAAATGAAACATAGTATACATACCCACTAAGTGAAGTGGATGGCATTGGTCCACACATGTTTGAATGTATAATGTCCAAGACTCCTTTGGCTTTGCTATCATTTCTTGGAAATGGTTTCTTTACGTGCTTGCCTTGTGTGCATCCCTTGCATATGCCTTCATGGTCCACTTGGATTTCTGGAAAACCTATCACCATCTTTCTCACAATCGGTAGGGATTTGTAATGTATGTGAACAAATATTCTATGCCATAGTTCACTTGGAGTAACTGTAGTGTGTACTAATGTTGAAATTGAATGTCCATTTAACTTGTAAAGGCCTCCTTCTTGAACAC
This sequence comes from Picea engelmannii, assembly GCA_009831015.1. Classification (NCBI taxonomy): domain Eukaryota; kingdom Viridiplantae; phylum Streptophyta; class Pinopsida; order Pinales; family Pinaceae; genus Picea; species Picea engelmannii. The sequence continues at coordinate 12,501 of ML796390.1, forward strand.
CAATCACTACGACATCATCAATAGATTTCCCTCTTGGCCACATGAGGACTTCACCATCAATGAAAGCAACTCTGAATCCTTTCTCATCCAAAGCTGAGATGGAAAGGAGATTCTTCTTCAACCCAGGTACATACAAACATCCTCCATCTTCATAGGTTTTCCGAAATCTAACTTGTAGGATTCTTCTCCTACTCCTTTAATGGGATACTGATCATCATCACCGAGCTTCACCTTGTGAGGTGAATCCTTATGAACTAATTATGAGAAGGAATCCTTGTACCCTGTCATGTGCTTAGAAACACCATTATCAATAAGCCATGTGTCACTTCCATGAGTGACGATACCTGTAATAATTGAGATCAATACATATTCTTCACTTGAGTCTTCTTCTTTTGTTTTCTCATGATCAGGTTCATCATCTTCTGCGGCATGAACATGATGTCTTTTATACTTTCCTTTTCTAACCCGACCTTTGGAGTTGGGACAATTTATGGCGATGTGTCCCATCTTTTGATAAATGAAGCATCTATAATTTGAGAAATATTTCTTGAACTTATGTGTCTTTTGTAATCCATGGGGATTTTTTTTGTGAATGAGCTTCCTTCTTTCTCTTTCCTTTTATAGCATGAGCTTCTAGAGCTTGATTTTATTCATCACCTAGCTTCTATTCTCTTACTGTCAATCTGGCTTCTTCCTTAGTACAATCCTCCCATAATTTGATAAACCTTGTTAGCCTTCTTCTCAAACATATACCTTGAATGAATGATTCCCAAGATCCGGGGAGACCATTCAATGTAGTCATTACCAACTTGGCTTCTTCGATTGTGTCTCCAATGGCTTCGAGTTGTTCTTTGATTTGAGATACCATTGTGAAGTATGATTGGATAGTTTCTAAACTATGCATCTTCACATTCTTGAGTTCTGTCCTCAAGGTCATCTTCCAATTGATATTCTTACCTTCATACACTCGGGATAAGACATCAAACATTTGCTTGGGAGTTGTTAATGATGAGACATGGGGGATCAAATGATCCTTTATAGAATCAACAATGATTCTCTTTGCCTTAACTAGGTTCTTTTTGTAATTTTCTTTGGCCTCATCTTCCTCAGGTTCTAGAACTTCTTCTTTGACAAAATCTTCTAGGCCATTCTCTTCTAGAATGAGCATCTCTCTATACTTCCATGCTCGGAAGTTATCAACACCTTCAAGCTTCTCATCAAGATTGGTACTACGTGCCATATTGTCCTTGAACAAAAATATAATAATAGAAATAAAAAAAATTCAAAGAAAGGTTTTATACTTACCAAAGAGTGCTATGCCAAGATGATCAGTTTCAACTTCAATTTGCAGCTGCCAAGATGTCTTGAGCTAGGGTTTATGAGGAAACCCTAAATTTTCAAAATGTGAAATTTTGAATTCTGCTCTGAGGGAAAGGTGCACCCTCCTTAGGCGAGCTCCTTGGTGGTTTTACTTGGACCAACGTTCTCTAGAAAGTGGGAGAAATCATCTCCTATGGTTTTGAGAAGTTATCGATGGTTGCAACACCAGTTGCAGATTTCAATCCTTCGTCAATCTGAGAATCTAAACCAAAGGAAAGATGCACTAGGGCTAGGAGAGTCTTCCTATGGTCTCAATTTCCCCAACGAGTTCTTCTAGACTATGCAAATGGCTTCTTTCAGGCCCACTATGATCGCATGTTAAATTTTCTCTTAAGTAGTAAGTGTGTTCAATATTCTTTAACTTTAGACTATTAAAACGATAAATACATGCATAAGGATCACTGAAAAAAAGACATCCACAATATACTCAAGATTTATCCTGGGAAACCCTCATGGGGGAGAAAAACCTAAAAACTTCTTCAATATAGATTCTTCAACAAGTATAATGTCTCTCCTAAGGATATATCACCAAACAGAAGATAAACTAGAAACCCTAACTAGAATAAGGTAGCACACCACTAGACCAAGATAGTCCTCCAACATATAACAAAAACCCTTCACTAGAAGACCCTTCCTTTGTAGCTGCGTCTCCTCCTCATACTTGCACACTTCTTACTTGTGTGAGATATCTAGTTGTGTGTATTATCCAAGTGAGGAGCCTAGCCCCTTATAAATACAGGTTGATCCACCCATAATTAGGTTAGAGCCGACATATACACTTTACCCCCTTTTAATTTACAATTGACTTTGTCAAGGCACAATAGGGCCGACTTAAAAAAAATATAATATTGTTCTTTAGGGTTTTGTATTGGTCTAATACAATATGAATACAATAGGAATATCTTCTGAAGATACTCAAACTTCAACACTCCCTCTTAGCAAGGAAGGTATTCTTATGGCACGAGCATCACAACTACTTCTGTACACTTGACCATTGACTTGTTGAATTTACACAAATTTATATTGAAGAAGTTTTTTAATCACATCAACATCCAAGGTCTTATCATCCATCCAAGATTTATGTCATCACAGGGCTTTAACTTTCCAACTCACATAGAATTTGGCATCTAGTTCGTAAATAAATAGTAACTCACCAGCTCACACAGAATTTGACATCTAGTTCACAAGGAACTAGTAACCTCTGGTTGGAACTCCAGGTAACTGGTCCACAATTACCATGCATCTAATCACAAGGATCAAGAGGCAGTTGATCATTCATTACAACCCACATTAGAATGGGGTTGCAGAGAGGAAGAACATGGCCATTATTGGTGCAACAAGATCGATGGTGCATGATTAGGCACTGCCATTTTTATTATGGGCAGAGGCTTGTAGTGCTGCGATGTATCTGCAGAACAAGAGTCCCCATAGAGCTCTGGGGAGGAAGAATCCTTAGGAGGCCTTCACTGGGAGTAGGCCCGATGTTGAACAAACTCACATATTTGGGTGTTTGACATTCTCTCATGTCCCTTATTAGAAGAGGACAAAGCTGGATCCCACTGCAAAGAAGGGGATCCTAGTTGGATATTCAAAGGTCTCTAAGGCTTATCAGATCTACATTCCGGCACTCATGAGAGTTTTTGTGAGGAGAGGTGTCATATTCAAGGAGGATAGAGCATTCAAGAGATCTCTTGAGTTGAGAGACAAAGTTGAGGAAGTCCCACATATACAGAGTGATGCATCACAAGGGACACAACCTCAAGTTCCTAGCGCACCAAGTTTAGCAGTGACTAGTCCACCTAGTACATCTATAGGATCTTAGGTGGTTGGTATATAGACCACATGTACACGTGCTTCAAGATCTCAACATTCAGTGGTGAGATCTATGGATGATACTGAGGGACACGAGGGTACTGCTCCACATGAGGTTACTTCAGGGAAGAGGAAACCAAGATGGTTTCAGGAGATCCTCAAGGTAACCAAGGGTATAGTTGGTGAGGCCCAGAGGTTGATGAGAGAGAGAAGACCACCAAAGAGGTTTGGTTCATACTTGACCATGGTGACGAGCATCACAGATTATGATCCCATTAATTTTGCGTAGACAACAAACCAGTAGGTATGGAGAGAGGCCATGCAGGAGGAGTATGAATCCATTATGCACAATGATGTGTGGGAGGTGGTGACTAGACCTAAGGGGAAGTCAATGGTGACTTCAAGGTGGTTGTACAAGATCAAGTATGTTGTATATGGAAGCATATATAAAAACAAGGTTCATTTTGTGGCAAGAGGATTATCTCAGATTGAGGGAATTGATTATGATGAGACATTCACACCAGTTGCAAAATATACGTCCATCAGGAGCATTATGGTGATTACAATAGAGATGGGTTGGAAGATCCATCAGATGGATGTGAAGATTGTATTTCTGAATGGCTTCATATAGGAAGAGGTATACATTGAGAAACCATAGGGGTTCGAGGTGTTGAGGAGAGAGTCCCACGTGTGCCTCTTGAAAAAGGCACTATATGGTATGAAGCAAGCTCCTTGAGCTTGGTAATTGAGGATTGATTATTACTTGCTTCATATGGGTTTTCAAAAGAGTGAGGAAGATCTGAACCTCTACTACATCATTCGGGGAGAGGATACACTCATTCTTATCCTTTATGTTGATGATTTGTTCATCACTAAAGGAGAGAATCTCATAGTTGATTGCAAGTGGGGTCTTGCATCAGAGTTTGAGATGAAGGACATTGGACTGATGCACTATTTCTTGGGCATGGAGGTTTGGCAAGAGGACAGGAACGTCTTTTTGGGACATGGGAAGTATGCAACAAATATTCTAAGCATATTTTAGATGGAGGACTACAGACCCATGTCGACACCTATGGTCACCAACTGGAAGAATCTTAGTGCTTCTGATTCTGAGTTGGTGGATTCCACAAGATACTGTTAGTTGATTGGTTCTTTGATGTATTTGGTCAACACTAGACCAAATATTTGTTTTGTTGTGAACACTCTCAGCCAATACATGGTGGAGCATAAGAGTGTTCACTAGATAGGATCAAAACATGTTTTGAGGTACATTGCATGATTGGTGGATTATGGATTGGACTACCTTGGAGGTGATGGAGTTAGGTTGATTGGTTACACATAATTAGACTAGGAAGGATGTGCAGTTGACAGGAAGAACACTTTAAGGTGTTGCTTCGGGTTGGGATCAACAATTGTTTCTTAGTTCTGCCAGAAACATAGTTTAGTGACACTGAGTTCTGTTGAGGTAGAGTACATGGCGGCTAGTCAAGTAAATTGCGGGGCCATTTGGCTTCGTAAGTTGTTGTTTGGCCTATTTGTTCATGAGTTGAGGCCTACATTTATTCACTATGATAATCAGAGTTATATCAAACTCTCTAAGAATCCAGTGTTTCATGACAGGTTGAAACACATAGAGATCACCCTTTATTTTTCGGGGTTAACACTAGCACAACCACATTATTAAAAGTGATTGATATATGATGATCAATGCCATTAGTTCTTGAAGGGTGGAAAATGGTGCTAATCGATGTATATCAACCACTTTTAATAATGTGGTTGTGCTAGTTGACAATCGACATGCATGGGGAGGATTAAAAGACCATGGTTGACTCTAGTAGACTAGGGTCAACTATGGTTGAATATGATCAACCATGGTTGAAAAATTGGTTGAATATGGTCAACCATGGTTGGTGAACATATGGTTGATTATGGTTGACCATGGTTGGCCATGGTTGTCCATGTTTAACTATAGTTGACTATGATAGACTATGGTTGAACACATTGATTTTAGTTATCCATTGTTGAGTATCGATGGTTATTAAAGACTATGTTTGACTATAGTTGTCTATGGTTGACTATGGTTGTCCATTGTAGACAATGATTCACCATGGTTGAGTATAGGTGACTATGTTAACCGTGTAGACCATGTTGAGAGTGGATGTGCATGGTTGTGTATGGTTGACCATGGTTGAATTTGGTTGACTAACATTGACTATGGTCAACTTATAGATGTCTTGGGTTTACAATGGTCAACATACAAATGACTATTGGTCAATATGGTTGATAATGTTTGACCATGTTGACTATGGTTGATCATGTTTGTCCACGTTTGACTATGTTTTTCCATGGTTGACTATGGTAGCCCATGTTGACCATGTTGATGCTAGTGGTAGCATCGGATAGGTATTTCCACACAAGTCTATGTGTCTAGACATGTGGAAATCGTCCAAAGACTTCTATGCTTGAATTTACTTTAATATAAGGAATTATTAAAGTAAATTTATTTTATCAATTATTTATTTATTTAATTAATTGAGTTATTTAAGGAAAGTGCTAAAAGAAATTAGCATGTAATCTAAATCTCAAGTGAGGTGAGAAGTAATCTCAATTGTCAATCACTTTGGAGATTAGAAATAGATTATAACTCATGATTACAAAAGCAAGGCTAGGGTGAAGGAGAAATACACTTGAGACATCTTTGTTAGGTTGATTGAGAGAGATTGATAGAGGATGGAGAGAGTTGGATCATGAAGAATTGTGATTCAATATCTTGGAAAGGTGGAAAAGGAATTCCATCTTGAGATTCGATCAAGAAGAAGAGAGAACATAGGTTTCCACATGTGGGTTTCAGCCAGGCGAACCCACAGGGAAGAGTTTCATTGTATAGAGGTTTCCATACAGGTTTTTTGTATGTGTACGTGGGTGCTAGTGGAGATAGGCGTGCGTACGCGGGTGCATAATAGGGACAATCATGTACATATCAAAAAACATGCATTTTTGGTTCGTACAATAGGTCATGATTTTCCAGGTTTGTTTGTAGTTTTATTTCTCTCAGTGGGTCATTATCCTTGTTACGGGATCCCTGATTTTAGAATAATAAAATCATTCTTAACACTAGTTTTCCCTTTCGTTTTTTTCTAGGGGTATCTACCCAAAAATATTGGTGTTCATGTGTGCATGATTTGGTTTCCATTTTTTTTACTTCTGCTAGATTTATTGAGTTGAATATTTCAGTAGTGTTTTCTTGTTTTGTGAGAACCTAATCAGATTTGCAGTAAGGAAATCACTAGATAACAAGATACCTAGGTGTTGGACTAATATAATTTCATCATGGTATCACAGTGCATGCTCTGAAGGGAAGCTATATCTTATATCCATAATAGTTGATAGTAGATCTATTAGATCTGTAGGAGATCGCAGTAGATTCATAACTACTAGGAAGAAATCGAAGGACAAATTTCAGCGAAACAACTATACTAAGGCAGAACTAGGGTTTTTCAGGTTTATGAAACTGTATGCAGGTTGCAAGAAGAGACAGGCACATACACATGTAGGTGGTAGTGTGCACAGGAGCATACATACACGAGTGTAAGTTTTCACAGGTGCGTACACAAATAGGTGGTAGTGTGCACAAACATGTACATACGTAAGTGTCAGTGAGCATAGGCGTGTACATACACAGGTTCCAGTGGTTGCAGGAGCATACAATTCTGTTCAGGTCAATACAAGGGTAGTTTTCAACAGTAGGTTATTTCCAGGGCAGGTTATCATGGCTTAAGGATGGAAACAACACCATTAAGAGTTGAAGATAGATTGGATGGAGCATCTAATTTCCTCTCCTGGAAAGAAAGAGTAACTTTGTCATTTAAGGAGTATGATCTTTGGGAATTATTGGACAAATTAGTTGTTCCACTGATAGATCCGATAGCTTTGGAAGCTCACAACAATAAGGAGATCAAAGCATATAAAGTCATCTTGGATTCGGTGAAGGATCATCTAATTCCTCACTTATCTGATAATAATACGACCAAATAGATGTTTTATGCCTTGGTATGGTTATTCCATAGAACAAACATGAAAAGGAAGTCGATATTAAGGAATAAACTCCAATCGATGCATATGTCTAGATATGATAATGTTACTAACTACTTCATGAGGATCACATAGGTACGTGATCAACTTGCAACCATAGGGGAGAAAATAGAGGATGCAAAACTCATGAATGTGGCATTGAATGGTCTTCACAAGTCATGGGAACCATTTTTCAAGGGAGTCTACACTCGATAACATCTCCCAAATTGGCATATGCTTTGGTATGATTTCATTCAGGAAGAGACTCAAGAGGAGTCTAAGGGAAGAAAGAAGGGAGGTAGTGAAGAGAGCCCGACTCTTGTTAGTAATACAAGGAAGGGAAAAGGAAATATTTCTAACAAGAAAGGTAACAGTGATGAAGGTTCATCATAGCCATGGAAGAATAAGGACTTGAGTAAAGTCAAGTCCTTCTCATGTCGCAAGTATGGGAACTATGCATCACAGTGTCCGGAGAAGAAGGGGCAAGGGAAGACGCAGACAATAACATCAATAGAGACACAACTAGATGAGTTTGCAAAAACTTTTGAGAAGGAATTCTCAATATTATCATGCCTCTCTACTATCACCAACTAAAAGAGTGTTGCAATGTTCCCAACTAGGCTAGAATGGAATTTAATATTTTGTACCCAAAATTTGTTGTTTCTTCTTATATGTGTGTATTGTTAACTTCTTATATATAGTTTCTCAATGAGGAATATTGTCAAACATATAGCATACATCCATTACACAAGAATGAATCATATAATCATGGCATCTTATTATGGACGAAAACTCCCCAAAAATCAATACAATGATATCTAATGGCTATAATAACAATTGTAGAATACTACTTAGCACACAATCAGATGGCTTCCAGGAATCTACATAATCTACCACAAAAACACACAAGAAAAAGCTGGTATTATTCCAATATGTGGTGTTCGTTGATCCAAGATTCACCAAGCCTTGCTCTTCTCTATTCCAGCAGCGCCAATCTGCATTCAACCCTCCTCCTAAGATCCTCACAATCTCGATATGGAAGATGGATGAAAACCCCAGTTCGTCGAGGTCCTAGTGGTATGACTACAGGGCCTCGCGGGAAAAACTGTGCTCAACCCACGGGGTTGTACCCTTTTACAGATGCATGAAACCCTCCTGGAACCCACAGATATGAAACTTAGCCTCTTCCAAAAACTCGTCGCAAACACCATGTGCAAGACGATATGCTTCCCAACTCCCTCCATTATGAAATAAAATACCAAATGAAATCCAATGAGAACTCTAGATGAATCCTCCTCTTGTCTTTCTAGGGTGGATATTGCACCATCAAAACTAAACTTGTAGTGTAAGGGTTTTTCCCAAAACCCCAATGAAACCGCTGGCTACAAGAGCACTTAATAAGATGTCAAATCATAATTCCAAGGGGAAGAGTTACTCCTCTATTTATTCTCTCTTTGGACCTTCTAGATCTTTCCCCCATTTTGACTATTATCCCTAAATTTTGCACTATATTGCTATAGGGAAAAGCTATGGCACCTCAGTTATTGCAATGGTTGTTTTGGTTTGAATTATGAATCAAGTGATTTGGATAGGTTGGAATTATTTAGGAGGTTATATGTCTGGTCACAATCCTTCAACTAAATTTGAATAATCAACAATAATTCATTTATTCAAGTGCATTCACATTGATAAACTAGATAAATAAATAATTGAATGTAGAAGAAAAGATGAGGAAAAAACATAACACAAGTCAACAATCTATTTATTTATGATAAGAATATTTTCAAGTTCAAAATAATATTTTAAACCTGAAACAAGTATCTGAAATCAAATTTCTAGAAACAAGTAATTAACAGAAAATCATCATTATAGTCAAAGCCGAATCAAGGAGAAATCAATGCTTTGCATCAATTTCCATTTCATTCAAATAAGACAAGCAAAATGAAAATACACAAGTTGACAATATGGCCATCAAGATGTTTGATTCCTTGAGTATGAAATTTTGCAGGCTTTAAAACTCTCTTTACAATTTTCAGACCTTTCCCTTTTGTTTAATCCCAAAACCTGAACCCATTCTTTCTCTTTTGATCCTCCTTTTATAAACAAGGATTACATACAAAATCAGATCTTGGATCCTAAAAAGTAGGTTCATTTATTATCATATATTCAATATAATCATATTTAATATAACAATCATAAACTAAATATATCGAATTATGGAAGTATGAGCTAATAACAAACCCTAAATTCTAGGTCAAGATCCTCTAGTTTATATCACATCTTTGACTCCTACAAAGTAGCCTTTGATCGAAAACTGAATATGATACAAATTAAAAAAATTAGAGAAAAATATGTAGAGGAGGAAATTTCATATCTTTCATCTTGATTTGGTCTTTATAATCTTCGAACCTGTCACAAAACAAACTACCATCCTTTAACAATTTCCAAAACAGGGGTGTTGCAGAAAACATGGATTTTTTGTAGCCCACATTTTTCTAGCATAGATAAAAACAAATATTGATTTACCAAAATTGTTGATGCAATGTAAACTTTCATACTTTCTTCAACTTTGAGTAGGGGTTTGATGTTTAAGATTTTCCTGAAGCCACTTAGTCTTGAGAACTCTGCCATTCCAATACAGTTTCCTATTTTTCTTCATTAATTTTTGAGAAAAATCATAGAGTTTATTATGTTTCTCTACAAGCTTTTTAATTCTCTTATGTAACTTGGAATTCTATTTTTTGAGTTGTTTATTATTCTCTCTGAGATGCTTAGTTATGTTTTTTGAATTTCCATATTTCTTCCTCTTTGATGTTTCCCATGTCTCAACTTTAATTATCCATGGATGTTCTTCAATAGCTAGTTCATTAAGATCAATATACAACGTGTGAATGTTGGGTGTATTTTCATATATCTCAACATATATTGATGGCATATCCATAATGTTTTCTTCTGTTGATACACGTGAAGGAAATGATGGCTTCTCAACACTAGTTTATGGTAATTCATACATAAAAAATCTATGACTTTGTTTTTTCTATGCTTCATCATCTTGTTTTGGAATTCCAATTTCATAAATTACCCTTTGTTTTTTTGAATTAACAACTCTAGTTTTCGTCATGGGCATGTCTTTGAGTGTTTTTATAGCCTCTTATTTCTTACATGTATCAACTGGAATACCCTTAGCATATCATCAACAATAATTATTGTCTTGTCATTCTTCAAGGAAGGATCGGATATGGCTTTTGCATTCATCTCGAATATGTTTGTAGGTCAATTTCTAAGTTTTCTTAATGTATCTGTTGATTGTTTCCCTTTATCTTTTTGTTGGGAACTTTTGTTACTTCTCCTGATTTTCTTTGTACCTGAGGATTTATCAATTTCCATAACTGCAATCTCCTTTATAAGTTCAATTGTATCTTTTCTAGTAGATGGTTTTGATTCTTCAACATTCTTCCTAACTCTTTTCTTGGTATATATGCTTTTACATTCCATAGAAATTTGTTTTTTTTTGGAAGACAACAATCCCTATTTTGATGTGTCTTCTTCATGTAAGATCAACTTATTTCTCATAGATCTAGTATCTCTTATGACAGATGGAACCTTTACTTCTGTGATTTCAGGACTCTTTGCTAAGATGTTATTTTTCTTAGGAACCCTAGTCTTCTTTGTAGGAGTTTTTCTCTGTTCCCGTGTCTCAAATCAAGATGACAAAAATTGTTCCAAGGAAGTTGATTTTTGTTTAATTCTTGCATGACCAAACCTTAATAAGCCATTGATGGAAGATGTTGTACCGATAATTCTTTGGATGATTTTTAATCTTATTAGACATTATAGTCATACTTTTCAACAAAAATAAAGGTAAATTCATCCTATTGTTTCCATTCAAGTGTAGGAGAAATATCATGTGATAACAATAAGTAGTATAAAACTTACCTTCTCCTATTATATACTTTTGAACCACTGCCAAAGTATTTCTCCATTCTTCCTTGAGCCACTTAATTGGAATTCCCTTGCTCCAATATGGATCTTGATGATCTTCAGTGAAGAACTGATTACATAGGTCTTCTGGGATCTCTATCTTCTTGAACCACCTCTCACCATCGACAGGAAAATTGAAAGTTGAAGAGATGGAATGTTTTGAAACCTGAATGGTAAGGTTCCCAACCTGAGCTTGGAACCCATCAAAACCCTCAACAAAATCCACGTCGACTCTAGTATGGTGACCTTGAAAAGTGTTGCAGAATCCATACCATTCTGCCTAAGTGAATTTATCTCTAATTTATGGAAGAGCCTCTAAAATCTTGATCCCATTTGGATCCACATTAACAAGATGACCACTTTTTCTACGTACCATTCCTATGATAAAAAACCCTATCTCTTATATACCAACAAAGGGTTTCCTTTTCTACAAATTAGGGTTTGAAAAACATAACTGCAAATAATTTATGAAACAATTGGGATTATTTTCAAACATATATGTTAGAACGATCACATATATTCACCTTTAACAACAAAACAAAAAGACATGTTGAATTTATGAAATCATAAAGAATTAATGGATCAGACCATAATGATAAATGAGTCCTTGCATGCACCAATCAGAATCATTTTGTACTCTTCACAAACATATTGAATCCAATGACCTTTGATGAGACAAGTCTTAGAGTCTAAATTTTGAATGATTACAAAAATGTTCCTGAATCATAGTTTTAACATGTGTTGTTGAAATGCACCCATTTTTGCAACACATTTATAGCAATTATGTTACAAAAACTACATTCTTTCTACAAAGGAAAAAATCCAACCTTATAACTTTAAAGAAACCTACAGATTATGTAATTCAAAAAACATCATCCATGATGTGACTATTAATCCTTATGTAATCACTTTGAACATGTCTCATCAAAAACAATAAAATTGATTAAAAGCAAAGAAAACCAAACCAAGGATGAAAAAAACATAAAAAGTATAAATCAAATAGAGAGGATTAAGTCATGAAAAAGGATTTAAGGATTAGGATAGTTTTTAGGAATAGAGGAGCACTTGAGAATATAGGTTTAGGTACTAAAATTTTCCAATGCAATTATTCACTTTATTTTCCCTCCAATTCCATTTAAATATAATTGTTTATTTTATTTAATTTCACTTTTAGCATTTATCATTATTTTTACCTAGTGACACCAAATAACCTCCTTGACTCCCTTTCTTCCTTGTTGACTATAGCCTACGAGAGTCATATAGGTTATCGATTCATCCTCTGTCACAATCAATTGGAAGGGTATATTACAATCTTCCCTTCCCAATATTGCTTGTCCTCAAGAAATTCCATATTAGGGTGTTGCAAGAGCTTCTCCCCTTCCCAGGTATCATATTCTACGAGAAATTCTCTCCAAACAACCAGGTACTCTTTGATGACCTTTCTCCTTAGTATCCACTCTCTGACATACAAAATCCTCTCGAGAGATAGAACCAACTATCCTTCCTCATCTAGTGGAGGAAGATCGACCGAAGTGGTGACTTGTTGTCCCAATTCCTTCTTGAGGCATGATACATGAAAGGTATTGTGGATCCTACTCCCCTTCGGTAGCTTCATCTCATATTCTACTTCATTGAGTCTCTTGATCACTCTGTAGGGATCATAAAAGTGGGGATTAAGATTCTCTACACCACTCTTATTCAGTGACAATTGCATGTATGGACACAATTTGAGAAAGACAAGATCTCCAACATAAAAGTTGCATTCAACCCCGTGTATATATCCATACATATTATGTTGGTTCTGAGCGATGTTCAGATTATCCTTAAGGACTCTTAAGATGTCCTGAATTTCCTATAACCAATTCTTTTCCTTAGGAGATTGTCTTTCTCCAAACACCAAATCCACAAAATATGGGGCATCATAGCCATGCAATGCCCTGAATGGGCTCATCTCGATGGACATGTGATGAATGGTGTTGTATTAATTCTTCCCAAGATGAAACCATTTTATCCATGTCCATTTCTTCCCTGAAACATAGTTCTCAGGTACCCCTCGATCCATTATTTTAACATCTTAGTTTTCACATCTGTTTGGGGGTGATAGTTGGTGCTAGGTGTCAACTATGTCTCGGATAACCTGAACAGATCCTTCCAAAACACACTGAGAAAATTTCTATTCCGATCACTGACTATGTTCCTCGGAAGGCCATGGAGTCTGAACACGTCTCTGAAGAATAGATTAGCTACCTGATATGCATTGTACTTTGTAGGAATATAAAAAACTGTTCATATTTATTCAACCTATCCACTACACATAGATACGGTGCCTTCTTTGCACCTTTGGTAACACTATGATGAAGTTCATGGGAATTCTTTCCCACTTCTACTCCAAGATTGGTAATGGCTGAAGCATTCCTGCAGGATGTGTGAACTCTGACTCATTCTGCTAGCAATTCATGCAATCCCTCACATAACGAATTACACCCCCTTTCAGACCCTTCCATGAGAACCTCTCCCTCACCTTCCTATAGATCTTCATATATCCCTGGTTCCCTACCAGTGGTGCATCATGCGCTGCCCTCAAAATCTTATCCTTGAGTGTGAACTCGGGGACACGATAGATCTTTTCTTTGTAGTAGATGATTTCATCCACTACCTTGTACCTATCATCTTGAATATTTCCCTCCATCATCTCACAAGTGAAGGTATTCTTTTAGTTTTACAAAAAATGAGTGGACTTCCATTCTACTGATATATATGTCATGGAGAAATCTGCAGGTCTCGTGGATAAGGAATTAGCAACTATATTCTTGTTTCCCTTTACATACTCAATGTCGAATTCATATTCATGTACCTTTATCACCCATTTCACTGTAGATATGTGAGTGACCTAGGGGTGTACTAGTATAATATGGTGTGGATCTTCTCCTGATGCACCTTTACTCCTGCAACACCAATCACGTTCCCTAGGTAGAGGATATCTTTCAATCCGAACTCACACTTTTCCTCCTTGGAAAAAAGTGATTGTTTGTCCATAATGGTGAGAATCACATCCACATATTTAAGGTGTTCCTCCCAAGTCCTTTTGTAGATGAGAATATTTTCAAAGAACACCAGTAAACATTTCCTCAATTATTTGTTTAAGATATGGTTCATGCATGACTGCAAGGAAGTTGATGTGTTAGTCAACCCAAAGGGAATGAATAGAAACTCATAGTTTCCATAGGGACATCTGAATGTTGTTTTATGGATATCCTCCTCCCTTACCTGAATCTAGTGGTATCCTAATTGCAGATCAACCTGTGATAAGTACACCGCTCCATGCATCTTGTCAATCAACTCATCAATCCAGGGTATTGGGTATCGGTTTTTTATGGTCTTATTGTTTAGCACTCTGTAGTCTATGCACATCCTCATATTACCATCTTTCTTCTTCACCAGTACAACCGACGAAGTGAAATGGATAGAGCTCGACCTAATGTGTCCCATATCTAGAAATTCCTTTATGGACTTCTCTATTTCATCCTTGAATCTTTTGGGATACATGTAAGGAGTGGTGATCATGAGATTCAACCCCTCTTCTAGCTCAATGACATGCCCAAATCCTCTGTCAGGTGGTCTCCCTGTCAGCAATGGTTCAAACACTCTCTCATGATTTCTTAGCAATGCTTGGATATCCACAAGGTAATGTTGGTGTTTCTGTGATATCTTCTCCATGGTGATCAAGCACTATGTTTCACAATCCATGTCCCCATGTCTAAAAAGGGTCTCCATGCACTGGTTAGACACTATCCCGGGGGAACTTGTCAACATACCTCTTAGGACCACTCACTATTCATCCTTGTCCTAGAAATCCATCCTCATGTACTTATAATTCATGTGTATATATCCCAAAGAGTATAGCCACTGAGCTCTTGGCACCACATGAGTATCTGCTAAATCCACTACGTAAAACTCATTGATCAATGTGTATTTTCCCAAAGTTACTTCCAGTCTTATGATCCTCTAAGTACACATAATGTTTTATCCATCCTCTATTACCACATTGAATCATTCGAAATATTTTGTAGGGACCTTTCTCCTAGTGACAATTGCAACATCAATACATTTGTGGGTAGCTCCACCATTTCCTTGTACAATGATTCTAGCCTTGAAGGTATAATGTTTAAGGACTCCTAAAAGTGTGCAAATTTTCACTCCCTTAGGGATATCTTGCAATGGATCATGCTCTATATTCTATGATGGCTCACCATTGTCTTGTCTAATATCTTCGTTATCATTATCATCATCCTCATTGGAAACTACCTCAATGTAATGGACTTTACCTTTTACCATACATCTATGACCTGGTTCCCATGGATCCTTGCAACTGAAGCAAAGTTTCTTCCTCCTTAGCTCTTTCTAAGTCTCCCCATCTGTCATGTCCTTCCCTGTCCATGAATTTTGGGGAAATTTTGTCTCCTTACCTCCTTGAGGGATGAAGTATTTTATCGAGAACTTCTTGTTAACAACATCCTTCATATACTAGGATTCCATGATGGCTTCATGCAATTTGGTTGGCCTAAAGGCCTTAACCCATCCTCTCATGGGTTCAACTAAACCCTCCATGAATAGCTTCACCAACCTTTGTTGAGAGATATATTTCACCATAACTTTCATCCTCTAAATATATGTGATGTATTTTTCTGGTGTGTCAATCTATTTCAACTGTGTCAACTCCCTGAAGTGTATCTTTGGTTCCTTTTGGTAAAATTTGTCCATGAATATTTGAGTGAATTCCACATATGAAGTGATGTTATCATGCCCTAATGTCACCAACCCATGGTACCACCATTCATGAGCTTCTCCTTCCAAGTGAAGGGTGCCATACTTGATTACTTTTTCTTCGGTCATTGTTTTAAGTTGGAGGTAAGTGTCTAACTTATGTACCCAAACCATGTCGATACTCTTTGTTGATCCATAAAAGGGTGGAATAGTCAACCTTCCCACCCTATACATGAGATCAAAATTATATGGGCTCTATGCTCCTCTATTCAAGTCGTATTTATGTTTGAGGTCACATAATTATATATAGGAAACATTCTCACAGATATCTACATCTATTGTCTCGTACTTCCTGTATGAGGTTTTAATATCTAGCCCCTGATTTGGTTTCTCATGTGCCTCTATAGGTTTCCCTGTCAGGAATTATGGTAATAAAGGACTAGGGATATTTAGGCTCTTGCTCTAAGTTGGGATATGGTTGTTTCTATTCTCTGTGTGTATCATGTCATTCCAATGGGATCCATTTGATCCACCTTTACCTGTACCACTCATACTCCCATCCTGGCCTAACAACTGTGTGAGCGCCTCAAATGTCTACTGTTGGAATCTTGCTACATTTTCCTGTCCCCTGACGAGATCTATTAGCACCTGGAGCACATCATTGTTGTCTCCCATGCTTCCTTCTATTTTTGAATCCGTGTGAATTGCTTTTGTTTCTCTTTTCGGTGAATCTTGAGAGGGTTTTCCTCCATGTCCTTTCCTTCTCGACATCAAAGTAGTCACAGACTAGCAAAATCACCAACTCTGATACCAATGTAATGTTCCTAACTAGGCTAGAAGTGAACTTAATATTTTCTACCCAAAATTTGTTGTTTCTTCTTATATGTGTGTATTTTTAACTTTTTATATATATATTTTCTCAATGAGGAATATTGTCAAAAATATAGCATACGTTCATTACACAAGAATGGATAAGATAATAATGACATCTTATTATAAATGGAAACTCCCCAAAAATCAGTACAATGATGTCTAATATTTGTAATAATAGATGAAAAATACTACTGAGCACACAATCTAATGTCTTCTAGGAAGCTACACAATCTACTATAGAAACACATAATAAAATGTATGATGCCAATATGTGGTGTCCAATGATACAAGACTCACCAAGCCTTTCTCTGCTCTGCTCCAACAACGTCGATTTGCATTCAACCCTCCTCCTAATATCCTCACAATCCCAGTCTGACATATGGTTTCAAACCCCAGTTCATAGAGGTCCTCGCAGGACAACTACGGGGCATCTAGTGGGGCCTCATGAGACAACTTGTGCTCAACCCGTGGGGGTGTTCCATTTTACAGATGCATGAAACCCTCTTGGAACCTATTGATCTAAAACTAGGCCTCTTCCACAAAATTTTCACAAACACCTTATGCAAGTCGATATGCTTCCCAACTCCCTCCAATATGAAATCAAACACCAAATGAACTCCAATGATAAATCTAGGTGAATCCTCCTCTTTTCTAGCTAGGGTGGACATTGCACCATAGAAACTAAACCTACAGTGGAAGGGTTTTTCCAAAAACCCCAATGAAAACGTTGGCTACAAGAGCACTCAATAAGATATCAAATCATAATTCCAAGGGGAAGAGTTACTTCTCTATTTATCCTCTCTTTGGACCTTCTAGATCTTTCCCCCATTTTGACCAAATCAAATATTCACATTATTTTCACTCCAATTTCATTTAAATATAATTGTTTATTTTATTTAATGTCACTTTTAAGATTTATCATTCTTTTTATCTAGTGAGACCAAATAAACCTCATTGACTCCCTTTCTTCCTTGTTGACTATAGCCTATGGGAGTCATATAGGCTATCGAGTCATCCTCCATCATAGTCAATTGGAAGGGGATATTAGAAGTGCTTGGTACTTGGATAATGATGATTCTCATCATATGACGGGGACACATGAGTTTTTCAACAGATGGTTAGACATAGACTCATATCTATAGGTGTATATTAGCACTCATGTCAAGTGTGGTGTAGAAGGAGTTGGGACAGTGAGGTTATAGTTGGAGTCAAGTGGATTTCTGGAGGTGGTAGATGTGTTGTATGCACCATAACTGAATAAGAATTTTCTCTCAGTTTTAGTTTTTGAGGACATGGGTTTTGTCATGAATTTTCAGAGAAGGAAAGTAATCATATTTTCAGAGGGAGCTAGCTCTGACACAACAATCAACATTGGTGTCAGAGAGGGCACATTATATAGGTTGCAGGGCTAGCCTATAAGAGGATCCAAGGGGATATTGGATAATGAATCATTGTTAGTGGAAGAGGACGAGGAACATGAGTCTATGAAGGGTGAGTAGCCGAAGTATGAGCATACTTCATAGAATTATAGTGTGGGGAGTCAACCTTCAAAGGGGAAGAGAGATTTATCCCCTTCTACTTCTATTAGAAGATTGAGTTGGTACGAGATGAAATTGATGGGTGCTTAGGAGAAGGAGGATTATAGGAGCAATTTGAGGGAGAATAGGGCTTTGATGAAGTTTCTAAACTTTGTGGAATTGGTATGTAGCATAATTGATTTGGAGACTTCCAGTGTTTAGGAATAAACTGACCAACAAGGTTGGAGGGATGCCAATGAGTAGGATGGTGTGTGTGACATTGTGCTAGGACTAGAGGGAGAACTAGTTCCAGGTGGATCTTTGGGAAATACCTTCCTCTCTAAGGGGGAGTGTTGATGCTAGTGGTAGCATAGGACATGTATTTCCATACAAGTCTATGTGTCTAGACGTGTGGAAATCACCCAAAGCCTTATATCCTTGAATTTACTTTAATTAAAGGAATTATTGAAGTAAATTGCTTTTATTGATTAATTAATTATTTAATTAATTGAGTTATTTAATGAAAGTGCTAAAATTAATTATCATGTAATATAAATCTCAAGTGAGGTGAGAAGTAATCTCAAGCGTCAATCACTTTGGAGATTAGAAATAGATTATAATTCATGATTATAAAAGTAAGGCTAGGGTGAAGGAGAAAGACACTTGAGACATCTTTGTTAGGTTGATCGAGAGAGATTGACAAAGGACAGAGTGAGTTGGATCATGAATTATTGTGACTCAATATATTGGATAGGCGGAGAAGGACTTCCATATAGAGATCAAATCAAGGAGAAGAGAGAATAGAGGTTGTCGCGAGTGGGTTTCAATCACACAAATCCACAAGGAAGAGTTGTTCCCTATGGATATTTCTGCACAGGTTTTATGTACGTGTATGCAGGTGTCAGTGGAGACAATCACATGTACGTAGGTGAATAATAGGGATATTTAGGTACATCTCAAAAAGTGTGCAGTTATGGTTCGTACATTAGGTTAGGCTTTGTCAGGTTTGTTTGCAATTGTATTTCTCTCAATGGGCCATTATCCCTGTTACATGAGCCCTGATTTTAGCATAATAAAATCATTCTCATCATTTATTTTCCCTCCATGGTTTTTCTAGGGGTATCTACCCAAAAATATTGGTGTTCATGTGTGTATGATTTGGTTCCCAGTTTTTTGCTTCTGCTAGATTTATTGAGTTGAATATTTAAGCAGTGTATTTTTTTTTGTGAGTTGCTAATATGATTTACAGTAAGGAAATCACTAGATAACAAGATACCTAGGAGCTAAAGTAAAAGGTTTTCAACAGACCATGGTTTCCCATGGTTTCTTATGGTTGACTATGATGATCATGTTGGCCATGTTTGACTATCCATGGTTTCCCATGTTCACCATGGTTTCCCATGTTCACCATGGTTTCCCATGGTTGCTTATGGTTGACTATGGTGAGCATGTTGGCCATGTCGTCCATGCTTGACTATGGTTAACCATGGCTTCCCATGGTTGCCCATGGTTAACCATAATTGACAAAGGTTGAGTGTGGTTGACCAAGGTAGACCACAATTTACTATGGAAGACCATGCCGAACATCGGTGACTATGGTTGACCATGGTTAACTATGTACGACCATGGTTGATTATGGTTGACCATGGGTAGTTATGTTTGAATAAGGTTGACCACAATTCACCATGTTTGACAATGTAAACTATATATAACTACATTTGACCATGGTTGAATATTGTTGTGCATGAAAGGTTATAGTTGAATATGGTTAACTATGGTTGACAATGTCTAACAATGGTGACCATGGTTGCCCATGGTTTCCTATGGTTGACCAAGGTAGAGCATGGTCGACTATGGAAGACCATGTAGACCATGGGTGACTATGATTGAACATAGTTGACTATATATGACCATGGTTGATCATGGGTGACCATGTTTGACTATGGTTGATCATGGTTGACTATGGTTGAAAATGATTGAATATAGTTTACTATGGTTGGATTTCATCACAATGTGGTGTTGATGAAGGGTTATGTTTGATTTTCACATCAGGATATCTTCATCACATTATAACATTGGGTTTTGTTTGATGCATTGCAATGTCAGGATATGTTATTCACATTGCAACATTGCTTTATGGTCGTCACATTAGGAAATGAGGTTTTGGTCACCACATAACGATGTTGTCTTATGGTCGCTAGATTGTGACATTAGGTTTTGTTCATTACATACTAATTTCATATTATGTTTGTCACATTGTGATGTTGGATATGTTCATCACATTGTGACGCCGAGTTATGTTCATCACATTGCAATGTTGAGGTATGTTAATTGACTCACTATGACATTGGGCTATGCTCATCACATTTCAATGCAAGGCTTTATTTGGCTCATTGTAGCATTGGGTTTTGTTCGTAACATTGTGACATTAGGCTATGTTTGTCACATTGTGGCGTTGGGAAATGTTCGCCATGGTGACATTAGGTAATGTATGACATATTACAATGCTCGGTTATGTTTGTCACATTGCGATGAAAGATAATTTTTATCACATTATGATGTTCGGTAAGATTATGGTAGCATCGATGGAAAATGGAACCATTAGTGGTTGATTATGGTTGACCAGGGTAGACCATGGGTGACTATGATTAAACATGGTTGACCATGTTTGACTATGGTTAACCATGGATGACCATGGTTGAATATGTTTGAACACGATTGACTATAGTTTATTATGGTTAGATTTCATCAAAATGTGATATTGGTGAAGGGATATATTCAATTGTCATCAATATATCTTTGTCACATTACAACATCAGGTTTTGTTTGACACATTGCAACATCGGGTTATCTTTGTCACATTGCGACATCGGTTTATGGTCGTCACATTAGGACATGAATTTTTGTTCATCACATAATGGCATCACATTGTGGTTGTTAGATTGTGACGTTGGGATTTGTTCATCACATCCTGACATCATATTATGTTCGTCACATTACGACATCTAGCTATGTTCATCACATTATGACATCGAGCTATGTTCGGCTCAATGCGACATTCATATTTGTTCATCACATTAGGACATCGAGCTATGTTCGGCTCAATGCGACATTCGTATTTGTTCATCACATTGCATTGTTGGTATATGTTCATCTCATTGTATCATTGGGTTTTGTTCATCACATTTCAACATTGGAAAATGTTTGTCACATTGTGGCATTGAGTAATGTATAACACATTTCAATGTGGGGTTATGTTTGTCACATTGCGATGTCAGGATATGTGTGATTTCATCCTAATGTGATGTATGTGAAGGGTTATGTTCTAATTTGATGTCAAGATATATTTTTCACACTATGACATCAATTTATGTACGTCACAATGTGATGTCCTATTTTGTTCAACAAATTGCAACGACAGGTTATATTCATCACATTGTAATGCCAAGTTTTGTTCAAAACATTGCAACGACATGTTATATTCATTACATTTCAATTCCTGGTTATGTTTTTCACATTATGACATTAGTTAATGTTCATCACATTGATATTTTAGGTTTTTTTTGCAACATTGTAACATCAGGTTATGTTTATCACATTGCAAGGTCAATTTATGTTCTATACATTGTTAAAAGGAAGTTTTGCCAAGTTTTTTGAAAAAAATTCTAACAAATTTTTTCCTTTGTTGTGATAGTAGGAACTTTTAACTGGTGTGACGTATTGTAGGGAAGTAAATTCCCTTGTCATGTGATGTGTCATGACTAAAACATTTTTCCAGGAGCCAAAATTTTATTTTCATGTGACACAAAAGTTTTATCTCTCATGATGTGTCACACTTAAAATATATTTCCTTGTGACATTGATAGAAAATCAGCTTCAACTTTGTAGATGATGGTTTATAAATGTTCTAAGTACATTGATAGCAGTCTACTTCGAGAGAGAAACCTCCTTTTACATTATATTCAATGTACAAGATGAGATGAGATTATCCTAAGACTATGTCTCCTTGGTGTGTGTGTGTGTGTAGGAGACAAAGGGTACAATTGTTGTTGGTTTCAAGAGAAACAAGCAACAAATATTAACACACAAAAATCATCATAAGAATACTAATATACTCACAAAATCACATTTTCATTAATGTAAAATAATAATAATACATCTCTCACATAAAATACATTCGCGAGGAATCATAATATAGAATTGATGTGATTACAACAAGATTTCCAATATATCATAACCATCTCCATAACTATCTCCATGTGATCTCCATCCCTAATTTCACTCATTTTCCTCATCTTTCACCATACGTAAACTTCCAGAATAAGCCCACTTTCATGAATAATAATTCATCATATCATAAGTATGAATTATTCCTTCATACTCCCCCTTATTTAATACTTATTATTCAATCTGGACATCTTACTTTTATTCATCATCTGCATCATCTTTTTTCTTCTTCATCTGCAATTGTTTCTTTAGTTGTCATTGTCTTCATGAGTTGTATATGAGTCAATCATTTGAATTGAATCATATTTATATCAAGGATTTATTTCATCTTATCCTTGAACTTCCTATGGTTTTTCTATGGCTTACCCTCAACCAATATATCATATCCTAGGTTTTCATTGGCTTACCTGTAACCATTACAACATATCCAGGGTTTTGGATTACCCTTAACTTTTACAAACCCAAACTAATTTCACATTATCATGAACCATTCATTACATTAGGTGGTTTTGGCTGACCACAAACCTACATCTACCATTACAAAGTGGTTTTTGGTTTACCACAAACCAGTGCAAAAATACTTGATGCAAAGAAATAACTCAATAAATTGACAACTCTTTCTTCAACATGTTTAACTAGATTTAATGTCAAATAACCTTTGGAGGACCAACTAACTCATTAACTTTGTATGGGAGATATTGCTTCACATTTGAATACTTGACCCAGTGAAATCCTTTCAACATAAACACAACATTTTTCCATTCAGGGACATCTATCCAACCACATTGAATCTTTATGCAAGGCTTTGAAAATTCTCGATTCCAACACTTATGATAATAATGATTTTTTAGAACACAAATATAGAAAGGATGCAAATTCCAACATTTTTCCTTTGCATGTCCTTTTCTTCCACACTAATTGCAACATTGTTCTTTCTCATGCACTTGATTTTTTGTTGAGGATATTCTCTTGGTTCATTGTTTCATTTCTTATCACCATCATGATCATCATTTGAAGCATAATTATTTCTAGTCTCAGAACAAGAGAGATAAATATGTACATCAACACTCTTACCATTAACCAAATAACAAGAAATATCAATAAGGTTACTTGTATCACAAATTGAATCACACATTATGTTTTCTTGCTTTAATTGTTTAACTTCATTTGTGAGTTCTAACAACACATTCTCCTTTTCCAACAATTCTTGTTGCAATGATTCTATCAATTTGTCCTTTTGATCGTCAATTTTAAAAATATCATCCATAAATTTATCTAGTGATTCAACTTTTCTTCTAATGTGTCAATGCGTTGTGTAGCAAAACTAACAAATTCATGATAGAGTTTGTTATCTCTTGTCCTAGATTCTGTAACTTTACCAATTATGGATTGTTTTTGTTCATGTATCCTATCTATTTCTTGTAAAGAATTATCAACATCTTGTTGTAATAGTTCAATTTATTGATTATTCATTTGAAGTCTTTTTCCTCCTTTGCCCATGTTTAAAATTGCTAATGATTCACGCTCGCTTATAATCACACTTGCTTGCTGAAGAATAAACACAACAAATTGGGTGTCAGGTTCAACCAATCATACACCCTTATTTACAAAATAATATAATGATTATGAGGGTGTCGGGTACCACTGAGCATACACCCAAAGTTAACAATTCAAACCTTGTAACTTGACTCAAACTTTAATTTATTTAACCTTACCAAAAAATATTTGACTTGCTTTGAATTAACTTCAACTCCAAACTTTACATCAATAGTCATTTATTCAATGACCAACCTCTCACTCTTTAACTTGAATTAGACTCAATAAATCACCCTTTCATAACTTTTACATTAATAAAATCTCAACAAGACTATACTCTCAACCATTATATTCCTTGACTTTAATATTAACTTGACTCAAACTCTTCAACTTTAATATTTTAACTTAACTTAAGTTACATATATAAACCTATAAAAACTTCTAAATGGTAAATAACTTAGACCCCTTACTTTGAACTAAGATACCCTCACTTTTACATACCCAATACAATTCCACTCACCCTTATTAACTTTTTTTGGACTTAAAAAAATATAAAATTACAATGTCACTTTATATCATGACTTCACCACAGTTATTTGGATTTCACCTTCTTTAATTGGACTTTTTTAAAAAATAGTAAAGAAAGATAACTTTCTTGCCACATACAACACACTAAAGATCATTTCCATTATGGGATTTAACTTTTGAAAATCCCTTTGATCACATTTATTCCCATTTCTCAATGAAAACTTTAATTTTATTTTAACTCGATGCATATGTCATATATATATAGGCAATCATTATTGCATATGTTAAATCTTCTTACCAAATTAAAATACGTTTGCATTTCCATGGAGCGCCCTTATGAAATGTTGAGTCATTGTTCAAGTCTGACATCTGGCATGGTTCTTGTACAATCCAACGCAATATGAGGAAACATTATCCACATAAATATTTCTCAGCCAGGACATGCAAGGTAATTCTCAGCCAATTGTGCCTTATGATAATTCTTTGAATCTCCTCGAGATTTCCGATGGTGTCAATGATGGCTCTGATCTCCTTCTGTGTGCAGACTCTGGACCGTTGTCTTCCTTATTCCAATACAAATATCACTGAATCCTTCAAATCAGATTTATCTACTGATATTTATGAACACATAATAGTGGCACCCTTAATCAAAATGGTGTCTCCTTTAATTAAATAACAATAGGACTTTAAATTTAATGGAAGATATTTTCAACTTCACTATAGCTTGGAAAATGACATCAATAATCAGTACCACTTCCTTTGCAACCTTATTTGTGCAGTGGATTCTTTATGCCAAACTCCATACCACTATAGTCTAACACCCACCAAGATTTCAATTTCAAGGAACTTCCAGGAGCTTGAACAGTGAGAACGCAGATCAAGGCACTCAAAATACTTGGAGTTATGATTAAATTCTTCTTATAGTTGGGCATTCTCAATAATAACTCGCCTTCTCACAACCATTTCTTCTTTACAAGTTGATTGGTGGCTTCCTTCTATATCTCCAACAAGTCTCAATAGATCTACACTCCAACATTATCATGGATCGCCTCACACATGCAGACTTATAAACTCACCTTGTTCTGATACCAAATGTTGGTTTCAAGAGAAGCAGAAAACAAATACTAACACAAAACAAATCATCATAAGAACACCGATATACTCACAAAATCACATTTTCATTAATGTAAAATCACATACAATACATTTGTGAGGCCTCATAATATAGCATTGAAATGATTACAACAAGATGTCCAATATAACACAACCATCTTCATAAATATCTCCACAATATCTCCATGTGATCTCCATCCCTAATTTCACTCATTGTCCCCATATTTCATCATATGTATACTTCTATAATAAGTCTACTTTCATGAATACTAGTTTATCATATCATAAGTATGAATTATTCCTTCAATTATAATGAAAGGATAAAATTAAGGGCTCTAGCCTACATACAAATATAACACTAGAAATGTAATAATTCAGTATCTAGGGCTTAATAAGGGGTTTTATACTTGGAGCTGTGTGTAGGGATTAACATGTCCCTCCCCTTCAAAAAAGTGTTGTCCTCAACACTTGACTAAATGCGGGTGTTTCTACATGAATAACTCATATTCCCATGTCACCTCTTCCACTTGTAGGTTCTTCCATTTGACGAGGTACTCAGTAATTGCTTGATTTCACAACCACTTAATCCTTGTTTCAAGGATTGTTTCTGGTTCTAGTATTATTTTACTTTCTTCATTAATCTATGGAAAAATGATTTGGATTGGGATATTGTCATTGATTACCTTCTTTAAGAAAGAAACATGTAAGAATATGCGTACACGTGAAGAAGATGGAGGCAACTCCAATTTGTAAACCATACTTCTAATCCTTTGCAACACCTTATAGGAACCATAATAGTTGTGTGTTAATTCATTTTCCTTCTTTTGTTTTTTAATGGACATTTGTTTATATGGTTGTAGCATAAAAATACTCAATCCCCCACTTAAAATTCCCTTTTACTGCAATGTTGATCTTCTTGTTGTTTCATCCTATTTTGTGTCATAACCAAGTTGTCCTTCAATAGTTTGAGAACCTCTTATTGGTTCTCTATGTGGTCCTCCGACACTACCTAAACCTTTGTATTCCCTTTCAAGGGAGATGTTATGTGTCTATAAAGTGTTATAAATAGGGACAGTTTTGATGAAGTATGGAAGGATGTGTTGTACCACCATTATGCCGAGGGAAACCACTTGACCCATTGTTTATGTTTATCATATGCAAAGAATAAAAGATATCCTTCTAGAAATTTATTCACAATCTCATTTGTCCCATCGGATTAAGGATGGTAAAATGAGTTGTGATCCAATTGGGTACCCAAACAAGAAAATAATTCTGTCCAAAAAATATCCAGTGAAAATTGGATCTCTGTCACTTACAATAATATTGGGGACTCCATTTATATTTTTAATTGTTTCCATGAATGTTGTGGCTACTATACTTTCTTTATGAGGATGAGAAATAGAGAAAAAATGGGCATCCTTTGTCAGTCAATCCACTACTACCATGATGAAAATATTTCCTTCACATTTGGGTAAACCTGTAATAAAATCCATTGAAAATTCTTCCAAACGTTGACTTGGTATAGATAATGGTTGTAGGAGATCTGGCGTTTTGATTGTCTCACCATTATTCTATTGGAATACCACGCATTTAGACACAAAATTTTGAACACATCAGTTTTAAGACCTTCCTAGAAAAAATCCTTCTTGATTCTGTGGTAAGTTTTCAAGAACCATGAATGTCGTTCTATAGGAGAAGTGTGAAATTCCAAAAAGGCCTTCTATTTGAGTTGGGAATTCTTACATAAATATAGGTGATCATGATACCATAGAAAATCATTATTCCATACAAATGTATCTAATGTAATGGGGTCCTTTTGTAGTTGTTGAATGATCTTGCATACCTCTTGATCCAAATTCCATTCTATCCTTTCTTATTCCACCCAATCAAATTACGGAATATAAATACCCCATAGTGAACCCTTTGTTTCTTCTTCTTTCCTTGAAAGTGGATCTGCCACAATATTATTTTTTCCTTTCTTGTTTATAATTTCAAAGTCATAACCTAGCATAACCTTGCCAATTTTTATTTATTTTCTGAAGATAATCATTGCTCCAAGAAGTACTTCAAACTATCACGACCTATTTTTTCTTTGAAGTGTCTTCATATTAGGTAAGGGTGTCATTTCTTAACTGCATGTAGTATGACCAACATTTATTTTTCATATACGAGTTTGATTAAGTTTTTTCCTTTAAGTTGGATGCTTACAAAGACAAGGGGCCTTCCTTATTGCATTGAAACTACACCAATGCCATGGCTTGAGGTATCACACTCCATAATAATTTTTTTGTGAAGTTAGGTGTGTATAGGACATGAGTTGTACACATAGCCGCCTTAAGCCTTTCAAAAGATTTGGTTTCTTCTTGAGTACAAGAAATGCTTCCTTCTTTAATAATGTTGTCCGAGGCATCATTATTTAACCATAGTTCTTGGAAAACTTGTGGTAATAAACTATTAAATTTGAATGTTTTTGCAACGAAGTTTCGCCGGAATAGGGTCGTTGTTGCGACCAAGATGATTTTGTTTTTTCTTCGGAATCGATTCGTCGGTCTAACAACTACACATGGATCTTCGTTGGTCTAGCGACTGGGAAAAGAAGCCTATACACAATAGAGAAAACTTACCATTCGTTGATCCATCCCCCAAGATTAGTCGGTCTAGCGACCCACTTTAGTCGCAAGCCTTGCTAACATCTCTAAGGAAAACATAACCTCGATCACTCTAACAACCATAATTAGTCGGTTTAGTGACTAATGTTAGTTGGTCTAATGACCCACTT
Source organism: Picea engelmannii (assembly GCA_009831015.1). Classification (NCBI taxonomy): domain Eukaryota; kingdom Viridiplantae; phylum Streptophyta; class Pinopsida; order Pinales; family Pinaceae; genus Picea; species Picea engelmannii. Next base: position 41,082 of record ML796390.1, read on the forward strand.
TAGTCGCAAGCCTTGCTACCATCTCTAAGGAAAATGTAACCTTGGTCACTCTAGCGACCGTAATTAGTCAGTCTAGCGACTAATGTTAGTCGGTCTAACGACTAATATTTGTCACAAACTTATTCAAGCGATGAACCTATTTGCCTCTAGAGCGACTAATGGTGGGGTTTAAAAAAAAAAAATATGCCATTCACATAGGAATAATGTTGGGGTTCTGTTAGCGATAAAAAATCACTTGCTAATATTTCCCAAATCACATGATAAGAGGATCATTAGGTAGAAGAGTTATTTTTAAATCTTAAAGTTTTAGAGGTTTTGAGAAAGGCTCAAATTCACATAAATTCAATTAAATGAGGATTTCACCTCTAAAAATAGGCCAAAGGTTAATTTTAGCTTTCGGCGGTAAATGTGAAATTTACAGTTTAATGAGTCCCCGAAAAGATTTGACTTTCGGCGGCTAAAAAGAAAAATACATGACTAGTAAGCCATCGAAAAGCTCTGACTTTCGGCGGCTAAAAGGAAAAATACACGACTAGTAAGCCGTCGAAAGCTCTGAAGAGTCCAGATTGATCTTCTTTCTGTCCAGATCACGTTTTTCCATTTCCAAAATCTGTGGGAATGATCTCAAATTAAAGATAATAATTATCAGAAGCTAGATCATCCTCTTCATCAAGTTTTGAAGGCATATGGTAAGGGAATGAAGCCAAATGGCATGTTTATTCTTGACAGAAATCGCCGAACCATCAAAGACAGATTTTGAAATCTGTGATTTTCACTAGCAAGCTGCCAAATAATTCTCCAGGTTGTCAAATTCGACTTATGATGATAAGATTGGATCATTTATGCTAAAAGATCAAATTGATTATGTTAATTTTCTTTGAAGTATCTATGACTTTGATCATACTAATTTCAAGACATCAATATTTCAAAGCCACAAAACGTTTCATATGTGTCAATCCAATAATCCAATAGTATCCTTCTCATTCCATTACATATCAGAAGTTGGGACTGTCTATTTGACTTCAATTCAATATGTATCAGTCCTACTTGTCCTAAATATGCAAATGCAAATGATATGTAACCCCTCCAAACGCACACAAGTTAAGATTTTTAATGTTGCTTATGTATGCAGATTGTAGGTTATGCTCCCCATGAATTATCTCTATCAAAAACAAATTAAATGTGGTTGGGAATGACTATGTTCACACAGTCATAATTGAAGGTTTTACTATGATTTTGGGTGGAGAGTTTGGGAGGTGTTTTAGGTAGAGTGACTATGAGGTATGTGAGTTTGGTTTTAGGGGTGTGTCAAAGTGGAATAGGGTCTTAAATTAAGACTTCAGGACAATCAACAATAAGGGTTTTAATAGGTAGTCGCGGGGTGTCTAAATGTTTAGGAGATAGGGTTAATGGCCTTGCATTAGAGAGATAATGGACTAGGTGTGAAAGGGGAGATATCCTAGGGTGAGCTAGTATGAAAATAGGTCAATGTTATGTAGGTTTGGGCTGCAAAAATAGCTTAGGACAGTCAAATGGTAGACAATCCTGAGGATAGACGTGATATTTTAGGATAGTAGGAGAGAGGCATAGAGATCTTGCGTTAGGAGTCTAATAGCTTAGAGTGGTGGTTAGGTTAGGGTATGTTGCTAATGAATATGGACAACAAACTTCACAAAGAGTGTTGTCCAAAGGAAATTCCTTGAAACACTTTTAATATTTACCATTCCAATAAAGTTGTGTTCAAACCAAGCATGTGTATTAGTAATGTCAACACCACCTAAGTAGAAATTCTTGATCTTCTCAAAATGTTGTCATATAAACAACTTATTATAATTGGACCTAAGTAATGCCTCCCTTTAAATGAATATTATAAATAAATACAAAAAAAATTGATCTCCGTTTTACTAAATGTATGGCATGTTTCTTTCCTTTGGGGAGCTTCTCAAGGTGCAATGGATATTTTCTTTACAAATGAATGATTATGGATTTACTGGAAATAATTTTCTTGATCCTTTTTTATGTTAGGATACCTGAATTCTGAGTTTTTCTTTTTATAAATGAAAGTACCCAATAATAGGGAAATGTAAGAATACCAAGATATGATAATTTTATCAATGTTCACTAATGACCTCAAAGGTAGGTCAATGGGACTCAAAAGTACAATTGAGTAGTGACCCATTG
>ML796390.1:73233-94920 GCA_009831015.1 Picea engelmannii
AAATTGAGGAACAAAATTGATAGAAGTGCAAGAAAGAGTTTGGGGAGAAAAATAAATCATGACATAAGAAGCGTAAATGAAACTTTAATTCTCATAAAAAATGATGATGTAAAGAAAATTAATTTGAATACAACCAATCAAAGCTGGCAAGCAATTTCTTGGCATGGTAATGATAAACGGTACACTATGTTAGCGATAAAAAATAACTTGCTAATGATTTCCAAATCACATGATAAGATGAGCATTAAAAAGAAGAATCATTTTCAATTTCTTTAGATTTAAAGGCTTAGAGACAAGCTCTTAAAGATGGTATTTCAATGTATAAATCGATTTTCTTCTTAAATTAAACCTAAGTTTATTTTAGGTTTTTCAGCGGCTAAGTGGCAAATTTGACAGTGTAGTGAGCCACCGAAAGCTCTGACTTTCGGCGGCTAAAGGGAAAAATGCAATACCATTGAGCCGCCGAATGTGCTGAAGAGTCCATAATTTAATTCTTTCTGCCCAAATCACATTTTTCGAGTTCCAGAACATGTGGGAATGGTATCAAATTAAAGATAATAATTATCAAAAGTTAAATCCTCCTCCTCATTAAGTTTTGAAGACATATGGCGAAAGAAGGAAGCCAAATGGAATTTCTATTTGTTAGTGTCCTATATTGATAGGAGTCCTGATGATTCATATATGATTGGTGGGTCTCTTGATGGAGTTCCTGGCTTGCTGGTCTTGTTGTCTCTTGAAGTAAATTTTTCCCAAGTTATGGTCACTAGGTGATAGGATGGATCATTAGATGAAAGATTTTATGTTATTCTTGAGTTAAATGTCTTTAAGATGAGTTTTAGACTTACCTTTTCAAGAAATGACAAGTCTGTACTTTTATTTAGAAAAAAATCTCAATTTTCACTTTTGATAGCTAAAGGCCATTTTTCAAATCATGCTAAGCTATCGAAAGCTGTCACTTTAGGTAGCTAAAACGACATGTGTGAGGCTCTCTAAGCTTCCAAAAGTGCAAAATCTTTCCAATGGTCGGCCTACCCCCTTGGACTCTTGAAATGTCAATAGTACACGCGCCATCATCATCTCAAGTGCTGCTGAAATTGACTAAAGTTAGATCATGATACGATCTGGAAAGTGATTGTTTGTCTAATATGATTATTTAGTGAGATATATTTAGCCCTAATCTAGTAGATCTGATCACCATAAGCTCGTATCATTCATTTTTCCCGATCTATCACATGGTGTATGTCCTGATCAAATGATGCAGTCGTCATTATGATCTGATTTTCATTCTATATTAAGGGTTTGTTATAAAAAAATTCATCTAATCTGTTCCCCATACCACACATCCTTCATCTGCCCAATTTTTGATTTTCCCTCTATGATCATTGCCACTCTGTCTCCCCAAACCCAATTCCATTGTATTGCAGGTGTTGAAATTTGTTTTACAAATGAAGAAGGGAGGAGCTCTGCTCAGGAAGGAGCTCAATGACATAATGCATCTGGAATCTCACCCTGATATTTTCCATATGTTCAGAGATGTTGTCTGTTACAGGTTTTGTAAAAAACTCCAGGGATTTCATCAAGGTGTGGCTGAGGCATTTGCATTGACCTTTGATGGAGCCAAGGCCATAGTTGGAACAATTGAGGTACATGTTAATGAATCCATTGTTGCAGCAGCAACAAAGATGCCTAGGACTGGTGAAAGATGGTTCAAATCAACCACCACTAAATACATTGAATTCATGTCTTATCTCAAGCCTAAACACAAATGTATCACTTGGAAGAAAGATATCCCTAGATCCTTCTTGGAAGAAAAGTGGCAACATTTGCTTAAAGAAATTCAGGTATACATCACATGTGAAGGCAGATATGGTAGAGTATTGTTCTATCATTTCAAGCTTATGGACCATTTTATAGGTAGATGCCCTTTGAATCTGCCCTTCTACCTTCACAAAATATTGACAAAAATGACACACTAGGTCCAGGCCAAACCTAGCAAGGTGCAGGTTCGGCTCTCCCATCATAGCCTCATCAATCTTATAGTGCTTGAAGAGTTGCAGAGGAGGGATAAGAGTTGGGAGTATCTTCTTTTCTGGGGTGAATTGGAACCAGAACCCAAACCCAAAGACAAAAATAAAACTTCATCCACTAAGTCTTCAACACCACAGAGCAGTAAAAGGAAAATAAGAGCCATTTCCCCAGTAATTGCAGAGGATCCAACTTCTTCTTCCAAGTCCAAGAAATCCAAAAAGAAGCTTGATTTCAGCCAAGCAACAGAAGGGAAAACTAGTGCCTCTGATAAAAACGTTTTAAATCTTCCTTATAAAGATTCAGAGGAGGATTTAGAGTCAGTAGAAGGAGAGGTTCCTGAGAAATCTATGTTTGAAGAAGCACCTTTTTCACCAGAGGTTCCAGACCTGGATATTCTTGAAACATCCACAAGCAGGCACAATAAGGTCAACAAATCATCAAAGATTGAAAAGCTTCAAGAAGAGATATCAGAGATGAAGTTTCTTGAGAGGGTCATTAAATCTCAAAACCAAACTATAAAAAAAACATCAGATGAGGTAAGAGATTTTTTTGAAAGGCTAGCAAAATGCATGTAAAGGAACAAAAGAGGAATAAAAAATTGCTCAAGGAGAATCGTAAGTTGCTTAAAATGGTTAGAGGTTTAAGGATCAAACTAAGGCTTAAAAATCTGAAACCAAGAGCACATCCTAAGTTATAAGACCTAGCTGAAGTTGTTGAGGACCTAAATGAAGATCCTAAATAATAGGTAGATTGAATAAAATCCATTTTTGCAGTTTTGAACAGTTGTGGAAAACTCAGGATTTTCGGCAGCTTAATCATTTTCCTCAAAGCACTGCTAGTTGTCGAAAGATCTATTTTCGGCAGCTAATCCTACTTTGTTTTATACCTGTAAGCCACCGAAAGTGAAGAAAATGACAGAGTGTTCATCTTGTTGCTCAGATCAAATATTTTGGTGTCCAGATCATTTGGAAGGGGTTCCAAATAACAGATAAAAATATGAAAGATACAGATCATCATCACTCCCCAGTTTTTGAGGTAGATGCCAAGAAAAGAAATGTAAGTGGCTTCTAAATTTTGGATAAAGAATTGATTATTTGTCAAAACAGGATTTCAAAATGCCTTTTCATCACTTGGAAATTTATTGAAGATATCAGAGAGTGTTGAATGCTGTCGAATTTTGTTGTAGATCTAGTTGATAAGGGTTGACCCTTAAATCATGACTAGATTTGACATATCATACTAGTTTTGATTTTATTATATTTTAAGTATTTCAGATCCATTTTTATAGGATATTGAATTGTTATGTAAAGTCTATAAAGCCTATGAATTTTAAGAAGGAAAGGGGGTTAGACTAACAGAAAAGGGTAGCTTGGGAATGTTCCCATCCATTGTGGAAATGTTTCAAATCTATAAATGACTTGATGAATGAATATAAGGCACTATATTTAATAGATCTGGCCTCAGTACATAGCAATCTATCTATCTATTTAAGGGAGTTAGGGTAGGACCCTAATAGATTCACATGGTTAAATTTTTTGTGAAGACTTGATATCAAACATTAGATAGTTTGAAACTACTAAATAAAATAAAATTAGTTTCCTTTTAGATGAACGTGGAGAACAGAGAGTTCATCCCTCCTCTAACCCATAACCTTTGCCCAATGATTTCAAACATTATATAATGGTATTTTTTAATGATGTAACAACATATGTTATAGAAATGGATGGAAAATCCATTGATACTAATAAATTTATTTATCCCCATTGCCAAATACTATAGATTTTTTTCAATATCTTTATAAATTTTTGTAATTGTATGGAACATTACAGAGTATGGTGTTTTTCTTGGGAATCCTCCCTATAGATTTTTAATATGATTGAAATATATTCTCATGCATCAATATTTCATTCTTAATCATTTTGATATTTTTTTCTTAAAACAAAGGATGGAGAATAAAAAACTAGTGATTTCCAAGCATGTGTAATGATTTCCCATACCTATATATGTTAGAGGAAAATACGATTGAACTTAACGGGAAGAGGTTTATGATGCTTCCCATAGGATATCAAAAGATAAATGGGTTTATGAGCCAATTACATGGAAGGAAAGATATAAGGTTGGATCCTAAGATTGTCCTTTAAGAAAGAAATTTCAAAAAAACATGTCTAAGTCTCGTTATCATGTCTTTTAATGTGCATTTTCCTCTTATCTAGCACTAGTCGATGAGATATGAATATGGAATAATTTCCTATTCCATTTCCTTACTTAGATCCATTAGAAATACTACTTGCTTTTTAATTTGTCTAACACTGGACAAGGTTTAATATATTAACAAGGACCTTCCCTTCATCTAGTAGTTCGTCCTTGAATTTTGTTTGGGACTCCCAACACTATTGTTTCCTTTGCATGTTCTTAGGTGTAAAAATCTTAAATATTCTCATGAATATGACTGTAAAGAAGTCTTCAAAGAGATTGAAAAACTAGATTGGACTATTACCTCATCTAGTAGATCCAATTCCTATGGGTCCGAGAGAGTGCATATTCCTCTAGACAAAAAATTGTCATATATACTAATTTGATTCAGTTTTTTCCAAATGATATTTTGAATAAATTTCATGTCATTATTTCTCATCTTGGTGTCTTGTCAAAACACTATTTTCATACTATGATTGTGATTTAACATCGTTACTCCATCTTGCTTCATTATAGTTTCTAAATCCTTTTAGATACATATATTCACATTAAGGGTTTTAATACGTCAATTGAAGGAAAACATAATAATTTAATGGATCAATAGATATTGATGAGGTAGAGATATACAAAGTATCAGATAGGAGTTTATTTTAGGGTTTTTGGCAGCTAAGTGGCAAATTTGATAGTGTAGTGAGCCGCCGAAATCTCTGACTTTCGGTGGCTAAAGGGAAAAACACAAGACCAATGAGCCGTCGAATGTGTTGAAGAGTCCATAATTTAATTATTTCTACTCATATCACATTTTTCGAGTTCCAGAACATGTGGGAATGGTATCAAATTAAAGATAATAATTATCAAAAGTTCAATACCACCATAAAATAGTTCAATACCACCAAATTACTAAATCACACAGAAAATTTTTAAGTACTAACCTTCAAAATCTCAGCTATGTAGAATCTGATCAATTCGATGTTTCTCTTCTTGAAAGAGAATTGAAATCAAGATTTCATAAAAAAACAGAACACCATTGCATCAGAACACCATTTCATAATATATATATATATATATATATATATATATATGATTGATTTAGTCGGTTTTTCGACGAATTTGGTCAAATTGACTAAACAATAAGTCAATGACTGTTTGATTCTCATAGGTGACATAGTTGGTCATTATAACCATTAAAGTTGGAATGTTTGTCGCTAGAATGACCAACGTGGAATGTTGGTCGCTAGAACGACGAACGTGGAATGTTGGTCGCTAGAGTGGCAAACAGTTGGACCCCGAAAAAAAAAGTAAATTTAGTCCAAAAAAAGCAAAACAATTACGACAAAATTTTAAACCGTCGTAATATTTCGTCGTAATTTCCGCCCAATGTAGTAGTGATATCCTATTAATCCTGAGAATCCTCTAAGTCTCTTCAATTTTTTGGGAATTGACCATTACCTCATAGATTTAACTTTTTTATGGTTCACTTTTACACCTTCGTGAGATACAATATGTCCCAAATATTCCACTTCTTGTACCCCAAAGTCACACTTGGAAGGCTTTGCGTAAAGTTTTTCCCTTCCAAACTTTGTAATATTATTTCAACATGTTGTGCATGTTATTCCCAAGATTTGTTGTAGATTAGTATGTCATCAAAAGTTTTTAACACAAACTTTCTAAGAAAGGGTTTGAAAACAAAATTCGTCATGATTTGAAATGTTGACAGTGCATTAGTAACTCCAAAAAGAATAACCAAAAACTCATAATGAACTCCATGTGTTTTAAAGGCTATTTTGGGAATGTCCTCCTCTCTCATTTTTATTTGATGATATCCTGAACGAAGATCCAAAATAGTAAGGAAAAATATTCCTTGCAATTCATGTAATAATTTATCAATGATAGGAATAGGAAACTTATCTTTGATGGTCATTTTTTTGAGATGTCTATAATCCAGATACATACGCCATGAACCATCCTTCTTTATAACCATCACTACTAGTGAAGAGAAAGAACTTTGGCTAGGTTAAATGATGTCCACCTCTAACATTTCTTGAATCATATGATCAATATCACTCTTTTGTACATATGGATACATGTAAGGCCTAATGTTAGGTGGTACACTTCCTGGTCGCAAATGAATAGCATGGTCATGATCTCTATTAGGTGGAATACCCTTAGGCATATTTCCAAATACCTTGGAATGGTTGTTGATAACGATTTGGAGATCCGATAGAGTAGAGGATATAGATGTTTAAACATCTAGTAAGCACAATTGTGCAATTACACCATGGTGTCCCTTTTTGAGTAATTTTGTCATGCTATTAGATCTTATCACTTTAGAGGGTTTCCCTTGGATACCTCTAATCTCAATTCCCTTTGTTTATGAGGAAAAAGTCATGAAACTATATTGAAAATTAAGGGTCATTGTTCCCAATGATTGTAACCATTGGATCCCTAATACAACATTAGGACCACCCATTTGGATGTAAATCATGGGACTATCCAATAAATACTCCCCCATATTGAACTTAATACTATGACACTTCCCAGAAACATTTATGGTACCTTCATTTGCAATCATTACTTGAAACTTTGGTGCTAGAAATACAAAGCAATTGAGATCGTTTGCTAATTTGTAATTGATGAAGTTATGGGTACTACCAGAATCAATCAACATTGTTAGCTTTTTTCTTTTTGATGTATCATTTTATATTGAGGGTTTGTGGATTATTTATGTTGCTCAATGCATGACAAGATATCGTTGGAGTAGTCTCTTATAGATATAGATATTGTAATGGTTTCAATTCTTGATCTTCTCATTCTTCACAGTCTATGTATAATAATTTCTTCTCACTACATTTGTGCCCCTTAGTGTACCTTCTATCACAATTTTAACATAATCCCTTTGCTCTTTTTTCATCAATTTGCTAAGGTGTCAACCTTGTCAATTCAGTGAGGTTAGGAGAGGGAACATGGTGCTCTCTATAGTTGTTAGTGGCCACCCTTCTAGTAGCCATATTTGTTTTTTCCACTTTCCTTTCCACACTGAAATGTTTCTCTATGGATTTAGGTTCGAAGAGACACACCTCATGTTGAATTTTCTCATTTAAAGTGACCATAAATATATCTAACAACTTATCCTTGGGAATATTCTTTACCTTGAGACTAAGCTTTCAAAATTGTTAAATGTGATTTGTAATTGGATTTGTCAAATATTTATCAATTTAATAAAGAATGTATTCCTCTTAATATCTGCATAATGTGATATAAATTCATCTATAAAAATGGACCAAGAGATAATAGAATTATATTTTCTTTACAAATCATTGAAACCAAAAAAATTGATCGTTTTCTAAATACAAGGATGCAATAGGTACCTTTTGTAAGTTTTTCACTTTGTGTAGATAAAATAATTTATTCATCTAGAATGTCCATGTTATAGGATCTTTACCATAAAATTTCCTCACATCGATCTTCATAATGAAGTAGTTGTTGGAATACTGAGAGGGAGGGATAAATCAATATGAGCACTATTTATAACTTTCAATCACAATATATATAAACTTCAACTTTATTAGTAGTATTCAATAGTTTATCACTTATGCATTCAGTATATCATTGCATCATAAACAATATCATTCATCAATGCATAAAAACAACCACATATACACAATACACCAAAAATTACATGGAAACCCAAATGGGAGAAAACCACAGAATGATTTCTTATATATATCAATAATACATTCATAGGAGACATCGAATTTCCAATTATCTAGCACCAACTCGAAGGAGGAACCAACCCCTTGATTTAAAGGCACAAACCTGAAGGAAGCTCCAACTCCCTGAGTTCTTCGACACAAATTGGAAGGAGGATCCAACCCCTAGTTTACAGGCTCCAACCTAAAGGAAGCTCCAAGTCCCTATATTCTCTAGATACAACCAAAAGGAGGCTACAACCCCTTGATTTACATGCACAAACCTGAAGGAACACTATGACACCCTGAATTCTCTGGAACCAATTGGAAGGAGGCTAAAACCTGCTTTCATTGCCTCACCCAACCACCCTGAAATATAAGTGTAGAATCAAAATGTCACTATCACTAATTAACCTGTAACTTCCACTGTCACCAATACAACAACCTGTCACTGTCACTGTCACATCAACTTGTCACTATACCTGATGATCAACCAATCATCCAACATGTCATTGTCATTATCATTGTCACTGATATATCATCTACAACCAACTATAATCAGATCAACTCACATGGATACCAAAATCATCATGAGACCATGTACATCAACCATGTACATCATCCATGTACCTCAACCATCAACCTATACCATATCATTCACATCAACCTATACCATATCATGTACATCAACCATGTACCAGAACATGTACCATACTATGTACATCAACCATGTATCATATGTAACGTCCCCAACCACCCATACTATATCAGGTCACACAACTTCAATGTCGGTAACATACCCAGTCTCCCAATGAGTCCCATTACCACCTTACAAAAGATCTGAAACAACCAAACTACAACATTTCAAACATACCATTGATCATTTTTACAGTAGAAGTACATTGTACAGAGTCTAATTTAAACTCAATCCATGCAATATCACTTGAATTAATGCACTCGAACAAATCCCAAGTAGCACCACACAACTTATAAAAATAGAAGAAACAATGTATTTCAATACAACCTTAAGCAACGAAATTAAAATAAAAAACCGTGCGCACCATCGTATTGACCACACAGTAAAAATATGTGCACTACCGTCAGGGTGTCATGCACCACTTATGTTAATACTATGCATGAAATCCAATTCCTTAATCACACACACCAAAGTTCTAGCCTCTAAAGTACATAGGTTATGATCTTGTGCATCTGAGCACTCGATTCTCTTCTTGACAATTCGTAACTAAATTCACAAGGTTAATTTTAACAAGCAAAGTTACCATCAATTGACATACTTATGCACAAATACAATTAAAGGATAATAACACCATACTTATATGCACAAACAACATTTGACCAAATAACAACAATACTTATATGCAACACATATAAGAAATAACCCATGTCAAATATAAACAAAAATACACACAGAAACCAAGACAAGTACATAAGAAATACTTATCTTAAAAGAAAGTCACCAACTGTAGACTTGAATTAGACGTTCCTCCCAGACATAGACAATGTTTCTCATAATAGTTTAGCAACAGGCCACCCCCGAGTTGGGGCTCAACTCTTCCACGGAAAACAAGGTCCTAGCAACAACCTATGGTCTGAAACTCAACATAATTGCTTAGTCCTAGGTGTCTGTTGTTGCAACTATTCTATAGTCCCTCATTCCCCATGCACCTAACACACCCAAGGAAGTGTGTCCCTTCTCTACTCACCAGTCCTTCGGCTGTCCCATTTCCCTTCCTAGGGTTACTAGAAATAGGTTGTACAATAAGTCTCTGAGCCCTATGACCATTTCCCATCACACCAGGGAACATTTCTCAACAATTCTCTCACCTGGAGAATATTCTCATGGGTTTGGAAACCACTCCACAATAACCAGTCTCTCACCCAGATAGACTGCTCACAGTCTTCCAACCTGACTTTTCGATAATGAAACTCTTGATACAGCCCCACAACTCCCTATAATATTCTCTAGAATATAACATAATAATTGTATTTCCCCATACAGTCTGACCCCTTTTCTTCTCACCAAAGCTTGAAAAATGAATAATAATCGTAATAATGCAATAATACCCAAAATACACTAAGGGAAACAATATATATTGCATTCCTTCCACTTGACACTTGTCACCTCCAAAAGTATCTTTAATCCACTTGGTGACATGTTCCCTATCCTTGGGAACTTAAGATAAAATAATAATATATCTGACATTACACTTTTCCCAAAAATATTATAAAATATTCCCTAAGACTTACGACTCACTCCCTTTTCCTTTTTATGGTGGAGTAGGTCACCCATCTCTTTTTTTTCTGAGTCATTTAGTGTGCAACGATGCAAAATTATATTAATATTCATGATTATATTTACATGGATAGGTGCACTGGCCTATCTACGTTCACGCTCACCAACCTCATAATTATACATGCTCTTCGGCCTCAACACACACACACATACATATAACTCAATACCACACACTTGCTAGGTAATTATCGTGCACTAACCCAAGTACATGAAGCACAGTGAAATGCACACACTTACCCATATACGTGCAACACATAGACTGCACACCTTGGCTTTGTTAACACTTTTCCGTGCACTACCCTGATGTACGCAACACCAAAACTAGGTGTCCTTGGCTCACCATCCTAAATTTTCATTACATTTACACTTAGTGAGGGTTTGGCTCACCAGCCTATATGTAAGATTACAAAGGGGTTCTGCATTAAGGAAACTACAATCCCCTCCCCCTTATTTATGCATTGTCCTCAATGCATTGTATATACATGTACATACAACATTTTCAAACATCATAAAAATGATGAGGATACTCTACTCGCATAGCATCCTCATGTTCCCACGTTGCATCCTCAGGACTGTACCATGTCCATTGGACATTTACCAGCTCCATGACTCGATTCCAGATATTCTTGACTTTCTGATCCAATATGTAAATCGGTCGCACTTGAAATCCTCCTTCTGGATCCACTTGAATCACATTCCAATCAATCACATGATTAACATCAGGTACATATCTATTAATAAATAATACATGGAAAACATTATGAATGCATAAGGACATATTAAATGCAATCATATAAGCGACATGACCAATCCTTTCAAGGATTTCAAATACCCCACAATACTGTGTTGCTAGCTTAGAACACTTTCCCAATTTCAGGGAAATGTGCCTGGCCTTCACTTTCAGAAACACATGGTCACCCACTTCAAATTCCCTGTGAGTTCTTCCTTTATTTGTGCATTTTTTCTGCCTGTCTTGGGAAGCCTTTAAATTTTTCCTTATCTTTACCATATGCTCCTTCATTTCGTGGAGTAAATCTAGCTTAACTATTGTGCGGTCTGTTGGGTTATCCCAAATTACAGGTGTGTTGCACTTTCTACCATAAAGTGCCTTAAATGGGCTCATCTTTAAAGATGTCTAATATCCATTGTTGTAATAAAAATCTACCAAATGAAGGTAGTCTCTCCATTTGGATGGCTTATCCATCACATACATCCTCAACATGTCTTCAATCACCCGATTTACCCTCTCAGTTTGATCATCTGTCTCAGGGTGATATGTTGTGTTCAAATTTAGACTTGTTCCAAATCCTTTGAATAATCCTTTCCAAAAGTTCGAGGTAATCTTGGAATCTCTTCCAGACACAATCGTCTTAGGTACACCATGCAACTTAGCAACTTCGTGCATGTATATCTCAACAATGTCAACTACTTTGTGTGTTGACTTCACTGGAATAAAATGGAAAACTTTAGTAATCTTTTCCAACACCACCATGATAGAATCATGTTGTTTAATAGTCCTAGGAAACTTGGTTATGAAATCCATAGTCACAACTTCCCACTTCCACTCAGGAATGGGAAAAGGCTGCAATAAACTAGCTAGATGTTTGTGCTCAACCTTGACCTTCTGACATTCGAGACATCTCACAATAAAATATGAAACTTCCTTTTTCATACCTGGCCAAAAGTATTGCTTCTTGACCAGAACAATGGTCTTTTGGTAAGTTGTATATCCAACATAAGGAACCTTATGCATATTTGACAAAATCGGGCTCTTCAATTCTTGATTATTTGGCACATAGACTATGCGTCTATACATGAGGATCCCATCCTCTCTTAACTCATAACCTTAAAACTTTAGCTACGACATACCTTATTGTAAAGTCACACTTATATCCATATAACAAAGATTTGATTTGGAAACTTCCAAAATTTCGGCGTGCAAATTTGTTTGCCACATGCTAATGGATGTGGCATAAATTTCATGCACCCTCTTGTTGAGTGCGTCAACCACTTTGTTCTCTTTTCTTTTGATATGATTTATTTTGAAGTCATACTCACTGAGGAACTCTAACCACCTTATTTTTCTGGAATTCAAACTTGTTTGTTCAATCAAATACTTCAGACCACAATGGTCTATTCTCAACTCAAATCTCTTTCCCATGAGATAATGTTACCACATCTTCAAATCATGCACTATGGGGTCCAATTCCAAGTCATGCGTAGCATAGAGACTTTCATGCTTTTTCTACTTCCTTGAATTGGGACTCCACTAATCCCTTCCTTGCATGCATCCATGCACACAACGAAGTCTGCATCTGGATCAACAATTCTCAAAATAGGTGCACTTGTTAAAAAACTCTTCAAGTGTTGAAAAATCCTTGCACAATCTGAAGTCCATTCAAATCATGTATCTTTCTTCTGCAGGCATGTAATCAGATGCACAATATGTGAGAATCCTTACATAAAACTTATATATTACCCTCCCAATCCCATAAAGGATCTCACTTATGTGACATATCTTGGTGTTGGTCATTCCTCAATGGATTTTATCTTCACTGGGTCCACCACTATTCCTTCTTCTGAAATAATATGACCCAAATAATGAATCTGTCACTGATAAAATGAACACTTGATCAGATTTGAATAAATTTGATGCCCCCTCAACACCCACAACACCATCCTCAAGTGATTCTCATGTTCTTCTTTAAAATTTGAGTAAATAAGTATGTCATCCAAAAATACAATGACAAACGTATCTAAATACTCTCTGAAAACTCCATTCATTAAACACATGAAGACATTTGGTGCATTCAACAACCCAAAAGGAACCATTGTAAACTTGTAATGACCATATCTTATTCTGAAGAAAGTATTACAAATGTCTTCATATTTAATTCTTACATGGTGATAACCATATCTAGGATCTATCTTGGAAAATATCTGTGTACCTCTCAGCTGATCAAATCTGTCAGCTATCCTTGGAAAAGGATACTTATTATTTACTATTACTTTTTTCAACTGCTTGAATTTGATACAAATTCTCAGCGTACCATCCTTCTTCTTCACAAACAAAAATCGATACAAATTCTCAACGTACCATCCTTATTCTTCATGAACATAATTGGTGCACCCCAAGATGAAACACTTGGGCATATATACCCCTTTTTCATAAGCTCTTCAAGTTTCATCTGCAACTCCTTCAGTTCTAGCGTACTCATCCTGTAGGGAGTCTTGGATACATGTGTTTCTCCCGGTATCAGATTCATATAGAAGTCAATATCTCTTTTCAGAGGCAATCTTAGTATTTATTTAAAGACATCCTCACATTCTTTCAGTGCTATGCAGTATTCCACACTTGGCACTTTATCCTTAGGTGCCTCTTACATGTCTGATGTGAATACTTGGCACCCTTTTCTGTAACTTTTCTTCAACTGTGAAGTCGAAACTTTTATGATAGTCACAGCTCTTGGAATTCCATAGATTGATCTCAAGTTTCCTTTCTCATCCAGGCAAGTGAAAGCCTTAGTATAACAATCCAGGACAACATGGTGCTCATCCAACCAATTCATACCAATGAGGCAATCATATGAACCCAAAGGTATAATATTCAAATCATCTTTTGTGCATAGTCCATTCATCTCCAATGGACATGTCTTAACCATCTCATTGATATTCTTTTTTTCCCCTGTAACTAACTATACCAACCAATATTTTCCAACCTTTCTTCTCGACAAATGGAATCTTTCCACCATCTTTGGATCTAGATAATTATGACTAGTTCTTGATTCTATTAAAATAGCAATGGGTTGGTCATTAATCTTACCTTCCACCTTGATCATGTGTGACTGGAACTCAACCTAATTTTTGTCCAGAGCGATGTAAATACTTGGCACATTTATTCCCATATCCTCAACTATCACAACTTGTTGTACATTTTGCGCAATCTTCTCTTTATCACTTCTTTGAGGGAAATCTATGTGCATGTGATTTCGACCACAACCCCAACACTACATAGGTTGTTTCCATGACTTTTGTCCTACTATTTCCAACATTTTGGGCTCCTGAAGAGTCGTCTGTCCTTGCACAACATTTTTCGTTAAAATTTGTTTTAACTCCCTTCTTCCTATGTTCCACCTTACTTTTGATCTTTTATTCCCAAGCCTTTTGGAAATTCTGTCTTCCCCTTTACTAGTCATAAAGACACTTAACACGCTTTATGGTCTCTTCCAGCGTTTTAGAGTCATCATATTGTATCTTGTCACTGATAAATGAGGTAAACCCACTTAAATATCTCTTAATCTTCACTATTTCATCCTTGATAAAAGGCACATAGTTCAACAATTCCAAAAATCTTCTTTCATACTCATCAATTGTCATATTCCCAAGCTTGAGTTTGAAGAAATCCTTCATTTTCTTGTCATAGTAGCGCTTTTTTAAGTATTTATTTTGGAAATACCTCTTGAACTCCCTCAAAGTAACTTTCTTCTCATCAATGTGCTTCACTTGTACATACTTATCCCACAACATTGATTCCTTTACCTTTAAGTGATAGATAGTAATTATCCATTCTTCTTTCGCAGAATAGTTATGTAGTTGGAAGTACTTCCTCATACCCAAAAACCATGTCTCTGCATCTCCTCCCTTCTTGTGCTCACCATCAAAGGTAGGAGGATTTATTTTATTCATTTCCCCTTGTAGCTTGTCCAACCCATTCCTTCTCTTATGCTTTCTGACAGGATATGGACTTGAGCTACTGTGCTCTTTCCCGAAAGAATGATTACCAACACTTTTTTATTCTCTCTTTTTCTCATCATGAGACCTGCAACTTCTTCATATATTCGTATATGTATCATTATCCATATTATTTCTATTCTTTCCAAGCTCTGTATCAATTTTACATTGAAGTCATCTTGTTGCGCATTTTCCCTCATAAGGCTTTCATTATCAACTTTATAACTCTGGACATATTTCTACAATACTTTTACAGTTTCAATCAAATTTATACGCTCCTCCTTGGATTATGTACCATTGACACCCAAACCGATATATAGATCCCAAAATTAATCATTAGTACTATAATTATTCTACTCATCTTCCATGTTCTTAAACTTATGTACTGACTTTGTCCTTCTCTATTCATTGAAAATTCTAAAAAATGTGCAAGCAATTAAGATTTGTTAGATGGTTTCATGCAACAACTACATGAAAACATTGCACCATTTTGTCAAACTCCTTTCACTTGGATTTCTTGGATGATTTCATCATTCCAAACTATAACATGCATGCTCGCACATCATTGTCTTTGTGTGCATCACAACTCTATACCGTGCACCAATGGTCTTCCGTACAAAATAATTTATGTACTGTGCGGTACCAATTCTTAGCGCGCACATCTATTATGATAGTATCTGACCCATATAATTATAGTGTTGAACCAATGGGTTTTGATACCATAATATAATGTCCCCAACCATCCATACTCGACCACATCACACAACTTCAACTTTGGTAACATATCCAGTCTCCCATTCAGTCCCATTACCACCTTATAAAATCTCTAAAAAAACCAAACTACAACATTCTCATACTACAGTAGAATTACACTGCACGGAGTCTACTTTAAACTCAATCTGCACAATATCACTTGAAGAAATGTGTTCTACCAAAGCTTGAGTCGCAACGCACAACTTATAATAGTGGAAGCAATAATTTCTTTCAATACAACATTAAGCAAAGGAATTAAAATGAAAAATCATGTGCACCAATGTACTAACCACATAGTACAATTGTGCACTACCATCAGGGTGTCATGCACCACTTCTATTAATACTATGCACAAAATCTGATTCATTAATCGCAGACACCAAAGTTCCAACCTATGAAGTACAAAGGTTGCGATCCTGTGCACCCAACCACTCAATTCTCTTCTTGATGATTCATAACCAAATTCACAAGGTTAAATTTAACAAGAAAAGTTACCATCAACTGACATACTTATGCACAACTATAATTAAAGGACAATACCACCATACTTATATGAAAAAGAAACATTTGACCAAATAATAACAATACTTATATGCAACACATATAAGAAATAACCCATGTCAAATATAGACAAAAATACACGCAGTAACCAAGAAAAGTACATAAGAAGCACTTATATTAAAATAAATTCACCAATTGCAGCCTTGAATCAGACATTCCTCCCAGCCATAGCCATTGTTTCTCATAATATTTCAGCAACAGGTCACCCCCAATCTGGGCCTCAACTCCACCAGGGAAAACAAGGTCCTAGAGACAAGTTATGGTCTGAAACTCAACAAAATTGATTAGTCCTAGGTGTCCATTGTTGCAACTAGTCCAGGCACCTGTCACACCCAAGGAAGTGTTCCCCTTCCCTGGTCATCAGTCTCTTGACTGCCCCACTTCCCTTCCCAAGGTTACCAACAACAGGTTGGACAGGAAGTCTCCAAGCCCTGTGACTAGTTCCCAACGCACCATGGAACAATTCTTAGCAATACTCTCACCTAGATAATATTCTCATGGGTCTGGAAACCACTCCACAACAACCAATCTCTCATCCAGAGAGACTACTCATGGTATTCCAACCCGACTTTTTTACAATGAAACTCTGGGTACATCCCCACAACACCCTACAAGCTTCTCTGGAAAATAAGGTAATAATCAAATTTTCCCATATAGTTTGATCCCTTTCTGCTCACTAGAGCTTGCAAAATGAATAATAATCGTAATAATGAAATAATCCCCAAAATACACCAAGGTCGACAATATATATTGCATGCCTTCCACTTGACACTTGTCACCTCCAAAAGTATCTTTAAGCCACTTAGTGACCCGTTTCTATCCTTGGGAACTTAGGATAAAATAATAATATATCTAACATTACGCTTTTTCCAGAAATATTATAAAATATTCCCTAAGACTTATGACTCACCCCATTTTCTCTTTTCCGGTGGACTAGGCCCCCATCTCTTTTCATTTGAGTCAATCAACATGCAACGATGCAAAATTATATTATTATTCATGATTGTATTGGCATGGATAGGTGCACTGGCCTATCTGCATTTAGGCTCATCAACCTCATAATCATACATTCTCTTCAGCCTCAAAACATAAACATTCATAAAAAAAAATCGTGCACTACCCTGATGCGCACAACACCAAAACTAGGTTTCATTGGCTCACCAACCTAAATGTTCATTACATTTACACTTAGTTTCAATTCATCTCACTAGCCTATATGTACAATTACAAAGGGGTTATGGATCAAGGACACTACATCAAACCTATACCATCTCATGCATCAACCATGTATCAAACATGTACCATATCATGTATAAATAATGTACCATACCATGTATATCAACCAAGTACCAAACCTATACCATACCATGTACTAAGATCACTAAGAAGTGCCACTAGAAATGTACCATATCATCATCAACTCATGAACCAAAACTAGTACCATAACATGCATCTCAACCATATACCCTATCACGTATGATATGTCTCAATCATTCCATACACCATATACCACAAGATATAATCAATGAAGTGCCTCAAGCATGTGATAACATCATCATGACATATGCCAAACTGGATACCAAGATAGCCAAGATATTTCTCTAACATTGTACCATGATATCTTCAACAAGTTCCTCAACATGTACCAACATCACCAAGACATGCCTCAAGCATGTACCACAACATCCAATGCATGCACCTCAAACATGTGCCATATCACTCATGATATTCCTCAAGCATATACCATATCAATCATGATATTCCTCAATCATATACCATACAACAAACCATATGACAATTATCCAAGATGTGCCTCAAGGCATATACCAAAACTAACAATGCATGTACCTAAAACATGTGTCATAACCTCATCAATAAGTGCCTCAAACATGCATCATTATCATCAAGAAATGTACCTCACACATTTACCACAAATATGCCTCACTCCTTGCACATAAGATGTGCCTCAAGAATTTACCAATGTCTCAACAAGATACCAAAGACAAGCCTCAAGCATGCACCATAACATCACCAACATGTAACCTTCAAACCATGCACATAGACATACCTTTACACTTGTTGCTGACCTAATGTAAGATTTCAAACCTATAGCTCTTCCTCATCCTCAACAACCTGGTACTAACATCCTCCTACATATTTGTCTCAACCTCGCGGGACTAACCCATGCATCAAAAAAGGACTCATGAGAAAAGTCTTGTAGAACACGCGAGGGTGCCTCGAGGGACACCAGTAGCCTGACCCATGGGGGTTATCCAAACTAGGGTTTCTTAGAAACCCTCGCTCTCCTCTGTAATCTAGAGACTTCCACACTCCTTACTCTTTCACTACCTCAAACTAGCTACCTCACATTTGCCAAATAGATCAAGTGTGCTCACATGAAATATATTCAATAATTTTTTGTGTGTAAGAATGAGAGTCTTCTTGAAGTGTATTTATACTTTTCCATGTGACTTATTTCCTTAACTTTATGGTCGAACTATACTTTCTTGTTATAACTACTTTTCCTTTTAGTTAATGATTTCTAACTTTTTAGGGTCTTCTTAACCATTCTTCAGGGATTCCAAATTCATGACCTCATAACTCCTCAATTGTGAGGAACTACGTGACATTCCACCTATTTTTGGAAACAATATGATGAAGACTGCCCATCTATGAGTGCGTTACCTACATTTACATTTTCCTTCATGTCTTTATTCCTCAAACAACTTTGGGATTCATGACCACACCTATGGGGATTTTGTATACTTCTTCAAAGTGTCTTCCTGTGAGGTCCGTGCTTAGAGATATACCATAAGGGGAACACTTTGGAGACTTCTCCAAATACACCCATCACATTTGTTGACATCAATGACAACCACTTTTTTTGACATCAATGAAAACCAACTATCCAACAACATCAATGACAACCAACTATCCAACAATCTCCTCCTTTGGCATTGATGGAAAAAATCATACCCCAACACTCATAATCCACCTGTGACCAATGCTCCTGATATTTCTCTCCTCCTATTTCTCTCCCGCTTTGACATCAATGGAAAATAGTATCTCCCTTTGGGGTTTCCCCCCTATCTTCATGCTTCCGATCTTTCTCTTTCTTCATATTTGACATCATAGGAAAAAGGGTAACTCCCCCTGTCAATATGTCTTCACCTATCTTCATGATACTAATATGGTCTCTCTCTCTCTCTCTCTCTCTCTCTCTCTCTCTCTCTCTGACAATTTCCCTCCCCTTGACTTCTTTGCAAGATGTCGTGTAGATCAATGTGGGGCATCATGTACTTTCTTTCTTTCCTCTCTTTCATTGCTTCTTGTCCATTGGTGCTTCCTCTTGTAATTCACTGACATATATAAAAAGAATTCAAAAATTACTCGACTCCAAATCTTCATGGCTTGTCAAGTTCATTTTTCAAACATTAATTACCACATCATTCAACAATTTCCTTCTGACGATATAGCTTCTACTAATGGTTTATTTTCCCTATTCTGATATGTCTTTCACTGCTTTCCTTCTTGTGACTAACTCATTCCACTTTTCCATTGATTCCACTAATTCCAATTGTTAATATGATTTCATCCATTGTCATATATATTCTATACCTTCCAAATATCTCATGAAATCCATCTATGTTCATATTTAACAAACAGTTGTTAATACTGTGGACTATCCGATCAATTCTGAAAACACATTCCTTGCTTCTCAATCTATCTTATTCAATATGAAAATCAAACTCTACATATCTACAATAATTTTTACTGAATATGTCCATGTTTGAATACATGTTTGGAATCCTCAATATGATCATGAATCTCTTCCTGAAAAGTGTTCCACTGATATTCTTTGTAACTGTCAGTTGATTCCAAAAAGCTTCTCCTCAAACAATCAAACTGTCACAATACATTCTACACTTACACTCTGAAACTCTCTTTCCAAAAACTGAAAACACTTCATATTGCTTGAAAGATAGTTCTCTGATGTGTAGCATTGTTTCTTAGACTCTCCCTCTTCAGTATTCATATTTATTGGGAGTATCCAAGCCGAAAGGCTCATAAAGGTGGAGGAAGAGGCCCAATGAGGAGTAATCTTTCTCTTCATAATTTTCCTGAATTTTGACATCTTCCTCTTTATCAGATTCCTGAATATTGACATCCTTCTCTTTTCCTATAGATTCATCATGATTTTGTGTTGCTACAAATATTGTGAGTACAATCTTTGGGCCCTGGTTTTCATTCACCTTTTCTTCTTGTTTTTATTCTTTCTCCAAACATTCTTGTATTTGACATATTCCTTTTTTCTTTGTAGATTTTTCATAATCTTGTAATACTACAAATCCTGGGAGTATGACTTCTGGGTGTTCTTCATTCATATATTATTCCTTTACATGTTCTTGTTTTCTTTTCCAAAGATTCTTATATCTTATATCAGTGTTCTCTTTCATGGAAGTATCCATCATGCTTCTACACTAATGTGTTATATGTCCATAGTTGTGGCATTTGTAACAATGAATACTCTATGGGGTCATATACACATTTCTTTCTTGATCATTTCTTCTATAAGCTTTGCAATCTATAGCTTTATGTCCAAGGTTAGTACAAGTAAAACAATGACCATAAAAGAAACTTTGATACCTGGGAGTGAATAATCGTCTTGTGTTGTAGTTTTTTTTAATCCATGCCTCGGTTGATCACGATCTTCTCTTTTGTTGTTTCCTTCACAATGATTGAAGCTTATTTGATACTTGAAAGTGAAGGGTTTTCTTTGATATATGTTTCTTATGTAACCTTATTCTTGAGTTTTCTTCATTTCTAGAATATTCTCCTCTACGGGCTCACATACTTACTTCTTAATAGGGCCTATTATGATTTCTACATAACTCATATCATTCTCTTCATTCTTCCTTTCTAGTAACCTATAACATTTCCCTTCAACTTTCAACATAGTTACCAACTTAACAAGAACTCTACAGAGTTCTCGTTTTTTTGGGGGTCCAATTTTTTACCCTGTTTTTAAAAATGGTGCTACCGGTAGCACCCCCTCTCCCTTTTTAGGTGGTTTTTCAATATTTTAAAATTTTCGATCCACAATTTTTTTTAAATGCTTATTTTTCATCTATTTTCATTTTTTTTAATTTTTAATTTTTTATTTTTTATTTTTTATTCAAGGGTGGTTTTAGTCATTTTTCCATGCTTCTTTCAACCCTAAAAATAGTTTTTAACAATAGTTACGATTATTCATATAATTGTGTTTCCTTAATTAATTTATTGTTCCATACTTTTAAAATATAGTGGAAAACACCATTCTTAACACATTGTTTACCTTTACTTCAATACATGAAAAAAAATTGTAGTTAAATAACACTATTTTTTAATATTTAACAAAAAAATATAATTATTTTTTTT
>ML796390.1:97003-109197 GCA_009831015.1 Picea engelmannii
CTCGAAAAATGTTGTAATTTTGACCCCGTTTAAAAAAATGGTGCTACCAGTAGCACCACTTTTTTATTTGGGGGTTGATTTTCATGTTTTGTATGCAAAATATGGGTTTTAAGGGCTAAAGTTCTCGTTTTGAGGTCACAGTTTTCGTTAAGTCGGTAACTATTTTTAATTCTTTACTGATGAAGTGGAGCTTTATATTTCTTCAGTGTTCTTGATGATATTGACAACTTTAAATCTTAATGTGACAACTTCTTCTTCAAGCTTCTCAGAATATTCTTCTTTCTTTATCATATGGATCTTCATGACTTCTTCCCTTCTCTTTACTTCTTCAAGTTGGGTCTTCAAGGAGACAATTCCTTCTTCAAGTATTTTTTCTTGTCGACTGAATTTTTCTTCAGTGTTAATTAAGTCCTCTAATATTTCCTTAATAAAAATATTTTCTCTCTTCTCTGCTTCCTTTCTTTGTGCTACTATTTCGGCTTCCAAAAATTGTTTTTCTTCCAACTGACTTTTGCATGCTTCTTCAATCCTTCTGGCTTCTTCTATTTGGAATTTTAGGTTTGTAATCGTTTGTTGGACTTCTTCAGAGTTGGGATTTTGAGACTCCTTCTTTATCTCAATCAATTCTTCCTTGAGTGACTTGTTCTTCCTTCTTTATTTCATCAGATTTTCTAAAGCGTTGATTAGTTTTGTTTCAAGATTTACTATGCCTTCTTCACATATTCGTCTTTTGAATCTGTATGACATGAAGAGCATATTTATTCTTGTTCTACTTCAACATTTTATTTATTCTCATCGGTATTCTATATCTCTGTGATAGAATGGGATTCCTTAAAGTATATATTATGTATCTTGTCCCAAATTTCTTTTACTGATGAGCTATGTATCACTTTGTCTTTAACTGAATCACATAATATTTACAAGATGAAATCCATTTCCATTTTGTTGTTTCTTTTCAATTCCTTCTTGGTTGTAGTATTTGGATTCTTTGTAGCGATACATCCTGGCAAAATTGATTTCCAAACATCATACCCCTGTGCTTGTAAGAAAAAAATCATTTTTTTGTTCCACATCTCATAGTTCAAACCAATCTGGCCATCAAACCATAGTGTTCCATTAGCTTTGTATCCATTAGACATGATATCCATGATCTACCTTCTAGTGGTTAAATTGATTTGTTGAAGGACCGACTCTGATACCAATTGTTGGAATACTTAGGGGGGCGGAGGGGTGAATCAATATGAGCACATTTTACCACTTTCAATCATAGTATATATAAACTTCAATTGTATTAGTAGTATTCAATAGTTTATCACTTATGAATTCAGTATATCATTGCATCATAAAAAATAACATTCATATGTGCATAATAAACAACCACAAATACACAATACACCAGAATTTGTGTGGAAACCTAAATGGGATAAAACCATGGAATGATTTCTTATATATATCAAGAATACATTCATAGGAAGCACCAAATTACCAATTCTCCAGCACCAAATGGAAGGAGGAACCAACCCCCTGATTTATAGGCACCAACATGAGGGAAGCTCCAACTCCTTGAGTTCTCCGACACCAACCATAAGGAGGCTCCAACTTGAAGGAAGATCCAACTCCCTGTATTCTTTGGCTCCAACCCGAAGGAGGATATGACCCTCTGATCTACATGAACCAACCTGAAGGAAGCTATGACTCCCTGAATTCTCCAGCACCAATCGGAAGGAGGCTACAACACCCTTTTCTTTCCTC
Organism: Picea engelmannii; assembly: GCA_009831015.1. Taxonomy (NCBI): domain Eukaryota; kingdom Viridiplantae; phylum Streptophyta; class Pinopsida; order Pinales; family Pinaceae; genus Picea; species Picea engelmannii. Next base: position 98,756 of record ML796390.1, read on the forward strand.
ATCTAACCACCCTAAAATATAAGCGTAGACTCAAACTGTCACTACCACTGATAAACACGTAATTGCCACTATCACGGCCAATAAAAAAACCTATCACTGTCATTGTCACATCAACCTATCACTATACCTGATGATCAACCAATCATCCAACCTAACATTGTCACCATCATTGTCAATGGTATATCATCATTAACCAACTATAATCAGATCCACTCACATTGATACCAAAACCATCACTAGAACATGTGCATCAACCATGTACCTCAATCATCAACATGTACCATACCATGTACATCAACCATGTACATAAACTTGTACCAGACCATGTACATCAACCATGTACCAGGACCTGTACATCAACTATGTACAACAACCTATACCATACCATGTACATCAACCATGTACCATATCACATACATCAACCATGTATCAAACTTGTAACATATCATGCATCAACCTGTTGATACTGAGAGGGGGATGAATCAATATCAAGTACAATTTAAAACCTTTTTCAACTTATACTTAAACCATTCAACTATATCCAATGAGCAATGAACAATAGTATAAGAGTTACACCAANAATAGTTATTGTTCAAGGGAAGTAATGACTTCCAAAGGTAGCTATAGCTTCCAAATGTAAAGGGATGGATAAACTTTCAAGAGGAAGATACGATCCTCCAATATCATCCTTTCCCCTTCCTTCCACCCAAGAATATATGAGAGATAATAAAACTGTACATTAAATCATCACCATCAACCAATCATCACAAAGAACCTGATAATGCTTCCTGAGACTTCTTCAATTTCTGCAATTCTTCAATTCTTGGAGTACTCTGATCCTATAGATAATATTACTCAATGTATTCTCTGAAACTCCTCCAATTTTCACTCCTTTAATCCTGCCCAAAAAGAGGTTATAGAAAGAATGGTAGACTTTATTCAATTTTGGTCTATTCAAGAGAGTAAATTTGCACAGAATCCTCCACGCTCAATAATTAACATCCGATTCTGAAACTCGTAAAAAAGAAACTAAAGTTTGTACTCTTTCTAATGAAATTTTTCCCACTTCATTTGGATTCTTGATGAAGAAGTTATGACTATTTTACCCAGAACACCTATTTATTGACTAGCTTCAGGACTGGTCACAAACCCTATCTTCCACAGAGTGTATATCCATAATTATAGCAAATCAAGAGCTGAAATTATTACCAGAGGTACGTTGATATGTCTTCTCAATACCATAGCGATTTCACCATCTAAATCATTCTATAAAAAAATTTATAGCAAAAATGGTAAGATGACCTGAAAATAACATACCTTAAAACACATCACCAAAAGACTTCATCCTCCCTTGAAATCCGGCCTTCTTTTCTTCTTATTTCCTCTAAAATTTGACTTGTATCAAATGAATGTATAATGATTTTTATTTATACCATTTATGTCACTTCCTTTTAACATTAGGGCCGACCTGACACTTTCTTATTTTGTAATTATTTTCTTTAATTATCTTAAGGGCCTACATGTACTTCCTTCTTCAATTCACTTTGTTATCTTCAAAAATTCATTTCTCCTCAACCATGAGGATCCACGTGATGTGCCACATACCACCGGAAATAACATGATGTATATTATCCATCCATGGGTGTTGTATCTGCATGTGCATTTTCCTTCATGTACAAATACCTTCATCAATCTTGCAGTCCAAAACCCATGACTAGGGTTGACATCAATGACACCAACCAATCTTCCAACACAACCATGTATCATACCATGTACATAAACCTTGTATCAAACATGTACCATATCATGTATCAACCATGTACCATACCATGTACCAATGTCACCAAGAAGTGCCTCTAACAATGTACCATATCATCATCAACTCATGAACCGAAACCAATACCATAACATGTATCTCAACCATATACCCTATTACTCATTATATGTCTCAATCATGCCATACACCATATACCATGAAGTGCCCCAATCATGTGATAACATCACCATGAAATATGCCAAACCAGATACCAGGATATCCAAGGTATGTCTCTAACAATGTACCATGATATCTTCAACAAGTTCTTCAACATGTACCAACATCACCAAGACATGTCTCAAGCATGTACCACAACATCCAATGTATGTACCTCAAACATGTTCCATATCACTCATGATATTCCTCAAGCATATACCACATCACTCATGATATTCCTCAAGCATATACCACATCACTCATGATATTCCTCAAGCATATACCATACTGTTGTGTCATTTTCGTCACTCCAATGAGCAAAAGAAGGGCACTGGAAAGTCTAGTTGGGCCTGCTAGACAGGACAGAGGTTAGTGTATGAATCAAATGACTCAATCACATTAAATAAACAAACAACTAAGCTAAAAACAAATAAAGAAATACAACTAAAATGCATGAGGAAATTAGAACCAAAACCAATCAAACAATTGACCAATAATCATTCCATCAATGGGGAAGTATATTAATGGGAAAACATCGTAGAGAAAGGGGGACTTATGGATCCCCTCGTCCTCCTTGGGAGGGCTCTTGAATCCCCTATGTGAGAGCTCTTATTACAAATGGTAAACTAGAAAGAAAATGGTAAAGAAATCCAAGCTTATTCCCACAAGAGGTGAGGTGAATAACTTAATGAGATGATGCTACTATGCTCCAAGAAGAAAATAGGTTTCTTGTAGGAGAATAGAGGCAGCATAACAATACAATGAGATTCTTGAATTCATAGTGCCCATGGCCTCTTTTTATAGCAAATATTTGAGGTAATATCCAACCAGTCTTTAGTGTGAACAAGGGGCCCTTTAGAGCACCCTTAGGTCTTTGACCAGCCCCCACTCGAATTCTTCTTAGATTTGAGGATCAAATCAAGTTGGGAGTTGGTCCAGAAGTGGGTGAGGGATCGAAAAGAACCATAAATGTTTCGTTCACAGGTGTGCACAGCTTTTATCGTACACATTTGTGCATTAGGTGCATGTGCGCTTTTCTGGAGTTTTTGGCCTGCACACGTGCGTGCGCTTCCTTTAGTGTTTCAGTGCATGTCGATTTATTGACCAACTGTATAGTTTGTGCATTTTGGAAATACATTTTTGGGGTCGTAGGTGAACTAATAAGTGTTTGGAGATGTTGGATTCATGTAACCATTTGCGGACGAAATTTCAGTGATAACAGATACAACAAACCATATGCCAAGTATCCAAGATGTACCTCAAGGCATATACCAAAACTCACAATGCATGTACCTCAAACATGTGTCATAACCTCATCATGAAGTTTCTCAAAAATAAATCATTATCATCAAGAAATGTATCTCATACATGTACCAGAAATATGCCTCACTCCATGCACATAATATTGCCTCAATAATTTACCAATGTCTCAACAAGATACCAAAGACAAGCCTCAAGCATGCACCATAACATCACCAACATGTAACCTTCAAACCATGCACATAGACATACCTTTACACCTGTATTTGAAATGATACAGTATTTCATACATGTATCTCTTACTCATACTCAATGATCCAGATGGATGTCAGTGACCTCCCACCTATTCCAACTAGCTCATTTTGGTTGTTTTCCAATTTGGCAGCTTTTTCCTAGTTTTCGGGTCCCTGACTTCCAGGGATGTTTTAAGGCCCTAAACAACATTTTTAGGGCTTACCATAGTCAAATTCTTATGACAACATGTGTAGTCCTCAGATATACCTTTCCAACGGGCTATCGTGCGCCTAAAATGAAGATTGTATGCAAAAGTTACGACCTCGGGAAGTTGATGTACTAACTTACCCAAACGGGGCCCACATGACTTTTGACGCTTCATCTCCTAGGGTTAGGTTTTTGGATGTATAGGGTTTTTTACATTATTTTTTTACTGTAAAAAGGCCTTCAAAGCCTCATTTTAATCATCTTCTTGTGAATGGGTGCAACCGTCACATCTCTTCTCAGAGATAAGCTGCCACCATTCTAGCAAGCTTGTTTTTTGCTACATTTTACAGTTTCAACTTATTTCCTTACTAAATAGAAACCAATTTTACTATATATATGTTATTATGTGTTAATCATATTTTGATAATAATTTGTATTCATTTCATTCTGCTCATAAAATCTGGATCAGTGGTATCATAGTGGTCTGCTCCTTGTCGTTCTTAATGCATGTCTCCAACGATGTCAGGGTACAAATAATTGAGTCTCGAGATTGTTTCTCTTGAGGAAAAAATCTCTCGCACACCTAAACGACCTCTCATGGAGGGAGAAAAGAAACATTATGGGATAGGACATCCCTTCAAAATGTTTCTTGAGGAATCCCTCACCCAATAGAGGAATGAGATGATGGATATTTTTGCGCATATCCTTCGGTGGCTACCAATAGGCAACACTTCTTCCTCAAATAGAGGCGTCGTCCCCTTCAAGTGATATGTCGGACCTTTTAATGACTATGATTGAGTTTTAATTTTGCATGCGTTAATTAACCATTTGAGAAACTTAATGAAAGAATGAAGAAAAGAGAGGAGTTATGACAGCCATATACACATATGTATATCTAAAAGGAAATAATAGAAAGAAAACCATAACACAATAGAATTGATAACGGAGTTCGACACAACTTTTGCCTACATCTCCGGGCCTTTGTCTTTGTGGGGGAGGCTTCTTTATTTAAGTTCAAAATATCAAAAGTACATTGTAGCAGTACCAATTGGCTACAAGACTGATCTGGTCATGTTCATCTAGATCTCTAGAACCCTGCAAAGAAAACGACACACAAAACGGACGTTTGAAGCTCCCAGAAATGGCCCGCAAGCGTCTGCTCCTCAATAGCTTCCCCGCATAAAAATGGCTTTGGCTTGGCTTCCCTTCAACATAAATCTATTTTTTTTTGTCCTTCATGGCCTCAAACAGGCCTGGTTTATATATATCTGAAGTTGGTTATCCATCTCCAACTTCCTCCCAAAATTTGGGCTCCAAAAATGCCCAATATCTCCCAAAAATGGAGAAAATCAATTAAAAATAGGCATTAAACCAAACAAAATCCAAAACTTTATAAAAAAAAAACATTGCATATAAATTTATGGACGCAACCCCCTTTTGGCACACCCCTGGTCACTTGGGCATTTCCATGTGGCCATGCGCCCATGCGCTGGCCCTCTCTCTGTTGGCTCCTGGTTCGGTGGCATAGAATCTCGGGCTAATAGTTATAACCCCCGCGCCCTTTTGGTGGTTGTAGCCCTGGTCCTGTGGGATCTGCCCGAGATCTGGGGGATGAACCCTATCCATTACACCTGCTCGTCCGCGCTTGTGGCCATATGGATTATTGTTTGTTGAACCGTGGGTTGGGGCTAAGCCCCAACCCTTTCCGCCGCCGACCTATCCATTTAACAAACATAAATACAATGTTTGTCGTATATATAATAAGAACCACCCATGGGCTGGGCGGTTAGCTTGGTCTTGCTAATCCATTGCCCGAAGAATAGGTCGAGGGTTCGACCTCGGTGAACCCATAAAATTTTATATAAACCATCAACCAACCACAGGGTGCCACGTGGCAGCCCATGACTGGGCCATGTGGCACCTCAACACCCAATCACAAAGTGCCAAGTGTCATTTATCGAGTAGTCCACGTCACCTACCACGTATCATCTTACTTCCCTATCAGCCTACCGCATGTCTGCCACATCATCTTGCCACCGTACTTGCCCAGTCAGCTGCTGACGTCATCCTGTGCCACGTGTCACCCTTACAGTGGTGACACGTGTCACCCATAAATTGGTCCAACTGTCTGCCCGTACGCTGCATCGGCCTGCCATGTGTCACCTCCAGGGGTTGCCACATCATCTGTACGGCTGTATGGCCTGTACAGTCAACATGCCATGTGGAACTGTACGGAATGTACAGTCATCCCCCCTTTTTTTTACCTGTTTGGGTTTTCGGACAGAACGTGATATCTTTCGCATACTGAGTCTATTTGATGAAGTAAATATATGGCCGGAATCAGGAAGACAAGAAGGACGCAATGGCGCTAGTTTCGTCACATTCTGAGTGCTTTCATTTTTTAGCATTTTTAAGCCATGTCAGGCTTCTGGATCCGATTTTGGATCACACCTCCCCACAAAAAGACCTTTTGGTCCCCAAAAGGTTACTGACCAGTCAACAAGCTTGGGATAGGCCACCCGTCTTGTCCTCCCTCTCTGAACTCTGTCCTGTGCACCTGTCTCATTAAGATCAACTGTAACACAATCATGACAACTGACTGTATATTGTTAGCCATTTGAACCCTGTTACATCTTACTGAAGCCACTATCATCCATGTAGAAAACATCACTAATGATAGCATCAAAAAGACGACTGCAAATGAGTTGATATACTTGAGATATTTGCACGACATGAGCTTATCTTGAAGCAACTTATGATTGATTTTCCATTCAACAATCATTTCTTGTTCTTGCTTAAGATCGATTACTTCATTTGAAACAATTATTGATTTGTTTCTTGCTTGCACTACCTTCTTTAATTGTTCCATTGTTTGAAGTGTTTTATTTGCTTGAACATGATGAGCATGAACCACATAATCTTGACCTTCTTTAGTGAATTGATATTGATTCTTTGTCTTATAGAAGATTGCCTTATGATCATATAAATATGGGCTACCTAAGACCATTCCACATTCTCTTAATGACACTACATCACATGTTACTTCGTCCACATACTTAGATGAAATTGCAAATTTGATTGTGCATTTCTTTGTTATGTGCATTTGATGATGATTTCTTATCCATTTAAGTGTGTAAGGCTTATGATGAGTTTGTGTTTTTAACCCCAATTGCTTAACCAATTCTTCTGAGATTAGATTAGATTGAGATCCATTGTCGATTAATGTGTCTATCTTAGTGTGTCACATGATTACCCTTATATGAAACAAATTGCTTCTACAATCAATGTCTTCACCAATTTTCCCTGTCATACCAACCAATGAGATCTTTGACTCATCACCTGAATTCGATCCCAAGTCTGTGGGTTTTGATGTCGTTTCCACTGTTTGCGTTCCCTTCTTTTCTTTGAACCACTTTGGCCTCTTCTCGGGATGCAACTGCCAACATTTGTCCTCATCATGTCCCTCTTTCTTGCAATGATTGCAAGAGGGCTTTCCTTCCTTCCTCATCACTGCATTTGCATTCTTGCCATGCCTTTTCCTCTTGTCTTCTTTCCTTGAAGACGGTGATTCCCCTGACACACCTGCTTTCCCTGCTTCAATATACGTAGCTTGAACAAAAAACTCATCAAGGTTGGTGGGTCCAAACATGAAAAAAGTGTTTCTAATATGCGTAGGTAAACCTCCTATATACTTCATAAGAGTTTCTTGTGTTTGCAAAGGGATATCTAACATTAATGCCATTTTTTGAAATCCATTGGTGTATTCTTGCATTGTTTGTCCTTTTCTTAGTTTTAAAGATTGCCATTCAATTAATTCTTTTTCCTTATAACCCAAAGGATAGAATTGTTTCCTAAGTGCATAAATGAAACTCGTCCATGATGGAAATACATTACCCACTTGTTTTGTTCCCTTTTGCAGCTTGCTTTTCCACCAGATGAGAGCTGTACCTGGAAGTCTCAAAGATGCCAACTTAATTTGTGTGGCCTCATCATTGATCTGTTGCACACTGCAGTATACCTCCATATGCCGGATCCAATTATCAAGTTTTTCTGTATTTACTTCACCATCATATATGGGAAACTCAAATTTGACATCAAGTTTTAACAATGGCATTTCATATTTATTCTTATGAACATTTTTCTTTCCATTAGATTTAGAACTTGAACTTGAAGAAGAAGGAGAAGAAGGAGGTGTTGATGGAGGTGAAGGAGGAATCTGAAGATGGTCCTCTTCCTCTTCACTTTTTCCCTTTGAAGATTCACCCAAAACTGGTCTCTTTCATTCCAGGTAATCCTTGTACAAAACTTTCACCATCTCCGACATAGCAAGGAATGTTTTCCAGAATTCTTTCTCATCTTGAGAAATCCCTTCTTCTGATGCCATCTTCTCACTGTGAGAAGCTCTCTTTCTCAATCCAATTAATGGATTCTCTGCAACAAGCTCACCTTCACCACACTATATATTTTCCCTGGTTAACATGCAAAACTCAAATCCAAACATCAACTAGCTCTGATACCACTTGATCCGTCAGACCTTTTAATGACTATGATTGAGTTTTAATTTTGCATGCGTTAATTAACCATTTGAGAAACTTAATGAAAGAATGAGGAAAAGAGAGGAATTATGACAGCCATATACACATATGTAGATCTGAAAGGAAATAATAGACAACAAACCATAACACGAGAATTGATAATGGAGTTCGACACAACTTTTTCCTACGTCTCCGGGCCTTTGTCTATGTGGGGGAGGCTTCTTTATTTCTGTTCAAAATATCAAAAGTACATTGCAACAGTGCCAATTGGCTACAAGACTAATCTGGTCATGTTCGTCCAGATCTCTAGAACCCTGCAAAGAAAACGACACGCAAAACGGATGTCTGGAGCTCCCAGAAATGGCCCGCAAGCGTCTGCTCCTCAATAGCTTCCCTGCATAAAAATGGCTTTGGCTTGGCTTCCCTTCAGCATAAATCTACTTTTTCTATCCTTCATGGCCTCAAACAGGCCTGGTTTATATAGATCTAAAGTTGGTTATCCATATCCAACTTCCTCCCAAAATTTGGGCTCCAAAAATTCCCAATATCTCCCAAAAATGGAGTAAATCAATTAAAAATAGGCATTAAACCAAACAAAATCCAAAACTTTATAACAAAAAAAAACCATTACATATAAATTTATGGGCGCAACCCCCTTTTGGCGCGCCCCTGGTCACTTGGGAATTTCCATGTGGCCATGCGCCCATGCGATGGCCCTCTCTCTGCTGGCTCCTGGTTCGGTGGCATAGAATCTCGGGCTAATAGTTATAACCTCTGCGCCCTTTTGGTGGTTGTAGCCCCATTCCTGTGGGATCTGCCTGAGATCTAGGGGCTGGACCCTATCCATTACACCTGCTCGTCCATGCTCATGGCCATATGGAGTAATGTTTGTTGAACCATGGGCTGGGGCTAAGCCCCAGCCCTTTCCGCCCCCGTCCTATCCATTTAACAAACATAAATACAATGTTTGTCGTATATATAATAAGAACCACCCATGGGCTGGGCGGTTAGCCCAGTCCTACCAGTCCGTTTCCCATAGAATAGGTTGAGGGTTTGACCCTAGTGAACCCATAAAATTTTATATAAACCATCAACCAACCACAGGGTGCCACGTGGCAACCCATGACTAGGCCACGTGGCACCTCAACACCCAATCACAAAGTGCCAAGTGTCAATTGTCGAGTGGTCCATGTCACCTTCCATGTATCATCGTACTTCCCTATCAGCCTGTTGCGTGTCTGCCACATCATCCTTCCATCGTACTTGCTCGATCAGTTGCTGACGTCATCCTGTGCCACGTGTCACCCTTACAGTGGTGACACATGTCACCCTTACAGTGGTGACACATGTCACCCATAAATTGGTCCAATTGTCTGCTCGTACGCCACATCGGCCTGTCACGTGTCACCTCCAGGGGTTTCCACATCATCTATATGGCCGTATATCCTGTACAGTCAACATTCCACGTGGCACTGTATGGACTGTACAGTCATCCCCCTTTTTTTTTGCCTGTTTGGGTTTTCGGACAGAACACAATATCTTTCGCATACGGAGTCCCTTTGATGAAGTAAATATATGGCCGGAATCAAGAAGACAAGACGAACACAATGGCGTTGGTTTCGTCACATTCCGAGCACTTTCATTTTTGAGCATTTTTAAGCCCTGTCATGCTTCTGGATCCGATTCTGGATCACACCTCCCCACAAAAAGACCTTTTGGTCCCCAAAAGGTTACTGACCAGTCAAAAAGCTTGGGATAGGCCACCCGTCTTGTCCTCCGTCTCTGAATTCTATCCTGTGCACCTGTCTCATCAAGATCAACTGTAACACAATCATGACAACTGACTGTATATTGTTAGCCATTTGAACCCTGTTACATCTTACTGAAGCCACTATCATCCATGTAGAAAACATCACTAATGATAGCATCAAAAAGATGACTGCAAATGAGCTGATATACTTGTGATATTTGCACAACATGAGCTTATCTTGAAGCAACTTATGATTGATTTTTCATTCAACAATCATTTCTTGTTCTTGCTTAAGATCGATTACTTCATTTGAAACAATTATTGATTTGTTGCTTGCTTGGACTGCCTTCTTTAATTGTTCCATTGTTTGAAGTGTTTTATTTGCTTTAACATGATGAGCATGAACCACATAATCTTGACCTGCTTTAGTGAATTGATATTGATTCTTTGTCCTATAGAAGATTGCCTTACGATCATATAAATA
>ML796390.1:111132-125355 GCA_009831015.1 Picea engelmannii
TCATCTTGAGAAATCCCTTCTTCCGATGCCATCTTCTCGCTGTGAGAAGCTCTCTTTCTCAATCCAATTAATGGATTCTCTGCAACAAGCTCGCCTTCACCACACTGTAGCTTTTCCCTAGTTAACATGCAAAACTCAAATCCAAACGTCAACTAGCTCTGATACCACTTGATCTGTCGGACCTTTTAATGCCTATGATTGAGTTTTAATTTTGCATGCGTTAAATAACCATTTGAGAAATTTAATGAAAGAATGAGGAAAAGAGAGGAATTATGACAACCATATACACATATGCAGATCTGAAAGGAAATAATAGACAACAAACCATAACACGAGAATTGATAACGGAGTTCGGCACAACTTTTGCCTACGTCTCCAGGCCTTTGTCTCTTTGGCGGAGGCTTCTTTATTTTTGTTCAAAAGCTCAAAAGTACACCACAGCAATGCCAATTGGATACAATATTGATCTGGTCATGTTCGTCCAGATCTCTAGGACACTGCAAAGAAAACGACACACAAAATGGACGTCCGGAGCTCCCAGAAATGGCCCGCAAGCGTCTGCTCCTCAATAGCTTCCCCGCATAAAAATGGCTTTGGCTTGGCTTCCCTTCAGCATAACTCTGCTTTTTTTGTCCTTCATGGCCTCAAACAGGCTTGGTTTATATAGATCTGAATTTGGTTATCCATCTCCAACTTCCTCCCAAAATTTGGGCTCCAAAAATGCCCAATATCTCCCAAAAATGGAGAAAATCAATTAAAAATAGGCATTAAACCAAACAAAATCCAAAACTTTATAACAAAAAAAAAACATTGCATATAAATTTATGGGCGCACCCCTAGTCACTTGGGTGTTTCCATGTGGCCATGCGCCCATGCGTTGGCCCTCTCTCTGATGGCTCTTGGTTCGGTGGCATAGAATCTCGGGCTAATAGTTATAACCCCCGCACCCTTTTGGTGGTTGTAGCCCCAATCCTGTGGGATCCGCCCAGGATCCAGGGGCTGGACCCTATCCATTACACCTACTCGTCCGTGCTCGTGGCCATATGGAGTAATGTTTGTTGAACCGTGGGTTGGGGCTAAGCCCCAACTCTTTCCACCGCCGACCTATCCATTTAACAAACATAAATACAATGTTTGTCGTATATATAATAAGAACCACCTGTGGGCCGGGTGGTTAGTCTGGTCCTGCCAGTCCATTGCCCAGAGAATAGGTCGAGGGTTCGACCCCGGTGAAACCATAAAATTTTATATAAACCATCAACCAACCATAGGGTGCCACGTGGCACCTCAACACCCAATCACAAAGTGCCAAGTGTTAATTGCCAAGTGGTCCACGTCACCTACCACGTATCACCGTACTACCCTGTCAGCCTGTCGCGTGTCTTCCACATCATCCTACCACCGTACATGCCCAGTCATCTGCTGACGTCATCCCGTGCCACGTGTCACCCTTACAGTGGTGACACGTGTCACCCATAAATTGTTCCAACTGTCTGCCTATATGCTGCATCGGCCTACCACATGTCGCCTCCAGGGGTTGCCATGTCATCTGTACAGTCGTACGGCCTGTACAGTCAACATGCCATGTGGAACTGTACGGACTGTATAGTCATCCCCCCTTTGTTTTTGCATGTTTGGGTTTTCGAACAGAACGCGATATCTTTTGCATACGAAGTCCGTTTGACGAAGTATATATATGGCCAGAATCAAGAAGATGAGATGGACGCAATGGCGCTAGTTTCGTCACATTTCGAGAACTTTCATTTTTCATCATTTTTAAGCCCTAAGGCTTATGGATCCGATTCTGGATCATCAAGGTACACATCAACTTTGATATTCCTATATTTGAAGGTCAGATAGATGCATATGTTGCAAACAAATGGTTGAATATGCTAAGCGAGTATTTCTTTGTCCATAACTTCTTGAATAGAGAAAATATCACTTTTTTGCTCCTCAAAGTCGTTCCCCATGTCAAATATTAGTGGGAAACTTTATGTGAGCAAAAGGAAACAGAGGAACGCTCATTATTTACAGTCATGGTCACTTAGGAGTCCTTCAGGGATGTTATTAAGTAACAATAATACCATGTTGGAAGTTATGATGACCTGTACACAAAATGGACCACACTATGGCAAGAAAGAGACTAAGGAGTTCCCGAGTTCATAAATATCTTCCTTACCTTATGCACCAATATGGGTAGCAAGGATTCCGAGTGACATCTGGTGCTCAAGTATCATGGCTGTCAAGGATTCTAATTTTCTGAACATCTCATCCTTGGGCGCGGCCTACCAATATGCCATCAAAATCGAGTAAAATCTCAAACAAAAGACGTGGCAATTTGGGCCTAGGAACCCCTCACATCAAAATCCAGGAAAGGGCGGCTCAACCCGTAGAACAAGGGACAGAGAAAAGATGGACAACCTCAAGATACTCGAGGCATTCCCACCTATTGTTATTTCCTTGATATCTACCAAGAAATGCAATAAGGTCATCTCTCAGAGATGGAATTTTGCATTCTTCATGATTCGCTCTCAGAATGAGCGAAATATCGCAGCCACATCCAAGGTCTTCGCGGAAAACCTCTCCACATAATAGAAGCAAGTGGATAAATGTTGTGGAATAATACTCGGATATCTTCTCCTCACCTACCGGGGTACATCTGCACTGCGAGGTAAAGCACCCCATTGATCTGACCCCTGATGCATCGTTGCCCAATGGGCTAGTCTACCGTCACTCTTTATTAGAGAATGAGGAGATCAAGCGACAGATCCAAGAACTGCTCCACAAAGGGCACATCCATCCCAACTAATTGCCTTGCGGAAGCCCAATCATGATGGTACAGAATATGGAACCTAGTGACTCTGCATTGATTATCGGGCCCTGAATAAAATCACAATCAGAAATTGATACCCAATTCCCCGAATCGATGACCTCCTTGATCAAATCACAGAGGCCAAATACTTCAGTAACATTGATCTGAATTCTAGCTACCACCAGGTCCCGATAGAACAAACAGATGTATGGAAGACCACCTTCAAGTCAAAGGAAGGTATTTTTGAATGGTTGTTCATGCCCTTTGGTTTGACAAATGCTCCAATCACTTTCATGGAGATGATGGATGATATCCTGCAAACACTAACCAATAATTTTGTAGTGGTGTATCTGGATGACATCCATTTACAACAAGACTTGGGCAGAACACTTGCAGCATATTCAATGGGTTTTGCAAACCCTACGGCAGCACAAGTTATAAGCCAACTTGGAAAAATGCTCCTTCGACATGGACATGGTCCATTATCTGGGCTACATCGTTGATCAAGATGGCATACATGTGGATCCATCCAAGATCCAAGTCATTCATGACTAGCCAACCCCAACCACATTCACTAAGCTTTAGAGCTTCTTGGGCCTTGCCAATTTCTACCGCAGGTTCATGTTGGGATTCTCTCATATTGCATGGGCCTTCAACCAAGTAACCAGGGGTGGTGGTAAGGAGAAATTTGTGTGGGGTTGGTCCCAAAAAAAAGCATTTTATGATTTGAAGCAGTGTTTGTTCTCATCCCCAGTACTTTCACTACCAAATCTTTAGCAGCCCTTTGATATCGAGACAAATGCTTCAGACTATGTTGTGGGCATCGTTCTCACTTAGCATGGCCAACCTGTGGCCTATCATAGTGAGACACTATCAGATTTTTTCCGTACGTACCCTACTTACGACAAAGAAATGTACTCAATTGTGAAATCCTGCCGCCAGTGGAGACATTACAATCTTTGGAAAGAGAGAGACATCCACATTGATCATGAGCCACTGCAATTCATGTAGACACAAGGAAAATTTCAAAATGACCGCCCTCAAAAGGGGTCCACATACTTGTAGCAATTCCACCTCAACATCAAGTATAAAAAAGGAAGCACCAACCATGTCATTGATTGCCTCAGTAGACCACTATTCATGGCACTCACCACGATGCTAGACTCTTGCGGCCATGAGACCTCTGGATGGTGCCAACTCTATGATACAGACCTATACTTCGCCACCACCTACCAAATGTTGGGCGCAAACACAGTTGTCACTAATTTTCATCTTCAGGAAGGGTTTATGTATCACCTGGGACATATTTGTGTTCCATCGAGCAAATGAGTGGAGTTGATCTGGGAAGCCCACTACAATCAGGAGACCGAACACTTCGGCGTCAAAAATACAATGGAAATGTTACAGAAACATTTATACTGGCCCAAACTTCAACAAGAGGTCAACAAGTATATCAGGTCCTGCACAGTCTGCGCTATTTCCAAACCAACCACTAAGAAACATGGCATGTACACCCCTCTACCTACTCCTGACAGGCCATGGTAATCCATCTCAATGGACTACATTCCGGGCCTACTGTCCACCAAGCAAGGAAATGACTGTGTTTTTTTGGTTGTTGATCGCTTTTCTAAGATAGCTATTTTGGTCGCCTGCAAGAATAGCATCACAATAGAGGCAACTTCCAAGCTCTTATTTGAACGAGTCTAGGTACATTTTGGAATCCCACAAACCATTGTCTTAGATCAGGACAGACGATTTCTCAACATATTAGAGGAGTAATTCCTTTATTTTGTAATACAAATGGTTGAACTATTGTTGGTGGTTTCTATGATAATGTTTACTTCACACAACTATATGAACACTTCATAACCTCATATTTTCTTGAGGTTTTTGGGCTGGCTCCATGCCAAATAGTTGGACATTGACATGGAGTAGTTGATATAATAGCATAGACGCTCATCTTATTACATTCCACGCTTAAAAATTGCGACATAACACTATGTTCTCGTATCGACCAGATCTGTTTACAAGAAGCATAAAGTTCCTATGAAAACTCTAACTTGAGTGATTTCCTACACATTCATAGACCCATATGTCTACCGGCTATAAAACATGTCATAAGGATTCTCATTCACTTGTAAGCACACCAGAAAAAAATGAAGAAGTATATGGCCAATTGGCTCTTGTTAGGAACCAATTTCTTGTTGCTCTATTTTCAAAGAACTTATCTGAAATAAGTTCCACATCGCCGATTACTTGTTTCATATATGAAGAACATGAAATTATTGAAGCACCAGTAGGCATATATGAAGAACGTGAAATATTTTTTGTAACAAATGTGTATTTATTTGATCAACCTAGGTCATATTCCAACAAGCATAGCTCTATGTGGCATCACACTAGTCCTTTATTTAGAGAAGGATTGTTCTTGGCATATCTATGTGATTACAAGCATAGACCCATCTTAACTCTGGTTTTATGAAGTGCCGAGAGGGATCAAATCTCTTGAGGTGAAAACCCTTCCTTTTGCAAAAGGTTAGAGTTGACATATACAATTTTCATTTACTTAATTTTTATTATTATTATTTAAGAGTGGCACATATCATCTCCACATTGAATTTAGGCATGAAATCACACAACGACCTAATATTGGGATGTAGAATGCACCTAGTGGCACAACAAGGTCCTAAACAAAATTACTATGAAGAATATGTACCATATTTACAAATCAACAACCTCATGAGCTAGCTTTGAGGATCCAAGTCACTAATATTTACCTTATCTCACGATACCACCAAGTTCTAATCAACCTCGACAACATCTCAAAATTTTCTTTCAAAACAAAGGAGGAACTTTACAAGTGGTTGGCTATGCCTTTCAACCTAACCAACACATCAATTATATTCATGGGACCAATGAACAATGTTCTTAGACCATGTTCACTTAAACACATTATTTTATTATGCAAATCATTCTATGTAATAAATTTATTTTTGTATATGTTAGCATATTTTTGCAGTAGGAGTTAGTTAAGGTCAACTTGGTCTATTGTATAGTTTGGTTAAAGTGTTGTTTTAATGTGTTACTTTAGTGTGCTTTTGTTCTGTTGAAAAGTCAACAAGAAACATGTGTCTAATTTACTTTTTCCCTTAAATAAATTAGACAATAAATATTAATCTATTATTTCATTCATAACTGAGTGAGTTGGATTTGTAACAGAACTATAAGTGTAGTTAAGTGAGTTAAGATCAATTGTACTAGTTGTAACTAAACTTGCACTAGTGAGAGTTCAGTCAATCAGTGAACTCACATGCAACTGAAGATTCGCCATGGTTAACTACATGCATGTCAGATCCAGTGGAGACCCAGTTGAGATAATAGGTGAAAGGGACAGTTTGGCTATCAGTTGTGATTTGATCACACATACAGTGGATATGCTTATGAGCATGTGCAAACTAGGCAATTTGAATAGTGAGAATTCTAATTGCAGAGATTGTGCAAAGGAGGCAGGTTGTCTGGACACGGAGAATTGGCACATGTATTTGTTGATTTGTGTATGACAGTGTAAGATGATTGTATTTTACTGAGAGATATTGGATTAGAGTTTTGTATGAGATTGTTTCATGATTCATGATATACATAATATATGATAGTGGATTTTTTAGCTTTACGCTTTCCCGGAAAAACTTTTGTGTTATGTGTTCTTGATATTTCACTTTGTGATTGTGGTTGTGATCGTGGTTTAATTTTCCGCAAGAATAATAGTAGAAGGGATTATGTATTTAACAGTGGCATATGATTGTTAGATCAGGAGAATCACAGGAAATACTTAATTTCTATTGAAATTTCTACATGGTATCAGAGCCACGGAGGCCACGGAGCCACGGAAGTGAGGTGCGAACATAATTTTATTTTCGCAGGTCCCGTCTCTAGTAGGGTGCGAACTTTAGTACTGTAGACTATTCACAATTCTCAAAGAAGAAATTCTTGCACCCTACTCAAAGGAGAGGTGCGAACTTCATTGAGATTCTCACTGGCTTCTTAAGGGAGAAGTGCGAACTTCCCTCACCCCACAATGAAGTACAGTGCAAACTTCTCCAGAAGGTTTGCAGGCTATACACAAGCAGGGTGAGAACTTGCTCAAAGAGTTCGTAGGCTAGACACTGGTAGGGTGTGAAATTCCATCAGGCTGCTCTCAGGTGGGGTGAGAACTTCCCAGGGCAAGAGAAATTGCAACAATTGAGTTTTGGTGGTTGGATAACATTCGAATTTGCAGGATTTTCTTGGTGCGACAGTTGATTGAAGATCAAAATGTCTTTCAATGGCTTGAGGTTGGAGTATGCACTCGAGGTCAGATCGAACTACAATGCTTGGAAGGACAGGATGGAGGCAGTACTCAAAGACAATGGCTTGAAGGAATACATTGACAAAGATGTTCCTAAGCCGAATGCGACAGATACTGCAAATCTTGATGCATGGCAAAAGAAAGTGGCAAAGGCGAGGAGGATTATGTTGGAGGGAGTACGAGACCACATTGTCTCAAGTATCCATGGGAAAACCACACCACATGCAATGTGGAAGATTTTGACAGATCTGTTCCAAAATAGTAGCGACCATAGGAAATTGGCGCTCAAAGATAAACTCAGGAAGATCGAGATAGAGAAGGGTGACACCATTCCAAAATATCTCACGAAGTTTGTCCAATGTAGGGATGACCTTGGAAGTGTGGGAATAACAGTTGTTGCTGATGATTTGGTGAGCTTGGCGCTCCTAGGACTTCCCAAGAGTTGGCACAGTTATCAAGACTCTATCAATGGAAGGGAAAATTTGTCGGATTGAGAACGACTATGGTCGGATCTAGTGCAAGAGGAGTTCAGGTGGAACACCAGAGATGGATCTTCATCAAATCATGATGATGAAGAGGATTGTGCTCTCACTGCCAAGGCAAGGAAACGAAAAGGGAAGAAATTTCATTCAAAATACGAGTCTTAAGTCAAGAAGATAGATTTGTCCAAAGTGAAGTGTTTTCATTGTCATGAACATGGGCATCTCGCTACTAACTATCCACAAAAGAGGAAGAACAAGACGGCTGTTGGAGCTGCATCTAGTGAGGCTCTTGTCTCACAATTTGAACTTGACTTCGCTTTGATCGCATGCATGGATTCAAGTGCATCGAGATCGGTGTGGTATTTGGATAGTGGTGCTTCATTCCACATGACAGGAGATAAAGAGTCTTTCATTGACTTGGAGGAGAAAGATCTCAAAATGCATATAGAGATGGGTGACGATGGACGATACAATGCAACTGGTATTGGTACCATTACCTTTCAGAGGGAGTCAGGTAAACCATTTCAATTGAAAATTTTTATACATGTTCCAGGTCTGAAGAAAAACTTGGTCTCAGTCGCAATATTGGAGGACATAGGCTATGATGTTGTTTTTAGCAGTGGAAAAGCCTACTTGCAACATAAAGCAACGGGTCAAGTCAAGAAGTTAGGGATTCAAGTTAAGAATCTCTACATGCTGGAGGTAGATGGCTACAGTACCATGATAAGCAAGGCAGAAAAAGTGGTGAGCCAGGATGAGGGTGAATTATGGCACAGGAGATTGGGCCATCTTCATCATGGAGCCTTGAAGATCATGCAGCAAATATCTACTGGACTTCCAAGGGGGACACT
Organism: Picea engelmannii; assembly: GCA_009831015.1. Lineage (NCBI taxonomy): Eukaryota > Viridiplantae > Streptophyta > Pinopsida > Pinales > Pinaceae > Picea > Picea engelmannii. The sequence continues at coordinate 119,623 of ML796390.1, forward strand.
TGCTTGGTTAGATCAGTGCAAGGGGTGCACCCTGGGGAAGTATGTAAAGTTCACCTTTCATGAAAAGGAGAACCGTGCTTCAATGATCCTGGAGAGAATTCACATGGACATGTGTGGACCATTCTCGGTTGCTTCAACAACAAAACATAGGTATTATGTTATTTTTGTTGATGAATTTTCATTAAATGTCGGATACTCTTCATGCAGAAGAAGGATCAAACATTCTCAAAGTTTTGTGAGTTTAAAGCATTGGTGGAGAAAGAGTCGGGGAAGCAAGTGAAGGCTCTAAGGAGTGATAATGGTGGAGAATACATCTCTAACGAATTCAAATACTTCTGTAGCAGAGAAGGAATTCAAAGAGAACTCATAGTGCCTCATAATCCACAACAAAATGGGGTCGCGGAGAGAAAGAACAGAACGATCGTGGGTGCAGCATGAGCGATGTTGCATGATCAGGGCCTACCAATTCATTTGTGGGCAGAAGCATGTAATATTGCAGTTTATGTGCATAACCATTGTCCTCATAGAGTACTTGGCATGAGTACACCTGAAGAAGCTTTTACTGGTAAGAAACCTGATGTTTCTCATTTTAAAAATTTTGGTTCATCTGTTTATGTGCATGTGACCAAGGATTCCAGGAAGAAGCTGGAACCGACTACTGAAGTTGAGATATTTGTGGGGTACACAGAAACACCCCATAATTATTGTGTGTATTTGTAGAACAATAAGATGATTGTTATGCGACGAGATATAAAATTCGATGAAGGGAAAGCCGTGCGGTTGTCTCTTGAGAGGGAGCTAGACTTGCATGCAGAAGAGGAACTGTTGGTTCCTAAGGATGAGTCTCAAGAAGTGGATCAACCACATGAGGAGGTTCATGGAGTGGAGGAAACCACTCAAGTAGAGCCATCCATTAGAAATGGAAGAAAGCGCACCACGAAAGCTGACAGATTGAGACTAGATGCTACACAGAATGTAGGAGCCCCTACTTCACAGTGTAGACAGAGACAGTCTCCTAATCGATTTGTTGGATACATGGCTCTAATGAGCAAATGTATTGTGACTGAACCATCTTCCTTTTAGGAAGTAGTGTAGGACCCCACTTGGGTTGATTCTATGGTAGAGGAGTATGACTCCATTGTCAAAAACAGTGCATGGGAAATTGTCCCAAGACCGGTTGACAAATCAATGGTAGGTTCAAGATGGATCTACAAGGTAAAGCAAGCTGTTGATGGGATTGTGGAGAAATACAAGGCCAGGTTTGTGGCCTGGGGATTCTCACATATCGAGGGGATAGACTATGATGATACCTTTTCACCTATCACAAGGTACTCTTCCATAAGATCCATCCTTGCACTCTTAGCGCAGATGGGCTGGTGCATTCATCAGATGTATGTAAAAACTGTGCTCCTCAACAGGATCATTGAGGAAGAAGTGTACATTGAACAACCAAAAGGTTTTGAGACCTTTGCAGAGATTCACATGTGTGCAGACTCAAGAGAGCATTGTATGGGCTGAAGCAAGCACCCCGTGCTTGGTACACTGGGATAGACAACTGTTTCACTGGATTGGGCTTCACCAAAAGTGAAGCGGAGGCAAACCTATACCAAATTGTGGTGGAGGGTAAGCTTTTAATCATTGTGCTTTATGTTGATGATTTAATACTAACTGGTGATGAGCAGCTGATACACTCATGCAAGGAGGACCTTGCAAAAGAGTTCAATATGAAGGATTTGGGCCTTCTTCATTATTTCCTTGGTTTGGAAATATGGCAGCGAGATGGTGAAATTTTTGTGTCTCAAGGAAAGTATGCAAGAGAGATACTAGGTAAGTTTCACATGGAGGGTTGCAAACCCATGGATACTCCTCTTCCAGGAAACTGGAGGAAAGAGGATGCTACTTCTGGAGAGGTAGTGGATGCTATTGTCTATCAACAGTTAGTGGGTTTGCTAATGTATTTAGTGAACACGAGACCGAACATTTGCTATGCGGTTAACCAACAAAGTCAAGCAATGGTTAAGCCTACCAAACTCTTTTGGAAGGTGGGTAAGCATGTCTTGAGATATCTGAAGGGCACATCTGAGTATGGATTATGTTACAGACAGACGGATGAGGTGAAGTTGCATGGCTTCACGGATGCAGATTGGGCGAGCAGCCCAACAGACAGAAAGAGCACATCAGGGGGGATCTTTAGTATCGGATCTACAGTTGTTTCTTGGTACAACAGGAAACAAAGATCTGTGGCACTCAGTTCAATGGAAGCGGAATACATGGCAGCAATTCAAGCTGCATGTGAGGCTATCTGGATGAGAAAGATCTTGGTTGGTTTGTTTGGTTCTCATTTAGATCCGACAGTGATTTATTGTGATAATCAGAGTTGCATTAAACTCTCAATTAATCATGTGTTTCATGACAGATCTAAGCATATAGATATTCGATATCATCATCTCAGATATTGTGTGCAGCGGAAGATCATGTTGCTTCAATACATTCCTACGGAAGATCAGGATGTAGACATTCTGACGAAGGCGCTCACCAAGAGAAAATTCAAATATCATAGAGACAGGATTGGGGTGAAGGATAATCCCTTTCTTGTTGAGAGGGAGTGTTGAAAAGTCAACAAGAAACATGTGTTTAATTTACTTTTTCCCTTAAATAAATTAGACAATAAATATTAATCTATTATTTCATTCATAACTGAGTGAGTTGGATTTGTAACAGAACTATAAGTGTAGTTAAGTGAGTTAAGATCAGTTGTACTAGTTGTAACTAAACTTGCACTAGTGAGAGTTCATTCAATCAGTGAACTCACATGCAACTGAAGATTCGCCACAATTAACTACATGCATGTCAGATCCAGTGAAGACCCAGTTGAGATAATAGGTGAAAGGGACAATTTGGCTATCAGTTGTGATTTGATCACACATGTAGTGGATATGCTTATGAGCATGTGCAAACTAGGAAATTTGAATAGTGAGAATTCTAATTGCAGAGATTGTGCAAAGGAGGCAGGTTGTCTAGACATGGAGAATTGACACATGTATTTGCCGATTTGTGTATGACAGTGTGAGACGATTGTATTGTACTGAGAGCTCTTGGATTAGAGTATTGTATGAGATTGTTTCATGATTCATGATATACATAATATATGATAGTGGGGTTTTTAGCTTTACAATTTCCCGGAAAATCTTCTGTGTTATGTGTTCTTGATATTTCACTTTGTGATTGTAGTTGTGATCGTGGTTTAATTTTCTGCAAGAATAATAGTAGAAATGATTATGTATTTAACAGTGGCATATGATTGTTAGATCAGGAGAATCACAGGAAATACTTAATTTGTATTGAAATTTCTACATGTTCTTTACTAATCTAGCAATTACAATCATGTCATACACATGAGTGATCTAATGGTTTAAATATTTCCTTGATATTAAGGACACTTGATCTATGGCTTAACACCTTATTAGCTCATGATCCCTATTTAAATATCTTGGATGGTTATTTGTTGATGATCATACTGAGAGATATTGTAATTTATTTTATGTCTTAATCAATTGCATAAGGATCATGGATTAGTTCTCTCTTTCGGGCTTTTAACCACATAAACAATGATGTCTTGATCTTTGATTTGTGTGTGATCGTTTCTCTTAGGGTGATTGGCTTATTTATTTACCTTGTTTTTTGAACATGTTATTATAACTTATATCAGGATTCACTCCCATTGTTGATCAATATACTAATATTTTGTCATTGGATGCAACAAAGACATTATATTTTATGTAGTTTCATAGCATTTCTAGGTCGAGTGAACCACTCCATTACACCGAAAGAATTGTTTCAATATATATATAGAGAGAGAGAGCTATGCCTCCAAATTGAAACACATAAATGAATATTCAAACGAATTTATCAATTGATACTATGTAGCAAGGGCTTACCATACACCGCGAGAATAATTTTATAGTGACAACAATAGAACAATATAGGGTTCAATGATCCAATGATACAACGAATTTAGCAATGCAACAGATTTGATATGCAGAACGATTAGGGAATTTGATGTCTAGCAATTTATGGAACAAATTTGAAACACATTGTCACTTAAAGTGGAACAACCATGCCAAGGAATGGAGATAAACGAAAACACCTACTCCATCCCACACCATCCAAGCATAGCCAGAGGGAGCAGACACATGGCCATGATGATTCAATGCCCAGTGGTATTTTAATAAAAAAATAAAGGAAAAAAAAACAAAGTTACCAACTTAACGAGAAATGTGACCTCAAAATGACAACTCTAGCCCTTAAAACCCATATTTTTGCCTAAAAAACATGAAAATCAACCCCCAAAACAAAATGTGGTGCTACTAGTAGCACCATTTTTTTAACATGGGTTAAAATCACAACATTTTTCAAGCATGGCCTTAAAACTCAAACAGTTGCTCAAAAAAATCTTAAAATCAACACCTAAATAAAAAAAAGTGACGCTACCTAATGCAAAAAAAAATAAAAAATCTAAACATTAAAATTATGGTTTATTATGGTCTAAATAAAATTATGGCCTTGACAATAGATCCCTATGCAAAACAAAAAACTCAAAATTGGATATTAAATGGTCACTTTAAAAAAAAATTACTATTTTTTTTAATTTACATTAAAAAATAAATAAATAGAAAGGAAAAAATCTTAGCAATTTTTTTTTTAAATGAAGAAAAAAACACATTTAAAAAAATATATTCAAAACCCAAATTAAAAAAAAATAAAACAAAAAAAGAATGAAAAACACACACATATATTTAAAAATAATAATAATAAAACCTTGAAACCTAAATAAATAAATAAATAAATTAGGAAAAAAACAAAAGAAACGAAATTAAAATATATATTAAAAAAAAATCTAAAATAATAAAAAATACCTAAGTTAAAACTTTAAAAACAAAAAAATAGAACATATATATTTTAAAAACTATTTATAATTAAACACACACACATATAACATTAAAAAAAATCCAATTTTCAAATTAAAATAATTTAAAAAATAAAAATTTAAAAAAAAATGTATATATATATATATATATATATATACACACACACACACACACACATGGGGAGGGTCCTGGGGGCAATGTCGGGCATCGTCCCCGTGGGCCTGGTCATGATCCCATGTAGTTAAAAGGGGGCCAAGGGGGAGATGTCGGAGATCACCCCAGTCCCCCTCCTCGCGGGCCTCGTTGCAGTCTCATGCGGCCCCAATTGTCTGTCGGTTGGAGGGTCACGGGAGTGATATTGAACATAGCCCTAGCCCCCCCCCCCGCGGGCTTGGTCACAGTCCCATGTGACCGCATGGAACCACGACCAAACCCACAGAGGGGGTTGTGGTGATGCTCGACATTACCCCCATGACCCTCGCATGGGATAATGACCAAGTCCACGTAGGTTTGGGGCGATTCACGACATCACCTTTGCAACCCTCCTTATATATATATAAAAAAAAACATTTAAAATTTGTATTTTATTTTTCAAGTTTTTTATATAAATTTTTAATTTTTTGTGATTGTATTTTTTCTAATTTTTTTAAATTTTGTATTAAATTTTTTATTTTAATTTTAGGTTTTTTTTTATATATTTTTTTAGTTTTTTAGTTTTCTTAAAGTTTTTAGCCATAATTTTTTTTTTATCTCTTTTTTGCAGTATTTGTTAGTTTATATATATATATATATATATATATATATT
>ML796390.1:137496-164823 GCA_009831015.1 Picea engelmannii
TGTGATGGTTGGTTGATGGTGATAATTTAATGTAAAGTTTTATTATCTCTCATATATTCTTGGGTGGAAGGAAGGGGGAAGGATAGAGAGGTCAACCCTCTCTTGATCTTGGAGGATTCTATCTTCCTTTTGGAGTTTTATCCCTCCCCTTATATTTGGAAGATGTAGCTACCTTTGGAAGTCATTACTTACTTTGAACAATAATACATGATTACTTATTATATATTATGCATGGTGTATTGGTGTATCACTTATACTATTATTCATTTTTCATTGGATATTCTTATTTGTTGTTTGGATATAAATTGAATACATGATCTGATTGAAGTACAAGTTCAAAAATACTAATTGCTCTAAATACTGATTAACCCCCCTTTTTGTATTTCCAACAATGTTTCCACCTACTATGACTCCTTCCTATGACCTGATTTGGAAATATAGGGATGATTTTACTATGAGGTTACATGTTTCCATGAGGGTAGGTGTTGCAAATAAAAACATCATAATATCTAAAGTCAAACTATCATAGAACAACATGAGGAATATCAAACTTCTTTTCCCAAAATCAAACTTTCACTACTTGCAATAACTAACTATTGTTTGAACAAATCGAGTACCTTATTCCAGTGGTTTCCTTGAGATGTATATTGTATACTAATCCCACTATGCTTGTCACCAATCCAATCCAAAATTTAAAACTTGCACACAAAGAAACAACAACCTTTCTCAACGCAATTGGTTATAAAGAAAGAAAATATGAAAATAACTAACTTTAACTAAATTATCAAGCAAGTTAAATTGTACATCCAAATACAAATTGAAATCAATAATCAAGGAAGAACAATTGCATTTTTTTTGGGGGGGGGGAGAGAGATCTTCATTTTATTATTAATAACAACATATTACAAATGTATCTAATATTCCACGACTGACACCTTTTATAACCATCATCTGGGTTCCTCTAATCCTAGGCCACTTGGGAAAACTTCTAGACTTTGACTCCTTACCAAGCAAAGGATTGAGAAAACTGGAGTTTAAGCCTCAAATGCAAATGAAGAATCCATAACTCAAGGAAAATAAGGTCATACAATCTCATATTTACGATCACATATAATTGCTCCAGCATGTGGATGCCAATGTGGTAGTTTCCCCTCCTCCAACATTAAGCATTATTTTATAGTATATGAATTGGTTGAGGTAGTTGGTAATTGGTTTTACGGACGTATAGGTGTACGAATCTATAAACCTCGCTCAATAGCATGAAATTTCAATACATGTATAATTTTCTTGCACATTTTTCAAGGTACAGGCACTTTTCTCATGGGAATAATGCATGTACACACACCTTTCTTCAAGGAAAAGTGCACGTAAGTGGAAAAAATGTTTTTTTAATATTCTTTGAGATGAGAAATTACTGCAAGTGATCATTATAAAGGCCATATGAGCATTAGAGACATAACGGTGTCAAATAATACTATAAAAAAAACCCCCCTGGTGTATGAGGTTAGAAGGGAAGTTGATGGTCGAAATACATTATAAAGCAATGGAGGAAGCTACCAAGTGGGGCAATATGGATTCCATTGAACTTCAAATTGGAAAAGTACCTGCAACAAAAACCAAAGTATCAAATGACTTTCATCCTCAGGGTAGAAATACCCATTCAAATCATGACCACCAAATCAAGTATTGTTGGCACCTTAAAGTTTTGGCAAACTTAGGTGTGTGCGACAAGTTTTTCACCATGCATCACCAAGATTTAACACCTGCACCAACCAGTTTTCCACTACACACACCAATTGGTTTATACTACGTGCAAGGACTTGTAAATTTCACATGCATATCAAATCCCTAAGGATCTACTGTAATGATTATAACCATTTTTGTAACAGACTGACTAGTAATAGTTGAGGTTGTTAGTGAGATGGAAAGCTTTTTATGAGTTCCATGCTCCAGTAGAGAAATAAGGATTGCATGTGAATATATAAGGGTTGGGTTTTTTTTTCACTTGTGGTTGATTGTAATGGTAGGGTTATAAATAAATATGAGAGAGAAAGTAGATTGATATCTGAGTCTCAGGTCTTTGGTTCATGCTTCATGAATCTCTCTGCGGGCTATGGCCTTCTATGTATTTGAATGTTTATCTATTGAGTAATGAATGAAAGCTTGAGACACATTTGACATTTCCCCATTGTGAGTTTTGTGGTAAATGGATGTGAGTTATGTATGTTGGACTATGCATTGCAGTCATATAATGTGCTTTGTTTTGAATGTCTGTAGTTATATATATTATCCCACACGTTACGTTTATGAATATGGATATGAATGAATAGAATCTAATGCACAATTATGAGTTGTGTATCTATTGTCTGTATTATTCATTCATGCATTTCCCAAACATTTGGTCTCAATCATTCTCATGCGCATCTTAATTGAGACCTTATTTAGTCCTTGAATTTTGAATATGTCGACCTGAATGGAGTATTTGTTGGTAAAGCGCTTTGAACCCTGGGTATGAAACCCCGAGCCAAAAATTGGTTCCATTGTTGGGATATGATGACTCTGTGTTGTCAGTTGGAGGAAGGACATGATGTGGATGTTGGAATATTCACCAATACTGAGAGGGGGGGTGAATCAATATTGAGCACTTTTATCATTTTCAATCATAAAATGTAAACATTAACTTATCAAAAATTCCATTCACTTATGATTGCATTTAACATGTCATAAACATATAACCACATATGCATGGTACACAATAATTTTACATTGAAACCCAAATGGGAGAAAACCATGGAACACTTTTTAATGTATATCTTCAATATTACATTCACATTAAGCACCAACTTCCAAACTTCTCCTATACCAACTGGAATGAGGCACCATCCCCCTGTTTACAGGCTCCAACCTGAAGGAAGCTACAACTCCCTAGATTCTCTAGCTCCAACTGGAAGGAGGTTCCAACCCCATGATTTACAAGCTCCAACCTGAAGGAAGCTATGACTCCCTATATTCTCTAGATCCAACTCGAACGACGATCCAACCCCTTAGTTTAAAATCTCCAACCTGAAGGAAGATACAAATCCTTGTATTCTTCGGCTCCAACTTGAAGGAGGCTACAACCCCCTTTCCTTTCCCCTTCCTTCCTCCCTGAAATACAAATGAAGACTCAACCTATCATTGTTACTATTTCTTATATTGATACATCATCATCAAAACATGTCACTGATATCGATACATCATCATCATCATCATCATCAAAACCTATCACTATTGTTGTCATTGATACTAATACATCATCATCATCATCAAAACCAGATCCACTATTGCATAGTTGGTTTTCATTGATGTTGTTGAATAGTTGGTTATCATTGTTGTCAACAAGTAGTGGTTGTCATTGATGTCAACAAATGTGATGGGTGTATTTGGAGAAGTCTCCAAAGTGGTCCTCTTATGGCATAGCTCTAAGCATGGCCTTCACGGGAAGATGCTTTGAATAATTCTACAAGAAACCCATAAGTGTGGTCATGGAGCCCAAATTTTTTTGAGGAATAATGACATGAAGGACAGTGTAAATGCAGGTAACAAACTCATATATAGATATTCATTGTCATGTCATTTCCAATGGTAGGTGGAACGTCACGTGGTTCCTCACGGTTGAGGAGTTATGAGGTCATGAAGATGAAAGCTCCAAATATGGGTTAAGAAGCCCCTAATTGGTTGCAAGTCATTAATGAAAGGGTAAATTGGTTGTAACAAGAAAGTTCAAGAAGCCCTAAAGTTAAGGAAAGAGGTTACTTAGAAAAGGTATATATACACCTCAAGAAGTCACTCATAAGTACATTCACACACACATTCTATTGAATATTTTATATGTGAGTAAGTGATTCTATCTCAAGTAACAAAGGATATCTTAGGCGAATTTCATAGGGAAGATGAAGTAAAGAAGAGAGAAATTCCAAGGGAGGATGAGTCTTGTGATGATTTGTTCTAAGGTATGTTATTTAAAGGTCATCTTACCATTTTCTCTATAACGGTTTTTTCTAGAATGAGTCAGATAGAGAAAATTGGAGGAGGTTGAGAAGACATGTCAAGGTACTTGTGGTAAAAATTTCAACTATTGGGTCATTGTATGTTTTTAGCTACATGATGTGGAATATATGGTTTTAGACTAGTCCTAAAACTGGTCTTAAAAATGTGTTCTGGGTAAAACCGTCATAAATTCTTCATAGAGTGTTGAAACATTTATTTTTTTCTAAGCTTTAGACCTAAATAGGTTTAATTCTCATTAAAAAAAGACAAACGTGCACTTGGATATCACCATTGATGAGGTATTTTGTTTGATACAATGATCCTAAGTTCTTGAAAGTTATGGAGCCTCCCACTAGTTAAAGGGTCAAATCGCTAAAAACGGTCTTCAAAATATCGGGTTTCAAGGTTTCACAGACCTAACCTTCCAACATATAAAGAGTCTCAATGTCCCGACATGCGAAATCGTGAAACTACGATAAGTTTTAAGCCATGTTAATTAAGACAGTAAAAGTGATTAGCACTAACTAATCACATCGCGACTTCGCGATTCGGGGATCCTGCCTCGAGCGACCACCAAAGTCTCAATATACAAAATTGTGAAACTAGCTTAAAATTAAACCGGGATAATTAAACGATTAATAATGATTAATGATAATTAAATCATATCACAGTTTCGCGTTTCGGGAATCCTGTCTTGAATGACAACTTGAAATCTCGATACCCAAAGTCATGAAACCCTTAACTAATCATTATTAATTAAAAGGTTAAACTCGATTAATATTAATTGATCAAATCGCAATCTCGCGATTCAAGGATCATAACTTGAAACGAAATAAGATCACCCGCGACTCCAAACCCCGAAATGGATTAAGGTTAAGAACAATTAATTAACAGGATAAAGCTTGATTTATTAACACCTTAAACTGTCTTATCTCCTGTAAAATTTACATTGGTTTGAAATGCGAGTAAATTCAAATGATCTCTACGCTTTTCCCAGATCACGAAATATCAACCATTAATGACATTAATAGTTGTTTTAGGGAAATGATTTCAAATAAGATCCTACTTTATCGCCCAAATCTTTTGAATAAAGGAATTAAACGCGTTGTCAAAAAAGGTCTACGTAGATTGATACGCTTAAGGCAAAGAAGATTTTTTCATGTTTTGAATTACATTCTCGTTTTCATAGAGCTTTCTTAACTAGATACTCGGTCCTGTGTGTTTTCTGTGACAAACAATAGGTTTTCTTTTTAGAACTGCTACCATGCCGCCATGAAAAGAAACTAAAGCAACTAGTGAGGGTTCAGGCCAGAGTTCAGAGGTTATCTCTGATAACTCACCCAAAAGTATAAACACAGTTAAAACCTAGACAAACGTATTCAACATCTTACAGTACAAGCTGGTAAACTGCCCTGATGATTCAAGCGACAATAAAAAGGAAGACTTATCTATCAAATACAAGAGTATTGCTCAGGAAGAGATGCGTAAGTTAGCAACAAGGCTGAGTCTTTTACCCTACAATGACATGATTAAATGGGCACTAGATCATGTGGATGTCCCAACTAGAACTATTTTCAATTCTTAGAAGGTGGTTGTTGGGTCATTTTGTCCAGAACACATACAGATGATGTATAAGTTGTCTCCAACATCCAACTTCACTTACAATACCAGTTTTCTAGAGAATTTCAGGAAGAAGGAGTTTGATCAATATGGGAAAAATCTTTCAGATTTGATCAAGGACTGGTGCTCACGCCCCAAAAATTTCACAGTTGATTCTCACAACATATACTCAATCTCATCATTGCAACCACATTTCATGTATATAGCCATGATGATGTGTAGACTTTATGGAAAAGAGAACATAACCCATTTCTTTCTACCATGGGTACTCATTATACACACAGTGGTGGAAGGTTGTTCTTTTGACTAGGCCAAGATATTGTCGGACAGTCTGGCCAGTGAAATTACAGAATACCAGGCAAAGAAAGCCAAGGGGAAATCAACTTCATTTTTTATGTCAGCTTATATTATGGACGCCATCTATTTCATGACGTTTTTTCTGCTAATGGGCTGGAGATGGACTCCAGATAGGGCATAACCAATTCATATTTATCATTCTAAACTGTGGGAAGACAAGGCAAAATATTTCTTTTATAAAAAATTTAATTGGGTAGCGATGCCGATGCATATTACTATTTTTGGTCACCCACCTCCTAGAATTTCAGATACAGTTGTGGCTAACCTGGATAAAGTGGCAGATTGATATATCAAGGAGCACTTCTATTACATCAGAGTGTTTGGTTGTTCATCTCGCCCATATGCTTTACCATAATTTTTACTAGACTGACTGGTGTGCCGCGAGGTCGCACGACAAACTGTACTCGGCAGGATTAGCAAAGAACTCAAAGCCGTGCAGAAAAAGGTGTGGCAATCTTTTCCCTTACAGATTGGTGTATTTTTTTTATTGGATTTTGGCCACTCCAGAGTGGAAGCTGTGGAATTAGAAGAAATAAAGCTGGTTAACATTGAATTTAAGAAGCACGACCCACAAAAGGTTGTGGGTAACCATATGGCCAGTTGCAATCTTAAAAAGTATGAACATGAAGAATCCCCTCAGGATGAAGTGTTCCGAGGGGTGAGATCTTACCAAGACGTTCTGAGCCAAGTTCGAGCCCTATCACCTGATAAAATGGTTGATTTTTACAAATTCAAAAAACACCGAAGAAGTAGTCTTCCGAAAGTATTACAAGGGGAAAACCTGATGGCTCCTGCTACAAAGAAAACAAAGACCCATAATCTAGAAGTCAGAAGCTCTAGCAAAAAATCAGCCATGGAAAACTCAGAGAAGTCTAAGATCTCGACTAAGAAAAAGGATATCCCGGTGAAAGAGGTATTTGATCACCAAGCCAAAGATCAAACAGAGACATTAACAAAGAAAGGAGAAGATAAGCCACTGTCTTCACTAGATAAATCAACTACAGATGAAACCGGAAGACAGTTATCGACAAAAATTGGCAACCCGTTCAGAGTGTCATGCCGTTACAGTCCACTAGAGGAAACCCCAATTCAGAGGTAATAATCATAGGAGATCTCACGCCCATATCTATTGAAGAGATACCTCCCTTCGATTTATTTTTCAATAGGAAAAGGAAAGTTGTGGTGAAGAAAGAAATGCACCAGAAAGAGGGTGCAATGGTAAAAAAACACAGAGTATTGTTGGATGAACAGAGTTTGGAAGATGAAGATTTTTCTATAGAGGTAGCCGCCTCTTTGGGAGATTTTGAAATATTTAACCTATTCTAAGTTGATAACCTAAAAGTAAGACTAAATCAAAGAAATCAGATGATAAGTTAGTTTCAAAATCAAATAAGGAATGCATAAAAGAATGTCAGAGAAGAAGTCAATAAAGGACTAGAACAAGCTAGAGCTAGTGATAAACAAAAAATCCAAATACTGAAGTTCAGTCTTGACGAGATGCATAAGAAGATGAAAGTGAGTGAAAGACAGACTACCCAGCAAGATGAGTTGATAAAACAATTGCAAGACAAGGTCACTTCCACTGAGAAAATGGTTGTGGATATAGCATTGTTTCAAGCTCAAGCGTTGGAGGTGCTAAAGAAACTGGAAATAGCTCAACAAAGCCCGCTCTCTAAAATAAAAATCGTCCAAAATCATTCTCAGGTGATGGATGAAGCATTAAGTAATATTGTTTTAAGAGAGAGAGAGGCTATCGTTGCCCAAACTACCTTCCAAGAAGCGATTATATCATTAGCAAAATAAGGAAGAGCTATGGCATCTGGGTTGTCTATTTCAGAGCAAACCAGAGGTGATATTATACTAAAGACTTGGGAGTCAAACATAGCCAAAGGTAGGAAAATGGCTAAGGAATTGAAAGAATCTTGGGAAGAATTTTTTTGTTCACTTAACAAATAATTATTAGGCTTCGATAAAGAAGATAGTTCTAGAACATTGGGTCAGATTAATATAGCCAAACATCAGCTTGACATTAAAAAAAATATGGAAGAAGCACAAGTTGAAATATCACAGATAAAATAGGTTGATATTGCTCAACTAGATGGATGGCTAGTGAAGCCTAATCTACAACTGCAGTCTATTATTTCAGAGGATAGACAGATAGAAGAGAGATTGCCTTAGCTGGAAAAGAAATTATACATTTTCTAGGCTAATAACTTAATAGGGTCTTCCAGGTTGGTAGCCAAATTTGTGAGCAGGTGCATCAAATGTATTGAGCAGGGAAAAGGTAGTACCTCTGGAAACAAATGAATACAATCTGTGTGCATTATCTATTTTGGAGCTAGAAGACAGAAAAGGAAAACATTCATGCCAACATAACGAGAATATCAAGAAGATTGCAAATGAAGCGTTTCAGTTTCCATATTTTGTAATTTTGTAATTTTAATTATTCTGAAGATAGATGAATTCCAACCGTTTGAGGTTAAGAACTTTTGTATAAATACATATTCGAAAGAATGAGAAAGGGATTCTTCTTGCAGGTTGTAATCGAGAAAACCCTCTTCATTGAGAATTAATACAAGTACAGACCATAGATTCCATATTTCGCCCATTTGAGTTATGTGTTCTTCTGTCTTTCCACATTCTAGCGATTTTTCATATATTTCCTTGATGAATACCTGATCGTAATCTAGTACAACATCTACTGTGGTTATGTTTCACTTAGTTATCTAATAATAAACAATTTTTCCTCAGTATTTACTGTTAGTAAATACAAGACCTGTGAATTAATTAGATGACTACATTTTATGCTTCATTTAAAGGTTATATTATCTATTTTCTACTTCTGTAACAAAGTAAGATTCTTCTGTATTTGAACCCCTAATTTTTCTAATAGCTTTATGTTTTTCTCTCATTACATCCAATATTTTCAAATTTAACTCAGACACAAAAACGGCCTCTGAGCTGTCATACTATTAATTCAATTTAAGGAATTTTTCTCACATAATTGAGACAGAAAAAACAAACTTTTAAACTTTCCTCATTTCCTGATGCCTGACATTGTGCTTTGAGCCTTAAGTACAAACTCAGGAACAACATATTTTTGGCACCATTGTCGGGGACGGAGAAACGAACTTATTATTCCTCGGGAGAACGAGACTATAAGTTTATCTCTTTGATAGTGAACAAAGATTGAATACATTATAAGGCTTAGTTTTTATTTTTCGCTTGGCGACTCCACAATTAATAAGCTGGCATCCGGTCAAAGGAATACCAGACAAAACCCAGATGGTGAGTAGACCATGCCCATTTTCGACCCTGAAATTTTTTTGAAACCAAGGGGATACCTTAAGAAAACCACTGCATCCACAAGAAAAGTTTATTAACCTAAATTCACATAGTCTCATGCAAAGTTTCCACTTGAACCGTTAACTCTGTAAGAATTTTCCACCCAAATCCTTTTCAGAGAAACGTCGGTTGATAGAACTGAAGCCAAAATATTAAACCCAGGATTAGTTTTATCCGAGATAAATATCGAAACCGATTCACCTACCTCCTTTGCCAATAAAGGCAAAGATCCCATCTCGATACTTGCTTTGATTGATATTCCATCAGTTCCCAAAGAAAATTTTCCAACTTCCCGAAGTTTTGAACGTATTCAACATCTTATAGTACAAGCTGGTAAACTGCCCTGATGATTCAAGCGACAATGAAAAGGAAGACTTATCTATGAAATACAAGACTATTTCTTAGGCAGAGATGCATAAGTTAGAAACAAGGTTGAGTCTTTTACACTACAATGACATGATTAAATGGGCACTAGATCATGTGGATGTCCCAACTAGAACTATTTTCAATTCTCAAAAGGTGGTTGTTGGGTCATTTCCGCCAGAACACATACAGGTGATGTATAAGCTGTCTCCAACATCAAACTTCACTTACAATACCAGTTTTCTAGATAATTTCAGCAAGAAGGAGTGTCATCAATATGGGAAAAATCTTTCGTATTTGATCAAGGACTAGTGTTCACGCCCCAAAAAATTCAGAGTTGATTCTCACGGCATATACTCAATCTCATCATTGCAACCACATTTCATGTATATAGCCATGATGATGTGTAGACTTTATGGAAAAGAACACAACCCATTTCTTTCTACCATGGGTACTCATTATACACACAGTGGTGGAAGGTTGTTCTTTCGACTGGGCCAAGATATTGTCGGATAGTCTGGCCAGTGAAATTATAGAATACCAGCAAAAGAAAGTCAAGGGGAAATAAACTTCATTTTTTATGTCAGCTTCTATTATGGACGCCATCTATTTCATGATGTCTTTCCCGCTAATGGGTTGGAGATGGACTCTAGATAGCGCAGAACCAATTCATATTTATCATTTAAAACTCTGGGAAGAAAAGGAAAAATATTTATTTTATGAAATCTGTAATTGGGTAGCGGTGCCAATGCACATTGCTATTTTTGGTCACCCACCTCCTAGAATTTTAGATACAGTTGTGGCTAACCTGGATAAAGTGGTAGATTGATATATCAAGGAGCACTTCTCTTACATCAGAGTGTTTGGTTGTTCAATTCCCCCATATGATTTACTGTAATTTTTACCAGACCGACTGGTCTATCGCGAGGTCGCACAAAAAATTGTACTCGGTGGGATTAGAAAAGAACTAAAAGCCATCCATAAAAAGGTATGGCCATCTTTTCCCTTATAAATTGGTGTATTTTTTTTATTGGATTTCGGCCACTCCAGAGTGGAAGCTGCGGCATTATAATAAATAAAGATGGTTAATATTGAATTTAAGAAGCACGACCCGCAAAAGGTTGTGGGTAACCATATGGCCAGTTGCAATCTTAAAAAGTATGAACATGAAGAAGCCCCTTGGGATGAAGTGTTCCGAGGGGTGAGATCTTACCAAGAAGTTCTGAGCCAAGTTTGAGCCCTATCACCTAATAAAATGGTTTATTTTTAAAAATTCCAAAAACACTGAAGAAGTATTCTTCCAAAAGTATTACAAGGGGAAAACCCCATGGCTCCTGCTACACAACAAACAAAGACTAAGAATACAGAAGTCAGAAGCTCTAGCAAACAAGAAGCCCTAGAAAACTCAGAGAAGTCTGAGATCTCGACTCGGAAAAAGGATATCTCGACGACAGAGGTATCTGATCACCAAGCCAAAGATCAACCAGAGACATTAGCAAAGCAACGAGAAGATAGGCCACTATATTCACCGGATAAATCAACTACAGATGTAACCGGAAGTCAGTTATCCACAAAAATTGTCAACCCCATTCAGAGTGTCACGTCATTACAGTCCACTAGAGGAAACCCCAATATAGAGGTAATACTCATAGGATATCTCACGCACATCTCTATTGAAGAGATACCTCCCTATGATTTCTTTATCAATAGGAAAATGAAAGTTGTGGTGAAGAAAGAAATGCACCAAAAAGAGGGTGCAATGGTCAAAAAACACAGAGTATTGTTGGATGGACAGAGTTTGCAAGTGAAGATTTTTCTACAGAGGTATCCGCCTCTTTGGGATCTTTTCCAATATCTAACCTATTCTCAGTCGATAACCTAAAAGAAAGACTAAAGTAGAGAAATCAGATGGTAAGTCAGTTGCAAAATCAAATAAGGAATGCAGAAAAGAATGTCAGAGAAGAAGTCAATAAAGGACCGGAACAGGATAGAGCTAGTGATAAACAAGAAATCCAAATTCTCAAGTCCAGTCTTGACGAGATGCATAAGAAGATGAAAGTGAGCGAAAGACAGACTATCCAGCAAGATGATTTGATAAAACAATTGCAATGCAAGGTCAGTTCCATTGAGAAAATGGTTGTGGATATAGCATTGTTTCAAGCTCAAGCGTTGGAGGAGCTAAAGAAACTGGAAATATCTCAACAAAGCCTTCTCTCTAAAGTAAAAATTGTCCAAAATCATTCTCAGGTGATGGATGAAGCATTAAGTAATATTGTTTTAAGAGAGAGAGAGGCTATCATTGCTCAAACTACCTTCCAAGAAGCAGTTATATCATCAGCAAAAGAAGGAAGAGATATGGCATCTCGGTTTTCTATTTTAGAGAAAACCAAAGGTGATATTATACTAAAGACTTGGGAGTCAAACATAGTCGAAGGTAGGAAAATGGCTAAGGAATTGAAAGAATCTTGCGAAGAATTTTTTTGTTCACTTAACAAAGAATTATTAGGCTTCAATAAAGAAGATAGTTTTGGAACATTGGGTTAGATTAATATAGCCAAACATCAGCTTGACATTAAAAAAAATATGGAAGAAGCACACGCTGAAATATCACAGATAAAATAGGTTGATATTGCTCAAATAGATAGATGGCTAGTGAAGCCTAATATGCAACTGCAATCTATTATTTCAGAGGATAGATGGATAGAAGAGATATTGCCTTAGCTGGAAAATAAATTATACATTTTTTAGGCTAATAACTTAACATGGTCTTCCGGGTTGGTAGCCAAATTTGTGAGCAAGTGCATCAAATGTATTGAGCAAGGAAAAGGTAGTACCCATGGAAACAAATGAATACAATCTATGTGCATTATCTATTTTGTAGCTAGAAGCTAGGAAAGGAAAATGTTCATGCCATCATAACGAGAATATCAAGAAGATTTCAAATGAAGCGTTTTAGTTTCCATATTTTGTAATTTTAATTATTCTGAAGATAGAGGAATTCCAACCGTTTGAGGTTGAGAAATTTTGTATAAATACATATTCAAAAGAATGAGAAAAATATTCTTCTTCCTGGTTGTAATCGAGAAAACCCTCCTCATTGAGAATTAATACAAGTGCAGACCATAGATTCCATATTTCACCCATTTGAGTTATGTGTTCTTCTGTCTTTCCACATTCTAGCGATTTTTTATATATTTCCTTGATGAATGCCTGATCGCAATTTAGTACAACATCTATTGTGGTTATGTTTCACTTAGTTATCTAATAACAAACAATTTTTCCTCAGTATTTACTATTAGTAAATACAAGACCTATGAATTAATTAGATGACTACATTTTATGCTTCATTTAAAGGTTATATTATCTATTTTCTTCTTCTATAAAAAAGTAAGATTCTTTTGTATTTGATGCCTTGCTTTGTCTAACAGCTTTAAGTTTTTCTCTAATGACATCCAATATTTTCAAATTTAACTCAGACACAAAAACAACCTCTGAGTTGTCATACTATTAATTCAATTTAAGGAATTTTTCTCACATAATTGAGACAGATAAAAAAAAAAAAAAACTTTTAAACTTTCCTCATTTCCTGATGCCTAACATTGTGCTTTGAGCCTTAAGTACAAACTCAGGAACAACATCTTTTTGGCACCATTGTCGGGGACGGAGAAACGAACTTATTTTTCCCTGGGAGAACGACATTGTAAGTTTCTCTCTTTGATAGTGAACAAAGATTGAATACATTATAAGGCTTAGTTTTTATTTTTCACTTGGCGACTCCACAATTAATAAGCTGGCATTCGGTCAAAGGAATACCAGACAAAACCCAGATGGTGAGCACACCATGCCCATTTCTAACCCTCAAAAAAATTTGAAACCAAGGGGATACCTTAAGAAAACCAATGCGTCCACAAGAAAAGTTTACCAACCTAAACTCACACAGTCTAATGCTAAGTTTCCACTTGAACCATTAACTCCGCAAGAAGTTTCCACCCAAATCCTTTTCGGAGAAATGTCGGTTGATAGAACTGAAGCTGAAATCTTAAACCCTATATTATTTTTATCCGAGATAAATACCGAAATCGATTCAACTACCTCCTTTGCCAATAAAGGCAAAGATCCCATCTCGATACCTGCTTCGATTGATATCCCATCAGTTCCCAAAGAAAAGTTTCCAACTTCCCGAAGTTTCGAACGTATTCAACATCTTACAGTACAAGCTAGTAAACTACCCTGATGATTCAAGCAATAATGAAAAGGAAGACTTATCTATCAAATACAAGACTATTGCTCAGGCATCGATGCATAAGTTAGCAACAAGGCCGAGTCTTTTACCCTACAATGACATGATTAAATGGGCACTAGATTATGTGGATATCCCAACTAGAACTATTTTCAATTCTTAGAGGGTGGTTGTTGGGTTATTTCCGCCAAAACACATACAGGTGATGTATAAGTTGTCTCCAACATCAAACTTCACTTACAATACCAGTTTTCTAGAGAAATTCAGGAAGAAGGAGTGTGATCAATATGGGAAAAATCTTTCGGATTTGATCAAGGACTGGTGCTCACGCCCAAAAAAGTTCAGAGTTGATTCTCACGGCATATACTCAATCTCATCATTGCAACCACATTTCATGTATAGAGCCATGATGATGTGCAGACTTTATGGAAAACAGAACACAACCGATTTTTTTCTACCATGGGTACTCATTATACACACAGTGGTGGAAGGTTGTTCTTTCGACTGGGCCAAGATATTATCGGACAGTCTGGCCAGTGAAATTATAGAATAGCAAGATAACACAACCAAGGGGAAATCAACTTCATTTTTATGTCAACTTATATTATGGACGCCATATATTTCATGACGTCTTTCTCGCTAATGGGTTGGAGCTGGACTCTAGATAGCGCAGAACCAATTCATATTTAACATTCAAAACTCTAGGAAGACAACACGAAATATTTCTTTTATGAAATTTGTAATTGGGTAGCGGTGTTGATGCACATTGATATTTTTGGTCACCCACCTCTTAAAATTTCAGATACAGTTGCAGCTAACCTGGATAAAGTGGCAGATTGATATATCGAGGAGCACTTCTCTTACATCAGAGTGTTCGTTTGTTCAGTTCCCCAATATGATTTACCATAATTTTTACCAGACCGATTCATGTGCCGTGAGGTCACATGACAAACTGTACTCGGTGGAATTAGAAAATAACTCAAAGTCATGAAAAAAAAGGTATGGCCATCTTTTCCCTTACAGATTGGTGTATTTTTTTATTGGATTTCGGCCACTCCAGAGTGGAAGTTGCATCATTAGAAGAAATAAAGTTGGTTAACATTGAATTTAAGAAGCACAACCCACAAAAGGTTGTGGGTAACCATATGGCAAGTTGCAATCTTAAAAAGTATGAACATGAAGAATCTCCTCAGGACGAAGTGTTCCAAGGGGTGAGATCTTACCAAGAAGTTCTGAGCCAAGTTTGTGCCCTATCACCTGATAAAATGGTTGATTTTTACAAATTCCAAAAACATCGAAGAAGTAGTCTTCTGAAAGTATTACAAGGGGAAAACCTGATGGCTCCTGCTACACAGAAAATAGAGGCCCAAAATCCAGAATTCGGAAGCTCTTGCAAACAAGAAGCCCCAAAAAACTTAGAGAAGTTTGAGATCTCGACTCAGAAAAAGGATATCTCAGAGACAAAGGTATATGATCACTAGGCCAAAGATCAACCAGAGACATTAACAAAGCAAGGAGAAGATAGGCCACTGTCTTCACCAGATAAATCAACTACGGATGAAACTGGAAGACAGTTATCCACAAAAATTGGCAACCCCATTTAGAGTGTCACGTCATTACAGTCCACTAGAGGAAACCCCAATACAGAGGTAATACTCATAGAATATCTCAAGCCCATCTCTATTGAAGAGATGCCTCCCTTCGATTTCTTTTTCAGTAGGAAAAGGAAAGTTGTGGTGAAGAAAGAAATGCACCAAAAAGAGGGTGCACTGGTCAAAAAGCACAGAGTATTGTTGGATGGACAGAGTTTGGAAGATGAAGATTTTTCTACAGAAGTAGCCACCTATTTGGGAGATTTTGCAATATCTAACCTATTCTCAGTCGATAACCTAAAAGAAAGACTAAAGCAGAGAAATCAGGTGATAATTCAGTTCCAAAATTAAATAAGGAATGCAGAAAAGAATGTCAAAGAAGAAGTCAATAAAGGAATGGAATAGGCTAGAGCTAGTGATAAACAAGAAATCCAAATTCTCAAGTCCAGTCTTGACGAGATGCATAAGAAGATGAAAGTGATCAAAAGACAGACTATCCAACAAGATGAGTTGATAAAACAATTTCAAGACAAGATCAGTTCCACCGAGAAAATGGTTGTGGATATAGCATTGTTTCAAGCTCAAGCATTGGAGGTGCTAAAGAAACTGGAAATAGCTCAACAAAGCCTACTCTCTAAAGTAAAAATCGACCAAAATCATTCTTAGGTGATGGATGAAGCATTAAGTAATATTGTTTTAAGAGAGAGAGAGAGGTTATAGTTGCACGAACTACCTTCCAAGAAGAATTTATATCATCAGCAAAATAAGGAAGAGCTATGGCATCTGGGTTGTCTATTTCAGAGAAAACCAGAGGTGATATTATACTAAAGACTTGGGAGTCAAACATAGCCGAAGTTAGGAAAATGGATAAGGAATTGAAAGAATCTTACGAAGA
The DNA here is from genome assembly GCA_009831015.1 of Picea engelmannii. NCBI lineage: Eukaryota > Viridiplantae > Streptophyta > Pinopsida > Pinales > Pinaceae > Picea > Picea engelmannii. The sequence goes on from ML796390.1 coordinate 153,938, forward strand.
ATTTTTTTGTTCACTTAAAAAATAATTATTAGGCTTTGATAAAGAAGACAGTTCTAGAACATTGGGTCAGATTAATATAGCCAAACATCAACTTGACATTAAAAAAAATATGGAAGAAGCACAAGCTGAAATATCACAGATAAAACAGGTTGATATTGCTCAAATAGATAGATGGCTAGTGAAGCCTAATCTACAACTGCAATTTATTATTTCAGAGGATAGACGGATAGAAGAGAGACTGCCTCAGCTGGAAAAGAAATTATACATTTTCTAGGCTAATAACTTAACAGGGTCTTCCGGGTTGGTAGCCAAATTTGTGAGCAAGTGCATCAAATGTATTGAGCAAGGAAAAGGTAGTACCTCTGGAAACAAATGAATACAATCTGTGCATTATCTATTTTGGAGCTAGAATACAGCAAAGGAAAACGTTCATGCCAGCATAACAAGAATATCAAGAAGATTGCAAATGAAGTGTTTCAGTTTCCATATTTTGTAATTTTAATTATTCTGAAGATAGAGGAATTCCACCTGTTTGAGGTTGAGAACTTTTGTATAAATACATATTCGAAAGAATAAGAAAGGGCTTCTTCTTGTCGGTTGTAATTGAGAAAACCCTCCTCATTGAGAATTAATACAAGTGCAGACCATAGATTCCATATTTTGCCCATTTAAGTTATGTGTTATTCTATCTTTCCACATTCTAGCGATTTTTCATATATTTTCTTCATGAATGCCTAATCGCAATTTAGTACAACATCTACTGTGGTTATGTTTCACTTACTTATCTAATAACAAACAATTATTCCTCAGTATTTACTGTTAGTAAATACAAGCCCTGTGAATTAATTAGATGACTACATTTTATGCTTCATTTAAAGGTTATATTATCTATTTTCTTCTTCTGTAACAAAGTAAGATTCTTATGTATTTGATGCCTTGCTTTGTCTAACAAATTTATGTTTTTCTCTCATTACATCCAATATTTTCAAATTTAACTCAAACACAAAAACGAACTCTGAGTTGTCATACTATTAATTCAATTTAAGGAATTTTTCTCACATAATTGAGACAGAAAAAACAAACTTTTAAACTTTCCTCATTTCCTGATGCCTGACATTGTGCTTTGACCCTTAATTACAAACTCAGGAACAACATATTTTTGGCGCCATTGTCAGGGACGACGAAATGAAGTTATTTTTCCTTGGGAGAACGACACTGTAAGTTTCTCTCTTTGATAGTGAACAAATATTGAATACATTATAAGGCTTAGTTTTTATTTTTCACTTGGCAACTCCACAATTAATAAGATGACATTCGGTCAAAGGAATACCAGACAAAACCCAGATGGTGAGTAGACCATGCCCGTTTCTGACCCTGAAAATTTTTTGAAACCAAGGGGATACCTTAAGAAAACCATTGTGCGCACAAGGAAAGTTTACCAACCTAAACTCACACAGTCTCACACTAACTTTCCACTTGAACCGTTAACTCCGCAAGATGTTTCCACCCAAATCCTTTTCAGAGAAATGTCAGTTGATAGAACTGAAGCCAATATCTTAAACCCCAAATTAGTTTTATCTGAGATAAGGACCGAAACCAATTCAACTACCTCATTTTCCAATAAAGGCAAATATCCCATCTCGATACCTACTTCGATTGATATTCCATTAGTTCTTGAAGAAAAGTTTCCAACTTCCCGAAGTTTCGAACGTTTTCAACATCTTACAGTACAAGCTGGTAAACTGCCCTGATGATTCAAGGGAAAATGAAAAGGAAGACCTATCTATCAAATACAAGACTATTTCTCAGGAAGAGATGCATAAGTTAGCAACAAGGCCAAGTCTTTTACCCTACAATGACATGATTAAATGGGCACTAGATCATGTGGATGTCCCAACTAGAACTATTTTCAATTCTCAGAAGGTGGTTGTTGGGTCATTTCAGACAGAAAACATACATGTGATGTATAATCTGTCTCCAACATCAAACTTCACTTACAATACCAGTTTTCTAGAGAATTTCAGCAAGAAGGAGTGTGATCAATATGAGAAAAATCTTTCGGATTTGATCAAGGACTGGTGCTCAGGGCCCAAAAAGTTCAGAGTTGATTCTCATGGCATATACTCAATCTCATCATTGCAACCAAATTTCATGTATATAGCCATGATGATGTGCAGACTTTATGGAAAAGACAACACAACCCATTTCTTTCTACCATGGGTAGTCATTATACACACAGTTGCGGCTAACCTGGATAAAGTGGTAGATTGATATATCAAGGAGCACTTCCCTTACATCAGAGTGTTTGGTTGTTCAGTTCCCCCATATGATTTACCGTAATTTTTACCAGACCGACTGGTCTGTCACGAGGTCGCATGACAAATTGTACTTGGTGGGATTAGAAAAGAACTCAAAGCCATCCACAAAAAGGTATGGCCATCTTTTCCCTTATAAATTGGTGTATTGTTTTTATTGGATTTCGGCCACTCCAGAGTGGAAGTTGCGGAATTATAATAAATAAAGATGGTTAACATTGAATTTAAGAAGAACGAACCGCAAAAGGTTGTGGGTAACCATATGTCCAGTTGCAATCTTAAAAAGTATGAACATGAAGAAGCCCCTCGGGACGAAGTGTTCCGAGGGGTGAGATCTTACCAAGAAGTTCTGAGCCAAGTTTGAGCCCTATCACCTAATAAAATGGTTTATTTTTAAAAATTCCAAAAACACTGAAGAAGTATTCTTCCGAAAGTATTACAAGGGGAAAACCCCATGGCTCCTGCTACACAACAAACAAAGACTAAGAATACAGAAGTCGGAAGCTCTAGCAAAAAAGAAGCCCCAGAAAACTCAGAGAAGTCTGAGATCTCGACTCAGAAAAAGGATATCTCAACAACAGAGGTATCTGATCACCAAGACAAATATCAACCAGAGACATTAACAAAGCAAGGAGAAGATAGGCCACTATATTCACCGGATAAATCAACTACAGATGTAACCAAAAGTCAGTTATCCACAAAAATTGGCAACCCCATTCAGAGTGTCACGTCATTATAGTCCACTAGAGGAAACCCCAATATAGAGGTAATACTCATAGGATACCTCACACCCATCTCTATTGAAGAGATACCTCCCTATGATTTCTTTATCAATAGGAAAATGAAAGTTGTGGTGAAGAAAGAAATGCACCAGAAAGAGGGTGCAATGGTCAAAAAACACAGAGTATTGTTGGATGGACAGAGTTTGCAAGTGAAGATTTTTCTACAGAGGTATCTGCCTCTTTGGGATCTTTTCCAATATCTAACCTATTCTCAGTCAATAACCTAAAAGAAAGACTAAAGCAGAGAAATCATATGGTAAGTCAGTAGCAAAATCAAATAAGGAATGCATAAAAGAATGTCAGAGAAGAAGTCAATAAAGGACTAGAACAGGATAGAGCTAGTGATAAACAAGAAACCCAAATTCTCAAGTCCAGTCTTGACGAGATGTATAAGAAGATGAAAGTGAGCGAACGACAGACTATCCAGCAAGATGATTTGATAAAACAATTGCAATACAAGGTCAGTTCCATTGAGAAAATGGTTGTGGATATAGCATTGTTTCAAGCTCAAGTGTTGGAGGAGCTAAAGAAACTGGAAATATCTAAACAAAGCCTGCTCTCTAAAGTAAAAATTGTCCAAAATCATTCTCAGGTGATGGATGAAGCATTAAGTAATATTTTTTTAAGAGAGAGAGAGAGGCTATCATTGCCCGAACTACCTTCCAAGAAGCAGTTATATCATCAGCAAAAGAAGGAAGAGATATGGCATCTGGGTTTTCTATTTCAGAGAAAACCAAAGGTGATATTATACTCAAGACTTGGGAGTCAAACATAGCCGAAGGTAGGAAAATGGCTAAGGAATTGAAAGAATCTTGCGAAGAATTTTTTTGTTCACTTAACAAAGAATTATTAGGCTTCAATAAAGAAGATAGTTCTAGAACATTGGGTCAGATTAATATAGCCAAACATCATCTTGACATTAAAAAAAATATGGAAGAAGCACACGCTGAAATATCACAGATAAAACAGGTTGATATTGCTCAAATAGATAGATGGCTAGTGAAGCCTAATATGAAACTGCAATCTATTATTTTAGAGGATAAACGGATAGAAGAGATATTGCCTCAGCTGGAAAATAAATTATACATTTTTTAGGATAATAACTTAACATGATCTTCCGGGCTGGTAGCCAAATTTGTGAGCAAGTGCATCAAATGTATTGAGCAGGGAAAAGGTAGTACCTATGGAAACAAATGAATACAATCTGTGTGCATTATCTATTTTGTAGCTAGAAGATAGGAAAGGAAAATTTTCATGCCATCATAACGAGAATATCAAGAAAATTGCAAATGAAGCGTTTTAGTTTCCATATTTTGTAATTTTAATTATTCTGAAGATAGAGGAATTCCAACCGTTTGAGGTTGAGAACTTTTGTATAAATACATATTCAAAAGAATGAGAAAAAGATTCTTCTTCCTGGTTGTAATCGAGAAAACCCTCCTCATTGAGAATTAATACAAGTACAGACCATAGATTCCATATTTCACCCATTTGAGTTATGTGTTCTTCTGTCTTTCCACATTCTAGCGATTTTTTATATATTTCCTTGATGAATGCCTGATCGCAATTTAGTACAACATCTATTGTGGTTATGTTTCACTTAGTTATCTAATAACAAACAATTTTTCCTCAGTATTTACTATTAGTAAATACAAGACTTGTGAATTAATTAGATGACTACATTTTATGCTTCATTTAAAGGTTATATTATCTATTTTCTTCTTCTGTAACAAAGTAAGATTCTTCTGTATTTGATGCCTTGCTTTGTCTAACAGCTTTATGTTTTTCTCTCATTACATCCAATATTTTCAAACTTAACTTAGACACAAAAACGGCCTATGAGTTGTCATACTATTAATTCAATTTAAGGAATTCTTCTCACATAATTGAGATAGAAAAAGAAAAACTTTTAAACTTTCCTCATTTCTTGATGCCTGACATTGTGCTTTGAGCCATAAGTACAAACTTAGGAACAAAATCCTTTTGGCATCGTTGTTGGGAATGGAGAAACGAATTTATTATTCCATGGGAGAATGACACTGTAAGTTTCTCTCTTTGATAGTGAACAAATATTGAATACATTATAAGGCTTAGTTTTTATTTTTCACTTGGCGACTCCACAATTAATAAGCTGGCATCCGGTCAAAAGAATTCCAGACAAAACCCAGATAGTGAGCAGACCATGCCTGTTTTTGACCCTGAAAAAATTTTGAAACCAAGGGGATAACCTTAATAAAACCACTGCGTCCACAAGCAAAGTTTACCAACCTAAACTCACACAGTCTCATGCTAAGTTTCCACTTGAACCGTTAACTCCACCAGAAGTTTCCACCCAAATCCTTTTCAGAGAAATGTTGGTTGATAGAACTGAAGCCGAAATCTTAAACACTAGATTATTTTTATCCGAGATAAAGACCAAAACCGATTCAACTACTCCCTTTTCCAATAAAGGCAAAGATCCCATCTCGATACCTTCTTCGATTGATATTCCATCAGTTCCTGAAGAAAATTTTCCAACTTCCCAAAGTTTCGAACGTTTTCAACATCTTACAGTACAAGATGGTAAACTGCCCTAATGAATCAAGCGACAATGAAAAGGAAGATTTATCTATAAAATACAAGACTATTGCTCAGGTAGAGATGCATAAGTTAGCAACAAGGCCGAGTCTTTTATCCTACAATGACATGATTAAATGGGCACTAGATCATGTGGATGTCCCAACTAGAACTATTTTCAATTCTCAGAGGGTGGTTGTTGGGTCATTTCGGTTAGAACACATATAGGTGATGTATAAGTTGTCTCCAACATCAAACTTCACTTACAATACTATTTTTCTAGAGAATTTTAGCAAGAAGGAGTGTGATCAATATGGGAAAAATCTTTCGGATTTGATCAAGGATTGGTGCTCACGCCCCAAAAAGTTCAGAGCTGATTCTCACGGCATATACTCAATCTCATCATTACAACCACATTTCATGTATATAGCCATGATGATGTGCAGACTTTATGGAAAAGAGAACACAACCCATTTCTTTCTACCATGGGTACTCATTATACAAACAGTGGTGGAAGGTTGTTCTTTCGACTGGGCCAAGATATTGTCGGACAGTCTGGCCAGTGAAATTACAGAATACCAGGCAAAGAAATCCAAGGGGAAATTAGGTTCATCTTTTATGTTAGCTTATATTATGGAAGCAATCTATTTCATGACATCTTTCCCACTAATGGGCTGGAGATGGACTCCAAATAGCGTAGAACCAATTCATATTTATCGTTCAAAATTCTGGGAAGACAAGGCAAAATATTTCTTTTATGAAATCTATAATTGGGTAGCGGTGTTGATGCACATTTCTATTTCTGGTCACCCACCTCCTATAATTTTAGATACAATTGCGGCTAACCTGGATAAAGTGGCAGATTGATATATCGAGGAGCACTTCTCTTACATCAGAGTGTTCGATTTTTTAGTTCCCCTGTATGCTTTACCGCAATTTTTACCAGACTGACTGGTGTGCCGTGAGGTCACATGACAAACTTTACTCGACAGGATTAGCAAAGAACTCAAAGCCGTGCAGAAAAAGGTATGGTCATCTTTTCCCTTACAGATTGGTGTATTTTTTTTGTTGGATTTCGGCCACTCCAGAGTGGAAGCTACGGCATTGGAAGAAATAAAGTTGGTTAATATTGAATTTAAGAAGCATGACCCACAAAAAGTTTTGGGTAACCATATGGTCAGTTGCAATCTTAAAAAGTATGAAAATGAAGAATCCCCTCAGGATGAAGTGTTCTGAGGGGTCAGATATTACCAAGAAGTTCTGAGCCAAGTTCGAGCCCTATCACCTGATAAAATGGTTGATTTTTATAAATTCCAAAAACACTGAAGAATTAGTCTTCTGAAAGTATTACAAGGGGAAAACGTGATGGCTCCTGCTACACAGCAAATAGAGACCCAAAATCCAGAAGTCGGAAGCTCTAGAAAACAAGAAGCCCAGGAAAACTTAGAGAAGTTTGAGATCTCGACTCATAAAAAGGATATCTCGATGACAGAGGTATCTGATCACCTGACCAAAGATCAACCAGAGACATTAACAAAGCAAGGAGAATATAGGCCACTGTCTTCACCAAATAAATCAACTACAGATGAAACCAGAAGACAGTTATCCACAAAAATTGGCAACCCCATTCAGAGTGTCATGTTGTTACAGTCCACTAGAGGAAACCCCAATACAGAGGTAATACTCATAGGAGATCTCACGCCCATCCCTATTGAAGAGATACCTCCATCTGATTTATTTTTCAGTAGGAAAGGGAAAGTTGTGGTGAAGAAAGAAATGCACCAGAAAGAGGGTGCAATGATAAAAAAACATAGAGTATTGTTGGATGGACAGAGTTTGGAAGATGAGGATTTTTCTACATAGGTAGCTGCCTCTTTGGGATATTTTGCAATATCTAACCTATTCTCAGTCGATAACCTAAAAGAAAGACTAAAGTAGAGAAATGGGATGATAAGTCAGTTGCAAAATCAAATAAGGAATGTAGAAAAGAATGTCAGAGAAGAAGTCAATAAAGGACTGGAACAAGCTAGAGCTAGTGATAAACAAGAAATCCAAATTCTCAAGTCTATCCTTGACGAGATGCATAAGAAGATGAAAGTGAGACAAAGACATACTATCTAGCAAGATGAGTTGATAAACAATTGCAAGACAAGGTCAGTTCCACTGTGAAAATGGTTGTGGATATAACATTGTTTCAAGATCAAGCGTTGGAGGTGCTAAATAAACTGGAAATAGCTCAACAAAGCCTGCTCTATAAAGTAAAAATTGTCCAAAATCATTCTCAGGTGATGGATGAAGCATTGAGTAATATTGTTTTAAGAGAGAGAGAGAGAGAGGCTATCGTTGCCCGAATTACCTTCCAAGAAGCGGTTATATCATCAGCAAAATAAGGAAGAGATATGGCATCTGGGTTGTCTATTTTAGAGCAAACCATAGGTGATATTATACTAAATACTTGGGAGTAAAACATAGTCGAAGGTAGGAAAATGGCTAAGGAATTGAAAAAATATTGCGAAGAATTTTTTTGTTCACTTAACAAAGAATTATTAGGCTTCAATAAAGAAGATAGTTCTGGAACATTGGGTCAGATTAATATAGCCAAACATCAGCTTGACATTAAAAAAAATATGGAAGAAGCACAAGCTGAAATATCACAGATAAAACAGGTTGATATTGCTCAAATAGATAGATGTCTAGTGAAGCCTAATCTAAAACTGCAATCTATTATTTAAGAGGATAGATGAATAGAAGAAAGATTGCCTCAGTTGGAAAAGAAATTATACATTTTTTAGGCTACTAACTTAACAGGGTCTTCCAGGTTGGTAGCCAAATTTGTGAGCAGGTGCATCAAATGTATTGAGTAGGGAAAAGGTAGTACCTCTGGAAACAAATGAATACAATCTGTGTGCATTATCTATTTTGGATCTAGAAGGCAGGAAAGGAAAACGTTCATGACAACATAACGAGAATATCAAGAAGATTGCAAATGAAGCGTTTCAGTTTCCATATTTTGTAATTTTAATTATTCTGAAGATAGAGGAATTCCAATTGTTTGAGGTTGAGAACTTTTGTATAAATACATATTTGAAAGAATGAGAAAGGGATTCTTCTTTCCGGTTGTAATCAAGAAAACCCTCCTCATTGAGAATTAATACAAGTGCATACCATTCCATATTTCGCCCATTTGAGTTATGTGTTTTTATGTCTTTCCACATTCTAGAGATTTTTCATATATTTCCTTGATGAATGCCTGATCGCAATTTAGTACAACATCTACTGTGGTTAAGTTTCACTTAGTTATCTAATAACAAACAAATTTTCCTCAGTATTTACTATTAGTAAATACAAGACCTGTGAATTAATTAGATGACTACATTTTATGCTTCATTTAAAGGTTATATTATTTATTTTCTTCTTATGTAACAAAGTAAGATTTTTTTGTATTTGATGCCTTGCTTTGTCTAACAGCTTTATGTTTTTCTCTCATTACATCCAATATTTTCAAATTTAACTCAGACACAAAAGCAACCTCTGAGCTGTCATACTATTAATTCAATTTAAGGAATTTTTCTCACATAATTGAGACAAAAAAAAGAAACTTTTAAACTTTCCTCATTTCCTGATGCCTGACATTGTGTTTTGATCCTTAAGTACAAACTCAGGAACAACATATTTTTGGCGTTGTTGTTGGGGATGGAGAAACGAAGTTGTTTTTCCCTGGGAGAATGACACTGTAAGTTTCTCTCTTTGATAGTGAACAAAGATTGAATACATTATAAGGCTTAGTTTTTATTTTTCACTTGGAAACTCCACAATTAATAAGCTGGCATCCGGTCAAAGGAATACCAAACAAAACCCAGATGGTGAGCAGACCATGCTCGTTTCCGACCCTGAAAAAATTTTGAAACCAAGGGGATACCTTAAGAAAACCATTGTGTCCACAAGAAAAGTTTACGAACCTAAACTCACACAATCTCATGCTAAGTTTCCACTTGAACTGTTAACTCCGCAAGAAGTTTCCACCCAAATCCTTTTCGGAGAAATGTTGATTGATAGAACTGAAGTCGAAATCTTAAACCCCGGATTAGTTTTATCTGAGATAAAGACAAAAACCGATTCAACTACCTCCTTTTCCAATAAAGGCAAAGATCCCATCTTGATACCTTCTTCGATTGATATTCCATCGGTTCCCGAAGAAAATTTTCCAACTTCCTGAAGTTTCGAAGAATACATTATACATTTTTATTCGACTCCCACTGGTTCCCCCGTTTACATATCTTGCAAGTCTGAAGAACCCGTCCCTCGTCTCTCGTTTCCTCCCTTTTAAGATTTTCTCTCTCCTGATGGTCTTTTCCCAAACCCCCTTTTACTTCATCCCGAAGTAGTCGAAAGGTCGCTTCACATCTTTGAAAACCTTCTCTACAATCTCCAAGTTTCATCCCCTAGATTGTCAATGGTTGTTGTCGAGGGAGGTGGTGCAGGCGAAGATGGCGCAGGCAGAGGACCTCTCGGCGGAGGTGGAGTGTTACACATTATTTTTGTCATCCCTATGACCGTTAATGATGTAAACCTATCTGTTGCCTTCAAAAAGGTCAGTGGCCTGAGTTCCTAAAGAGAGAAGAGAGAACTTTTTTTGAGAAAAGAAGTTGCATTTTCTTTTGTAAAAACCCTATAAAAAAAGAAGTTCCTAGGTTGCTATATAGGCAGGGTGCAAGAATGCTTGATTCTCGCAGGTTTCACCATAGCTAGGTTGTGAGAGGTTCGCGGGTTTCTCTATAGGTAGGGTGCGAGAATGCTTACACATGGGAAAAATGAGTGTTTTCTCGAATCTTCTAGAAGGAGAAACTTCCATGGTGAGGTGGTATCCGAATGGTTTGGATCTTACTCAATTTCATGATTTAGTGGGATCATCCTAACCTCCTCACCTTATCCTCTTCAACTTATAAAAGGAGAGGAGCTCTCATGGAGAAATTTAGCTTTGGTTAGCTTTGGAGCTTTTGGGATTAGCTTGGATTGGATTGAGCTTTGGAGATTTTTAGCTTGGCTAGATGAGCCACTTTGTCAAGATAGATTGTGAATATTATTAGATATGTGCTCTCAGAATTCTTGGAGTGAAAGTGTGTGGGGAACGAAGGACAGTTGGAAGGGACCTTACGACATCAAGGCCATGGTTGTAATCTCTCTTTCACATTTAATATGATACAGTAATATGATTCTTTCCTATAAAGCTTGT
>ML796390.1:168917-180964 GCA_009831015.1 Picea engelmannii
ATACATGAGAATAAGTTACCGAGCTTAGTCTTTGTTCTTTCTCGTGCTCGTAAATCAATGAGAATGTAACCGAGTATACTTTTATCACTTTTTCAGACTCGTAAAGGTTATACGAAAAAGGAACCTCCTGGAGTTCCCTTTAAACTCTTTTCAGAGTCTCTAAACATGAAAAGATTGTCAAGCGACCTTGTTCTTTTCACGCTCGTTAAATTATTTGAAGAAAACATATGTTGAGCAATAGTTTATGTCTTTTTCGGTCTCATTAGACTACTTTACGAAAAAGGAAATGAGAGAGTTCTCTTTAAGTGTTTTTTAGACTCTATAAACATGAAAAACCCCTGAGTTTTCTTTCTTTGGACTCATAAAACAAACATTGAAAGGCCCATATGGGACCTGAGTTTTCTTTAAGTGTTTTTCAGACTCTCTAAACATGACAAACCCATGAGTTTTATTTCTTTGGACTCGTTAAATAAACATTGAAAGGCACAAATGGGACCGAACCACTCCTTCTTAGGGTTCGTTAAACATACTCCGAGGGACTCATCTGAAGGATGAGCTTACATTTCAAGCATATGTTATCCTCCTCAAGATTGTGTAAAAATAAAGAGGTACTTGCCAGAAATGGTGGGGGAAAAATTGGGAAAGAAATGTATCTAAACCTATATTATGTCGAAGAGTCTCTTTTGAACATGACACCCTTTCACTCGCCTTGTGTCTAGGTTGGAAAATCCACTCATCTCTTGTTCATACTCCTTTATAAGATTGCAAATTGGTCTGTGATCCCTGTTGTTGAGTCATTATTTTCCAAGACAGTTGTCGTGTCGTCAATATGTTCAAAAAGATGTCCAACCTGAAAATCCTTCTATTGCGTCGACCATTTCTACAGTCCTTAAGCCTTCTGTTGCATCGGCCATCCTTGAGTTAGTCCTGAACCACTTGTTCCTCTAATCTACATCAAATCTTGTTACTTGTTTCGTGTCATTGATGGGGGATACATTAAGGCCCTCCTATGACGAGTATTTTCCTATCAACTTCAACTCATTATCCAGGAATTAGACTTAGAACTTGCATGCCTCAATGGCAGCTTTCCTCGCTTTCGACAATGGGTTTTCATTATTGACCCCTGATCGGGAGATTCCATCAAGTGTTCGACTTCAACTCATTAATTCACATTCGTTGGAATGTACAAAAGTAACTTGGGGGTCATTGACATTAATGGTGATTTCCCTCGCACTTGTTAACGGTATACACTAATGACCAGTAATCAAGTGGTTTCTACCATGTTTGACTTCAACACATGTATTCACATGGTTAGATTCATACTATAGAGTGGCGAAGAAAGACCCTGGATATTTTCTAACAGATCCAGGTTGCATTGGAGTATATTCAGTGTACTGTTGCATAGATCCACATTGTATGTCTGGTGGCTATGTTCAAATTTGAGTCTTTAACACATAGATCCACAATGTATTTTTGGTGGCTATGTTCAGATTTGAGTCATATCAGCATGGATCCACAGTGTATGTTTGGTGGCCGTGACCTGTCTTACTTGACATGGATCTTCGCATGTCAGCATTTATGCTTTGATTCATTTGTATTCTAAGTATGGGAATTCCTACCTCAGTGATGATGTATTATTGTACTATAGTTCCTTGTTTGTTGGCAGGTTTCCGACCGACTGTTCCTTGTTTCCTACACACACTCGACAAAGTATTTTAGCTATCACTCTGTTCTAACTTCATACTTTGGGGGGCTCTCTGTTACACATTATTTTCGTCATCCCTATGACCATTAATGATGTAAACCTATGATCTATCTGTTTCCTTCATAAAGGTCAGTGGCCTAAGTTCCTGAAGAGAGAAGAGAGAAGAACTTTTTCTGAGAAAAGAAGTTACATTTTCCTTTGTAAAAACCCTATAAAAAAGGAAGTTCGTAGGTTTCTATATAGGCAGGGTGTGAGAATGCTTGATTCTCGAGGTTGCGCCATAGCTGGGTTGCGAGAGGTTCATAGGTTACTCTATAGGCAGGGTGAGAGAATGCTTACACATGGGAAAAATGAGCGTTTTCTCGAATCTTCTAGAAGGAGAAACTTCCATGGCGAGGTGGCATCCGAATGGTTTGGATCTTACTCGCTTTCATGATTTAGTGGGATCATCCTAACCTCCTCACCTTATCCTCTTCAACTTATAAAAGGAGAGGAGCTCTCATGGAGAAAGTTATATTTGGTTAGCTTTGGAGCTTTTGGGATTAGCTTGGATTGGATTGAGCTTTGGAGATTTTTAGCTTCGCTAGATGAGCCACTTTGTCAAGACAGATTGTGAATATTATCAGATCTGTGCTCTCAGAATTCTTGGAGTGAAAGTGTGTGGGGAAAAAAGGACAGTTGGAAGGGACCTTACAACATCAAGGCCATGGTTGTAATCTCTCTTTCACATTTAATATGATACAGTAATATGATTCTTTCCTATAAAGCTTGTTGTGTTTTATTGTATGATTCCTTGATCACATACATAGGTTTATATTGAGTTCATGCTATTGCTATCACTTTGGTTGGTTGCATTCTTTTGCAGGATCATCATTGTATGAGCATTGGAATAGAGCTAGGATGGCAATGGCGAGAGGAAGCGGCATTTAAATGGTATGTCACCCATCCCTCTTTAGTTAGTAAATTCAATATTTAAAACTTAAGGAAAGCATCATGTTATGGTGTGTTTTGTTCTAGATCTAGGTGGATCTAGGGAGATTAGTTAGTGTCTGCACCTACCGATTAGTTCGATAACATGGAGGAGCACATGGTGTCGGAGGAGGAGGGGGAGGCGATCATGGACCACTCCCACCTCTTAGGATTTTTTCTAAAGTGGCTTCTAGAAACGCTCCTTTGGTCCTCCTAGTCCCCCTCCATGATTTACCTGAAAACTATATGAAAAACCTACCAAAGTTTACAGGAGAAGGAGACCTAACTGCGACTGAGCACATAAATATTTTTTTATCAATTCATCGACATTCTTGGCCTCGAGCATGAAGATTTCTATTCATGATTGTTAGTCCAAACTTTCGAAGGATATGTAAGAACCTAGTTTCGAGGATTGTTGGTAGGTTCAATAGGATCATATGACGAGTTAGAAAGTTCCTTTCGCAGATAATGGGGAGAAAGAAAAGATCATCTTTATTATTTAACTGAGTTTGGAGATTTGAGAAAGAAGAACTCAGAAATAGTTCTCGAATTCACTCAAATATTTAATAAATTATACAACAATATCCCAGCTAAAGTTAAACCTTTCCAACCCACAGCAAAAGTAACTTTTGTCGAAGCCTTCGAGCTCAATTTTGCTATGTTATTGAGAGAAAGGAGAGCTACCGATCTCACTAGAATGCAATACGATGTTGTAGAGAGTGAGTCACATATGATGGCATCTGGAAAATTAAAAACTAAAGTCAAAAAGGGAAATAAAGAATCTAGATGATTTAGAGAACAAGCAGGACCCTCTGGATCTTGGAGGTCCTCAGAAGATAAAATGGATGATATGGAAAAATAATTAAAGAACTATCAAACAATATTTCAAAGATGGAACTAGATCAATCTAAAGCGGATCAGTTCGCTAGAAAATATTTCAGGAGAAACCCTAACCCTCAAACACAACAAAGGCATATTAAAAACAAAGATCAAAAGATCCAGGCCCCCTTTAAAAATGAAAATTTTTTAGGAAGAGATGACATGCAAGAATTTGAGGAATTAGAGGAAGATATGAATAATCTTGGCGATGATTGTCAATAACCTCATTTGACAAGGCAAGATTATGAAATTTCTTCAAAGGCAGAGCATAGATATAATAATGATGATGACATAAATACCTCAGAAGATTCTACTTATCAAGGAATCGTCGATAATATAATGGTCGAGCTACAATAGAAGTATAATTTAAGGCCTAGAAGTTAAAATATAGCAACTGCCCAACCGAAGAAAATATTTCCTATAGGTGAAACATATGAGCCAACTCTAGAAGGGACTGAAACACAAATTGCAAAAATAAAATGAGTTGACTCACAGAATGCCAAAACAAAAACAACTGAGATACATACTGCAGAAATAAAAACAACTGAAAAGAAAGCAACACAAGCCAACAAGTCAGAAAAAAAGGAGATAGATATCCAAACCAGAGAGACTGATAAGACAACAGTAAATTTTAATCTAGAAAATGAGATTAATAAGATCAAGATCCCTGTACCTCTGGTCGAACTGGAAAAAAACCCTACATTACAGAAAACAAATTGCCAAGATGATAAATTTTTCAGATATTGAAAGTCAGGGCGATGTTATCAATTTAGAAGATGATAAACCGAATATAATATTTGGTCCACATTTTGAAGGTGCCATAGATATTGTTGTATGTTTTTACATTACTCTAACTGTGCATGATCATCTTCTCCATAATTGAAAAGTTGGATTTTGGAGCTTTCCACAATTTGATGCCCAAAGCTATTATGGATAGACTTGGTCTTGAAATTACCAGACCATACGGAGATTTGTATTCTTTTGATTCATGTAAAGTTAAATGTATGGGTTTGATTAAAGATTTAGTGGTCAATCTTGCACAGATTCCTGTAAAAAGTGTTCTTATGGATGTGGTCATTGTTGATATTCCTCCAAAGTTTGGTATGCTTTTATCTAGGTCTTGGGGCGCTAAGCTTGGAGGATCCCTGCAACTCAACATGACATATGCTACAATCTCGATCTTCGACGAACAGTTCACCCACCTGTATAGAGAAACAAGGCTGGCATATACAGTAAGTGATCCACATAACCTGAATAATTACCCTATTTATGTCGCAGATCAGGATTTAGGAAATTGTATTTTATCGATTGATGATGATATAGATGAATGTATAGAAAAAAATTGTACTGAAAAATAAAAAATAGAAAAAACAAATAAATATGTATATAGTACTAGAGTTTGGAAAATGTATTTTGATGGTGCTTCGTCTTGTGAAGGAGCAGGAGCTGGAGTGTTTTTTGTGGTACCCGGGAACGAGTTTATTATCACTTTTTATTACAGGTTACAATGGGACATCGATTATACCAATAATGTGTGCGAATATGAAGCCCTGGTCTTAGGATTAGAGGTTTCTAGGAAGTTAAATATTAAAAACCTGGAAGTTTATGGTGATGCGGAATTAATCGTAAAACAGCTAAATCGGAAGTACCAGGCCAAACACCTGAGGTTGCGGTCTTACATAAATTGTGCCTGGGATCTGATTCAAAAAAAATTCTCATCGATTAATGTTCACTACATTCCCAGAACAAAAAATCAGCAGGCAGATTCATTAGCCAAAGCGGCATCGATGTTTGTACCTCCTATTGTTTTCAAAATGAAGTATCACATAGAAATGAGGCACAGACCCTCAATACCAAACAATATACAACACTGGCAGGTGTTCGAAGATGATGAACAAATCAGACAATTCCTAGAAATGGTGTACGACTTTGCTGAAATGCATATTGACCAAGAAAATCAGAATGACCCTATTTGGATCATGAAGGAAGGGGAAGACCCTTAGGAATTCCGAGATAAGATCGAAAATAATCACATGTTAATGCTAAAAAATAATCAGATCCCTAAGGGTTTAATTCCTTTGGAGAGATTATTTGATCGTGATGACATTCCATTAAAGTCTACCTTACAGCCTCAGCCTAAAGAGGTTGAAGATTGTGACATAGGCACTAAAGAGAATCCTAAGCTGGTAAAAATATCTAAATACCTTCCTCCTGAAACGAAAAGAAAATATGTGGAGTTACTCAAACAATATAAAGACGTGTTTTCCCTAGTCTTATGATGAATTAAGAACTTATGATACCACCGTAATCGAACACAAGATTCTTCTAAAGCAAGGCGTTAAATCGTTCAGACAAAATCTTAGACAGATAAATCCCATACTATTGCCTATGATAGAAAAGGAAGTAAAGAATATTTTTGATGCTAAAATCATTGTAACACTCAGGTATTTAGAGTGGGTAGCCAACCTGGTCCCAGTCAGGAAGAAAAGCGGTGAAATCAGACTGTGTGTAGATTTCAGAAATTCAAATAAATCATCCCTCAAAGACAATTATCCATTACCTAAAATGGATCATGTATAGGAAAAAGTGGTCGAAGCAAATAGATTGTCTATGATTGACAGATTTTTGGGCTATAATCAAATCGCAGTCCACGAGGATGATAGATAAAAAACTGCATTCACCACCCCATGGGATACCATTATGTACGACAAAATGTCGTTTGGTCTGATGAACGCAGGTGCCACCTTCCACCGAGCTATGGACATCGCCTTTGTCAGTGAAAGAGATAAGTTCATTGTCATTTATCTTGATGATCTAACCATACTTTCTAAATATGATGCAAAGAATATAATACATCTCAAACAGACGTTTGATAAATGTCACAAATTCAGTTTGTCTTTAAACCCCAAGAAATCTCACTTTGCAATGCAGGAAGGTAAACTCTTGGGCCACATTGTATCTTGAAACGGAATTAAAATCGACTCGAAAAGGGTTGAAGCTATAGATACTATCAATATTCCTAGAAATAGAAAAGAAATTCAGTCATTTTTAGGAAAGATCAATTTTTTGAGAAGACTTATCCCAAACTTTGTTGAAATCATGAAATTGGTCACAGATATGATTAAAAAAGATAGCGAGGTTAAATGGACGACCGAATCCAAAGAATCGTTTGAACGCATCAAGAAGGTCATAGGTGAAGCACCAATGTTGGCAAGCCCAGATTACCTTAAGGAATTCTTAATTTTCTCATTCGCATCCGAACACACATTTTTTGCAGTACTCCTATAGAAGAACGAAGAGGGGTTCGAACAACCAATAGCATTTTTCAGCAAAAACCTTAGAGACGCAGAGTTGAAATACGACATAATGGAAAAGTAGGCATATGCAATGGTGAAGGCCTTAAAATCTTTCAGGACCTATGTATTGCATTCTAAATTGATTGCATATGTACCCACTGCTAGACACACCTACCACACTTAGAGGGGGGGGCGGGGTGGTGAATGAGTGTGGGGATCTTTTTCCCAAAACTTCCCTCTTACACAAAAACTCCTTAGTTAACATTCAACATTTGCTCATTACTCATTGTTGTCATTTATAATCAGTTAGATGTGAATACATATAAGAAACATATATCAGCAACATATCATCAACAAATCATCTCCACAAGGAACACAAAGAACACAAGATGTATGTACAATTTTTCTTTTTTATTATGGACTTCAATCCTGGGGTTTTTCAGCAACAACTGAATAGAGTACAACTCTACAAGAGCACTAGCTCTATATGAAAGACTCATCTTACATTCTCAACACCAACTGATATGAGGCAAAAATCCTTAAGAGATATCAATCCGTCAACATAAACAAGTGCATCAACCATGCACCAATCTGTGCCAAACAACCTGTAATCAACCTGTACCATAAACAAGTGCACCCAAACATGTAACAAGTATATACCAATCATGTGTCAAATAATCATAAAAAATGACTCATAAATATGTACCAACATCATCAACTATACACCTCATGTATGTGCAAACTCATCAACTACTTATCTCAACCATGACTAGTTTTGGATTAGTCAACAACCCCAACTTGAAATAATCATAACTTTGTATCTGTAATGAATAAAGATCTCAAACTAATACACAATGTTCTTCAGTGTGTTTTATGCAATTCCTCCAGGTGGCACTACTTGGAACCTCTCAAAAAAGGTGTTATAGAAAAAATGGCATACCTTGTTGAATTCTAGCTTATTCTAGAGAGCGACCTTCTAGAGAGTGGCCCGCACAAAATATTCATTGAATTGATCTGAAAATGTTACAAAACATACTACAGACTGTACCCTAACCAAAACATTTGGTCTCACTAAATTTGGATCTGTTATGAAGAATTTATGATGTTTTTACCAAAAAAACACATGTTTTTGACTAGTTTCACGACTAGCCACAAACCCTATTTTCCACGGAGTGTAACTCCCAAAATACAACGACCCACAAGATGAATTTTTTACCACAGATACTTGGGTATGTTTTCTCAATGGAATAATAATTTCATGGTCTGAATCATTATAGAAAAAAAAATTTATAGCGAAAATGGTGAAATGACCTATAAATAACATACCTTAGAAAGCACCATCAAAAGAATTTATCCTTCCTTGCATTTCGGCCTTCTTTTCTTCACCTTTCCTCAAAATTTCAGCTTAGATATCCTTGGTTACCTCAGACACATATATATTCAATATTCACAAGTGTGATTAAAATGAGAGAGCCTTGCCTCTTATTTATACTCTCCAAGTAGCTTCCTTAAAAACATCTTCTAGGTCACTTGGCCCCACTTTCCTTATTTTAGGGTTAACCCACTTCTAATTTCTCCATTAAATTTATTATTTAAATAATTTATTTTGTATTCACTTTGAATTATAATACACTCATCACTTCACTTTATTATTTACCTTTTCAAAACCCTTAAACCACTTTGACTACTTTGACCTTTTGGGGCTTCTAGATGACATGTGAGGGTCCTCCAACTTCGTAAGGCCATAAATCTCAAACCATGAGGAGTTATGTGACATTCCACATACCACCAAAAATGGAATGACATGTAATATCCATATAGAATAGTATTTTCTGAAAATATATCATCACTCGTAATGTTACCCATCAAACAAACTTGGGTGCATTACCCAAACCTGGGGTCTCCAACTTCTCATGGTCGTAACTCTCTAACCGTGAGGAGTTATGTGGTGTTCTACATACCATAGGAAATGGAATGACAAGCACTATAAATATAGGATATTTTCCCTGACAAATTCAATGTCCTTCATCTCATTATTCCACATACAAGCATGGGTCCCCCAACCATTCTTCTAGGATAACTCAATCCGCAAAGCATCTTCCCGTGAGGGTTTTCACCATAAGGGGACCACTTTGGAGTTCATCCATTTGTGTACCTTATCAATCATGATAATACAATAATGAGAGCATGGGTCCTCCAACCATTCTTATAGGATTACTCAATCTGCAAAGCATCTTCCCATGAGGGCTTTCACCATAAGGGGACCACTTTGGAGTTCATCCATTTGTGCACCTTATCAATCATGATAAGACAATAATGAGTCATATATACATTTTTCCAACAATGCATCATATACCAATGAAAACACATCGATCCATATTCATCATGTATCAATGACAACTCATTGATTCATCTTCATCATATCAATGACAACTCATTGATCCATCTTCATCTATGCATTCTCATCAAGGAAAATACATATTATATTACATCAATCTTCAATCAATCAATACTTTGACATCAATAAATCACTTGACATCAATCAATCAAACCATTGGCATCATCAATCAAACCATTGGCATCAATGACAACATGATCCAACAATCTCCCCCTTTGACATTGATGGCAATACCAACATTGATGTCAACACCAATTACCAATTATTGATGTCAACATGTAGATAAGGCATGCTCTACATCAATAGTCAATGTGACTATCTCTCCCCATCAATAAACATCAATCACATCAATGTGATTAACTCTCCCCCTTTGACATCAATGGCAAAGGGCCATTCTCATCTTGGGGTTGCTCCCCTTGCTTGAACTCTCCTTAGGGATGCTCCCCCTGTTTGAATTCCTTTGATCTTCCTCTGAATAATCTCTCCCCTTTTGAGCAAGAGATATCACTCTGATGTAATGCTGAAGATACATCGAACATACTCCCACTGTGACCATTGCTCCCCCTGAAATTATGCTCCTGTGCTCTTTCTTCAAGTATAGGGCTCTTTTCTAGGTATGCATATGATAAATATCTCCTCCAAGAATCATGGAAAGAAGAATGAATCCCCCTATGGGTATGTCTCCCCTATATTTTTTGCAAGATGAACATTGTTCTACCATATAACAATCCTTGGACCTGTTCATGCATCAAACTCATGCCATACCAAGCATCATGAAGCAAAAGATATGTCAACAATGAAATAAAGAATCATGAGAAAAATATAAACCAAGTACATCCTGTACAAAATGTGTGTTCATCATGCACAATACCTATGTACATCAACCATGTACATCAACATCATGCAATGTGCCAAAAGATATCATCCATGGAATGTATCAATCATATGCCTTTATCAACATGCCAACATGTGCATCTACCAATATACCAACCATGTGCATCCACCAATATGCCAACCATGTGCATCTACCAACATGCCAAACAATGTATCATATCACTCGTGATATGTCTCCATCATGAACCAAGTGCCACAATCATGTATCTCAAACAAATGTCAATTGTTGTGCTTATAAAGTAGTACCAATGGTGTAGTATCATCAAGCATATGCCATATATGAGTGTACCAAACATGTACATTACCATGCACCAATACCACAAAATGATGAATCCCATATATTTATGCCAAATCCTCCATAAAACATGTGCCAATCAAACTACTAGTAGGTGTCTCTTCCAATATACTAGAAAAGTACCAATCATGCATCAACTATAGATCAACAATGATGTAGAACATTGATCACCTCATCAACTCACCAACCATATGTCTCAACATGTAGCCCAATCCATATGCAAAATGCATACACCATGATGTCAACATATGCTTCCAATAATACATCATAAGATATACCATCCATGTACACCACCATCAACATCACAAAATGATTAATCCCAGGAGATCAACATCAATCCATAATCTTGGGTTAGTGCCATGCACCCAATATTTACACCATGAAAACCTGCAGCAAACAGTGTCATAACCTGCAATAAACAATGTCATACCCTGCAATACAGAGTTATACCATCACATCAAACTCCAAGCCATGTTCATTGCCTTTTTCCCAAGGCTTTACAACATATACGCGGCCTGTTGTACAATAGAGATCATGTGTACGCGACCTATTCAAGGTCAGCACACAACTGTCACCACTGTCACCCGCATGTGGCCTCAGTAGATGATACTTTTGTACTTCCCTTCAGTCTTTCATTCTAATTTGGCTTCTCTATCTTCTTCACCCACTTCTGTAGATGACCCTTCTCCTCAGAACTTGAGCTCTGAGCATCCATCTTTTCAAAGATATCTCCCTTTTTTTACTTCATTCCTTCTTCTAGCCATGTTATTTGAAGTCCTCATCATGGACTTTCTTCTTGTGTTCCAGCACTCCTAGGATTTGTGGCCAAATCCACTACAGTTGTAGCATATCATAGAGTTACAATGAACAACAATATGTTCTACTTTATCACGTCTCCAACACCTTGTGGTGTTATAGAATCTTCCATTATATCTCATTTCATAAGATCTACATTCAAAATCTTTGTGACCATATCCATTACATGAATAACAATGCCCATGAAAAATACTTGCATACCTTTGCTTTGGTGTCCCAAGAACAACTTCTTGATGTCTTCCTTTATTTGTTCTTTTGAAATTTTATTTGCCTTGTGTAGATGGTTTCTTTCCAACATTGTCTTCCTTCTTTGATGGATTTACCTCATGCTTCTTTGAGGTGCTTACTTCAGCATGTGTATCTTCTCCTTTGTATCCAAGACCTGATTTATCATATGGTGATCTTTGACTTTCTAAGATCTCATCCAATATTAGTGAGCTATTCAAGAATTTGTTTGAATTTTATACCTTCTTTCTAAGGTCAACAATTTCAGCTTCTAGCTTACAACATGACTCTTCCTTTTCATTTATTTGATTCTTCAATAGTTCCTCTATTCTTTTGGCTTCTTCAATTTGTGTCTTGATATGGACAATAGTTTCAAAACTTTTTCTAATCTCATCATCTACCTTCACATTTTCTTTTTCATTCTTTAGTCTTGTGATTTCTTCTTCCTTTTCTTCTAATTTAGAACTCTCTTCTTGTTCTTTGAGCATTCCCTTTAACTTCAATATGTGCCTTTGACTCCTCCTAAGAAACTTCTTAGTGTTATCCGAAAGATAGTTATAGTGTGTATAA
>ML796390.1:181928-232453 GCA_009831015.1 Picea engelmannii
GTCAAATAATCATCAAAAATGACTCATCAATATGTACCAACATCATCAACTATACACCTCATGTATGTGCCAACTCATCAACTGCTTGTCTCAACCATGACTAGTTTTGGATTAGTCAACAACCCCAACTTGAAATAATCATAGCTTTGTACCTGTAATGAATAAATATCTGAAACTGATACATAATGTTCTTTAGTGTGTTTTATGCAATTCCTCCAGGTGGAACTAGTTGGAACCTCTCAGAAAAGGCGTTATAGAAAAAATGGCATACCTTGTTGAATTTTGGCTTATTCTAGAGAGCGACCTTGTAGAGCGTGGCCAACACAAAATATTCATTGAATTGATCTAAAACTATTACAAAACATACTATAGTCTATATCCTAACCAAAACAATTTGTCTCACTAAATTTGGATCTGTTATGAAGAAGTTATGATGTTTTTACCCGAAACACCTGTTTTTGACTAGTTTCAGTACTAGCCACAAACCCTATTTTCCACGGAGTGTAACTCCCAAAATACAACGACCCACAAGATGAATTTTTTACCACAGATACTTGGGTATGTTTTCTCAATGGCATAGAAATTTCACAGTTTGAATCATTATAGAAAAAAAGGTATAGTGAAAATGGTGAGATGACCTGTAAATAACATACCTTAGAAAGCACCATCAAAAGAATTTATCCTTCCTTGCATTTCGACCTTCTTTTCTTCACCTTTCCTCATAATTTTGGCTTAGATATCCTTGGTTACCTCAGACACATATAGATATTCAATATTATCAAGTGTGATTAAAATGAGAGAGCCTTTCCTCTTATTTATACTCTCCAAGTAGCTTCCTTAAAAACATCTTCTAGGTCACTTGGCCCCACTTTCCTTATTTTAGGGTTAACCCACTTCTAATTTCTCCATTAAATTTATTATTTAAATAATAAAGTTTGTATTCACTTTGAATTATAGTACACTCATCACTTCACTTTATTATTTACCTTTTAAAAACCCTTAAACCACTTTGACTACTTTGACCTTTTGGGGCTTCTAGATGACATGTGAGGGTCCTCCAACTTCGTAAGGCCATAACTCTCAAACCGTGAGGAGTTATGTGACGTTACACATACCACCAGAAATGGCATGACATGTACTATACATATACAATAGTATTGTCTGAAAATATATCATAACTCATACCATTACCCATAAAACAAACTTGGTTCCATTACCCAAACCTGGGGTCTCCAACTTCTCATGGCCATAACTCTCTAACCGTGAGGAGTTATGTGACATTCTACATACCACCGGAAATTTCATGACAAGAACTATACATCAAGGATAATTTACTTGACAAATTCAATGTCCTTCATCTCATTATTCCACATACAAGCATGGGTCCTCCAACCATTCTTCTAGGATAACTCAATCTGCAAAGCGTCTTCTGGTGAGGGATTTCACCATAAGGGGACCATTTTGGAGTTCATCCATTTGTGCACCTTATCAATCATGATAATACAATAATGAGAGCATGGGTCCTCCAACCATTCTTCTAGGATAACTCAATCCGCAAAGTGTCTTCCCATGAGGGCTTTCACCATAAGGGGACCACTTTCGAGTTCATCCATTTGTGCACCTTATCAATCATGATAAGACAATAATGAGTCATCTATACATTTTTCCAAAAATGCATCATATACCAATGAAAACACATCGATCCATCTTCATCATGTATCAATGACAACTAATTGATCCATCTTCATCATATCAATGACAACTCATTGATCCATCTTCATCTATGCATTCTCATCAAGAACAATACATATTATATTACATCAATCATCAATCAATCAATCCTTTGACATCAATCAATCACTTGACATCAATAAATGACATCAATCAATCCAATCATTAGAATCATCAATCAAACCATTGGCATCAATGACAACATGATCCAACACCCACCAGTTCCGTTAAATATATACTAGTGCAACATGATAGTGACAGAAAGAGAGGTTGATGGCTTGCTAAAATTCAAGAATTCGATCTAGAGGTGAAACCAACAAATCTCATCAAAGGACAGGGTTTGGATAAGCTACTAGCCGAATCTAATTTTAGAGTGCTCAGAATAAATATCCTGCAAGAGTACGAAGGATTTCTAGACATAGACGAATTCGACGATCAAATACCTACGACTCAAATCGAGGAGAAGTTCTATTCTTCTACTTGGTATAAAGATATAGTCTCTTACCTTTTGACTCTAAAATGCCCAGGAGATATAACTCCTTCTAAAGCTAGAACGTTGAAATTGCATGCAATAAAATATTGTATCATGGATAGTAGATTGTATTGGAAGGATCCTCTGGGATTTTTACTAAGTTGCTTGGTAGAATATGAAACAGAAAGGGTCATAAATGAATTTCATGAAGGAGTGTGTAGAGGACATCATGCATGGAGAGTCGCGGCCTATAAAATCATGAGAGTAGGATATTATTGGCCTAAATTGTTTGTTGATGTAAGTGCTAAAGTCAGAGCATGTAACCCCTACCAATTATTTTCAGGCAAACAAAAGCTTCATGCATTACCTTTGGTACCAGTTAAAACAGAAGCTTTGTTTCAACAATGGGGGCTAGATTTTATTGGTGAAATAAACCCACACTCTAGCATGCAACACAAATGGATCCTGACCGCTACAGATTATTTCACCAAATGGGTAGAAGTTATTCCAACCAGAAACACTACAGATTCGGTGGTGATAAATTTCTTGGAGGAAAACATTTTATCTAGATTTGGTTGTCCTCGGAAGATAGTTACAGATAATGCACAGGCATTCAAATCTATTGCTATGGTCAGTTTTTTCCGAAAGTACAATATTGTACTAGGCCATTCCAAAACATATTATCCTCAAGGAAACAAATTAGATGAATCATCAAACAAAATCCTGATCACCATAATTAAGAAAGTGTTGAACGAAAATAAGAAATCCTGGCATGTGCATTTGAAATATTCTTTGTGGGCAAATCGAATAGGCACCAAGAAGTCGATTGGGATGTCCTCGTTTCAAATGGTGTATGGGACTGATGTGGTACTACCCATAAACCTGGCTCTACCTGTAATGAAAATTTGGCAAGACGAAAAGGAAGAGCCAAATCACGTTACCAGAAGAATAAATCAACTAATTGAACCCCAACAGAATAGGGCTGAAGTAGATGAGAAACTTCATAAGTATCAGGATAAAATGAAAGGCCTATTTGACCAAAAATCTAAAGATAGGGATTTTATCCACAGTGACTTGGTTTTAAAGTGGGATGCTAGGAAAGAAGACTCAGGAAATCATGGAAAATTCGACCATATCTGGTGCAGACCGTTTAAAGTCACAACTGCTGAAGGAAAAAAATGTGTTTCTGCTAGAAAATATGGATGGTAAAATCCTCAACACCCCTATCAATAGGCGTTACCTGAAGCATTTTATGAAATGATCAGTTTCCAAACTCTCACTATACATACTGGTTTTTTTTCTTAGTTTGATTTATGGTTTTTCACTCTTTTGGTAAGTTTTACTTCCACTGTAAATAAAACCAGGTTAGTCGATTTCATTGAAACAAAAAATATAAAAATAAGTAACACACAGAGTTTTGGTTTGTGTAAATTTATGAAATTATTCATATTACTGTCATGCAGAATACTTGTCGATATCCGAGATACAAAACACTGCAAAAACTTACCTTTACGCATCAAAATATTGACTTTCTCTCGAAACAGGTGACAAATAAATAGTTTACTTGGTTTAAAATATAAGAGTAAATCTAAGGTATGAGTTTCTACCCTGTCTGAATTTTCAAAGAAGTATCACTTAGTATGACATAGGTCTCATATGTACGAATATCTTCACCTAATCTATAACCATAGAAATGGAAATTACGTTTTAATTGTCAAGAGTTTTCTCTTGAAAAAAAATAAAAAATAAAAAATAAAACTTGTAATAAAAAAGAGCAATAAGAAGACCTAAAAGAAAAGTTTCAGGAATCGAGTACAAAATTTGCACAGGAGTGACCGTACTTATAACAGAACATCTGATACCCTCATTCTTTTCCCCTACCTATTTTCAAAGATTGTATTTTCATGTGATTCTTGATATCATCCCATGGTCTTCATAGAGGAAAAAGGATTTCACCTTAGCTTTGAAAACCGACAAACAAATCTTTAAAAAAAAAATGAGAATAGGTAAAAAGTTCTTATGATTCCTCTGACTTTAACGGAACAAAAATTATGTCTAGGATAATACTGACACTCTTATCCCTTCTAACAAGTTTAAATTGATTAGTTTCGCTGAAGGAAAGTCCCTGGAAAATCAAAACTCCCCATGGAAATTTCCCTGTAGGAAAAGGTGTTTTGAAGGTCAAAGGAGGATTAGGCCAGAGTAATCAAAGTGAGTTAGAAGACCTCTATTGCTAAATTATAAGCAGATATCATCCCTGGTATATTGTATACAAATTGATTTCCCCCACTTCATGTTTCAAAAAATTATAAGACAGATGGTGAAAGGAAATTCATTAAATGATTTCCCCCATCCAGTCCAAAAAAAAATAAAAAATGATGAAAGGAAATTCATTAAATGATTGCCCTCATCTCATCATTTAAATGCAAAATTAATAATTGAAGTGGTGAAAGGAAATTCAATGTGGGAAATTAGATAACTTCACCGGGGTACTGAACAGGTTCGTTGGTAGTGAAGCAATGTCTACGATATCTGCAAGGTGGTTATACATGAATTACAATGTACTTTGGTAACTAGTTCTTTTTCAACTAGATTTACATTCTAATCTAACACGGGACTCCCTAACTAAAAACATTGAAATTAACTTACCTTGATACAAACAAAATCGAATAGAGCCTGCTAGAATGATTAAGTTTGTTTTGATTATCTTAATAAAAACTGAAGTTAGTTTCAAGAAAGGGGAGGCCATTGATAAGACTAAACTTGAGATCAGTGAATGATGAAGTTTTCAAAGTTTTCAAAGATAAGGATGAAATGTAAAGTCCTTTTGTATGCCCTCTTTCTGAATGTGTTTCACAAAAATGTGATAATGACTCCATTTACCCAATAAATACACTTGGCCTATTGTTCTTCTCGTCCCGCGGGGAGACGAGATCCCTAGATGGAGCCTATGTTGAAACGTTTATTTTTTTCTAAGCTTTAGACCTAAATAGGTTTAATTCTCATTAAATAAAGACAAATGCGCACTTGGATATCACCATTGATGAGGTCTTTCGTTTGATATAATGATCCTAAGTTCTTGAAAGTTATGGAGGCGCTTACTAGTTAAAGGGTCAAATCACTGAAAACAATCTTCAAAATATTGGGTTTTGGGGTTTCACAGACCTAACAGTCCAACATATAAAGATTCTCAATGTATCGACATGTGAAATCGTGAAACTATGATAAGTTTTAAGCCATGTTAATTAAGAGTGTAAAAGCGATTAGTACTAACTAATCACATTGTGACTTGGTGATTTGAGGATCCTGCCTCGAGCGACCACCAAAGTCCCGATATACGAAATTGTGAAACTTGCTTAAAATTAAACCGGGTTAATTAAACTATTAATAATGATTAACGATAATTAAATCATATTGCATTTTTTCATTTCGGGAATCCTGTCTTGAACGACAACTTGAAATCCCGATACCCGAAGTCGCGAAACTCTTAACTAATCATGATTAATTAAAAGGTTAAACTCGATATTAATTGATCAAATCGCGATCTCGTGATTCGGGGATCACAACTTGAAATGAAATAAGATCGCCTGGGACTCCAAACCCTGAAATGGATTAAGGTTAAGCATGATTAATTAACAGGATAAATCTTAATTTATTAACACCTTAAACAGTCTTATCTCTTGTAAAATTTACGTTGATTTGAAATGCGGGTAAATTCCAATGATCTCTACGCTTTTCCCAGATCATGAAATATCATCCATTAATGACATTAATAGCTGATTTAGGGAAATGATTTCAAATATGATCCTGCTTTATCGCCCAAATCTTTTGAATAAAGGAATTAAATGCGTTGTTAGAAAAGGTCTACGCAGATTGATATGCTTAAGGCAAAGAAAATTTTTTCATGTTCTGAATTACATTCTCATTTTCATAGAGCTTTCTTAATGAGATACTCAGTCCTGTGTGTTTTCTGTGACAAATAGCAAGTTTTCTTTTTAGAACTGCTACCATGCCGCCACGAAAAGAAGTTAAAGCGACTAGTGAGGGTGCAGGCCAAAGTTCAGAGGTTATCTCTGATACCTCACCCAGAAGTATAAACAAAGTTAAAACCTCATTGAACGCATTCAACATCTTACAGTATGAGCTCGTAAACTGCCCCAATGATTCAAGCGATAATGAAAAGGAAGACTTATCTATCAAATACAAGACTATTGCTCAGGAAGAGATGCATAAAGTAGCAACAAGGCCGAGTCTTTTACCCTACAATGAAATGATTAAATGGGCACTAGATCATGTGGATGTTCCAACTAGAACTATTTTCAATTCTCAAAAGGTGGTTGTTGGGTCATTTCGGCCGGAACACATACAAGTGATGTATAAGTTCTCTCCAACATCAAACTTCACTTACAATACCAGTTTTCTAGATAATTTCAGCAAGAAGAAATGTGATCAATATGGGAAAAATCTTTCGGATTTGATCAAGGACTAGTGCTCACACCCTGAAAAGTTCAGAGTTGATTCTTACGGCATATACTCAATATCATCATTGCAACCACATTTCATGTATATAGCCATGATGATGTGCAGACTTTATGGAAAAGAGAACACAACCCATTTCTTTCTACCATGGGTACCCATTATACACATAGTGGTGGAAGGTTATTCTTTCGACTGGGCCAAGATATTGTCAGTCAGTCTAGCCAGTGAAATTATAAAATAACGGGCAAACAAATCCAAGGGGCAATCAGCTTCATTTTTTATGTCAACTTATATTATGGACGCCATCTGTTTCATGATGCATTTCCTGCTAGACTTCAGATATTATGGGCTAGAGCTAGACTCCAGATAGCGCAGAACCAATTCATATTTATCATTCAAAATTCTGGGAAGACAAGGCGAAAGATTTCTTTTATGAAATTTGTAATTGGGTAGCGGTGTCGATGCACATTGCTATTTTTGGTCACCCACCTCCTATAATTTCAAATACAGTTGCGGCTAACCTAGATAAAGTGGCAGATTGGTATATCGAGGAGAACTTATCTTACATCAGAGTGTTCAGTTGTTCATTTCCCCCATACGCTTTAGCGAAATTTTTACCAGACTGATTGGTGTGTCGCGAGGTCACACAACAAACTGTACTCAACGGGATTAGAAAAGAACTCAAAGCCATGCAAAAAAAGGTATGGCCATATTTTCCCTTACAGATTGGTGTATTTTCTTTATTGGATTTCGGCCACTCCAGAGTGGAAGTTGCGGCATTAGAAGAAATAAAGCTGGTTAATATTGAATTTAAGAAGAACGACCCACAGAAGGTTGTGGGTAACCATATGGCGAGTTTCAATATTAAAAATTATGAACATGAAGAATCCCCTCATGACGAAGTGTTCCGAGGGGTGAGATCTTACCAAGAAGTTCTGAGCTGAGTTCGAGCCCTATCACTTGAAAAAATTGTTGATTTTTACAACTTCCAAAAACACCGAAGAAGTAGTCTTCTGAAAGTATTACAAGGGGAAAACCCGATGGCCCCTGCTAGATAGAAAACAGAGACCCAAAATCCAGAAGTCGGAAGCTCTAGCAAACAATAAGCCCCAGAAAACTCAAAGAAGCCTGAGATCTCGACTCAGAAAAAGGATATCTCAACGACAGAGGTATCTGATGACCAGGCCAAAGATCAACTAGAGACATTAACAAATCAAGGAGAAGATAGGCCATTTTCTTCGCCAGATAAATCAACTACAGATTAAACTGGAAGATAGTTATCCACAGAAATCGGCAACCCCATTCAGAGTGTCACGTCATTACAGTCCACTAGAGGAAACCCCAATACAGAGGTAATACTCATAGGATATCTCACACCCATATCTATCGAAGATATACCTCCCTCGGATTTATTTTTCAATAGGAAAAGGAAAGTTGTGGTGAAGAAAGAAATGCACCAGAAAGAGGGTGCAATGGTAAAAAAACACAGAGTATTGTTGGATGGACACAGTTTGGAAGATGAAGATTTTGCTACAAAGGTATCCGGCTCTTTAGGATCTTTTGCAATAGCTAACTTATTCTCAGTCGATAACCTAAAAGAAATACTGAAGCAGAGAAATTAGATGATAAGTCAATTGCAAAATCAAATAAGGAATGCAAAAAATAATGTCATAGAAGAAGTCAATAAAGGACTGGAACAGGCTAGAGCTAGTGAAAAACAAGAAATCCAAATTCTCAAGTCCAGTCTTGATGATATGCATAAGAAGATGCAAGTGAACAAAAGACAGACTATCCATCAAGATGAGCTGATAAAACAATTGCAAGACAAGGTCAGTTCCACTGAGAAAATGGTTGTGGATATAGCATTGTTTCAAGCTCAAGCGTTGGGGGTGCTAAAGAAACTGGAAATAGCTCAACAAAGCCTGGTCTCTAAAGTAAAAATCGTCCAAAATCATTCTCAGGTGATGGATGAAGCATTAAGTAATATTGTTTTAAGAGAGAGAGAGTTTATCATTGCCCAAACTACCTTCTAAGAAGTGGTTATATCATCAGCAAAAGAAGGAAGAGCTATGGCATCTGGGTTGTCTATTTCAGAGAAAACCAGAGGTTATATTATACTAAATACTTGGGAGTCAAACATAGCTGAAGGTAGGAAAATGGCTAAGGAATTGAAAAAATCTTGTGAAGAAGTTTTTTGTTCACTTAACAAAGAATTATTAGGCTTCGATAAAGAAGATAGTTCTGGAACACTGGGTCATATTAATATAGCCAAACATCATCTTGACATTAAAAGAAATGTGGAAGCAGCACAAGCTGAAATATCACAGATAAAACAGGTTGGTATTGCTCAAATAGATTGATGGCTAGTGAAGCCTAATCTACAACTATAGTCTATTATTTCAGAGGATAGACGGATAGAAGAGAGATTTCCTCAGCTGGAAAAGAAATTATACATTTTTTAGGCTAACAACTTAATAGGGTCTTCCGGGTTAGTAGCCGAATTTGTGAGCAGGTGCATCAAATGTATTGAGCAAGGAAAAGGTAGTACCTCTGGAAGCAAATGAATACAATCTGTGTACATTATCTATTTTGGATCTAGAAGACAGGAAAGGAAAATGTTCATGCCAGCATAACGAGAATATCAAGAAGATTGCAAATGAAGCATTTCAGTTTCCATATTTTGTAATTTTAATTATTTTGAAGATAGAGGAATTCCAACCGTTTGAGATTGAGAGATTTTGTATAAATATGTATTCGAAAGAATGAGCAAGGGCTTCTTCTTGCCGGTTGTAATCGAGAAAACTCTCCTCATTGAGAATTAATACAAGTGTAGACCAAAGATTCCATATTTCTCCCATTTGAGTTATGTGTTCTTCTATCTTTCCACATTCTAGCGATTTTTCATATATTTCCTTGATGAATGCCTGATCGCAATTTAGTACAACATCTAATGTAGTTATGTTTCACTTATTTATCTAATAACAAACAGATTCTCCTCTATATTTATTGTTAGTAAATACAAGACCTTTGAATTAATTAGATGACTACATTTTATGCTTCATTTAAAGGTTATATTATATATTTTCTTCTTCTGTAACAAAGTAAGATTCTTCTGTATTTAATGTCTTTCTTTGTCTAACAACTTTATGGTTTTCTCTCATTACATCCAATATTTTCAAATTTAACTCAGACATGAAAAACAACCTATGAGTTGTCATACTATTAATTCAATTTAAGGAATTTTTCTCACATAACTGAGACAAAAAAAAGCAAACTTTTAAACTTTCCTCATTTCCCAATACCTGACATTGTGCTTTGAGCCTTAAGTACAAACTCAGGAACAACATAGAGAATCCAAATTATATGAGACAAATTTAAGTGGAAATATAACAATATATAGTATCATGTGTAATAGTATCATGTGTGCGAATTTCATAATCCAATATCCAATATTGAGTGTGTGGAATGTTGTACAAGCTCACTCTCTAGAATAGGATAAACTTCGGGAAGGTTTTCCATTTTCACTATAACTTTTTTTCTGAGAAGTTTCAAACCCTAAAATTTTGAGGAGATGGAAGAAAGATATCAGAGTATCTGTGGTTAAAATTTGATACTTTTATTCATTACAGACACGTAGTTATGATTGTTGAAAGTTAGGGTTTGTGACTAATCCAAAACTAGTTCTGGGAGAGTGAGGTAAAATTTGATGAGGATGTTTTTCTCTTGTTGTTGAAGTTGAGGAAGAGCTAAAGATCTGTAATTTTGTGTATCAAGTATGCTAAAGGATCATAGGTATGTTTTACATGTGTTATTGAGGGTTATGTTTATGGTACACCTTTGTGATGATTTGATACATTGTTAGAAGAGTATCATGGCTATATTGGTATCTAGTTTGGTATATATCATGGTGATGTTATCACATTCTTAAGGCATATTGTTGAGACATTGGCACATCTTGGATACATGGTACATGGTTGATGTATATGGTATGGTACAGGTTGATGTACATGGTATGGTACAGGTTGTGGTACATGGTTGATGTGCATGGTTGATGTACATGGTTGATGATTAATGTGCATGGTTGATGTACATTGTATGGTACAGGTTGATGTACATGATATGGTATAGGTTTTGGTACATGGTTTATGTAGATGGTATGATGATGGTTTTGGTATCCACGTGAGTGGATCTAGTTATAGTTGGTTGACGATGGTATATCTGCGACAATGACAGTGACAGGTTGGTTGATGTGATGGTGACATGTTGGTTGTGTTAGCACATAAACTTGTCAGGGTCTCGTGAGTCTGTGTTTTCTACCTAGGTCTATAATTTTTCCTATTTCTCTCCTTTTTCCAGACTCGATCGTAAGTTTTCCTTTCAGCTCATGGTTTTCAACTGTACGTCTTCACCCGTTTGATATACTTGTTTTTCCTTACCATCTTTCCTAAGAAATATCGACCCTTAGCCTTCATGTTTTCCCTAAGGCCGATCGCCCCTCTTTTTACCTCTACCACTGATTCTTTGTTTTCCCAAGCCCTCAGTCAGTCATCTGAGTAATGTTTCATAGGCTGTGGTCATGACCACCAAGCGCAACACTTGAAGTGATTTTATGTGGACTCAAATCAAGCGAGCGAGCAAGATCAGATCGACGATGATCGAATGATCGTACTCCTGCAGTTGCTCGAAATATAGCGCCATAGGTCCAAAATCATGAGGTCCATCCTAGTCATTGGTCCTGTGAAGGAAACGTGGTGCGCAATCAGTGTTTCGTGGTTTCGTGAGATGGAACGGTCAAGGAGAAATTCATTAGAACTCATGAAATGCGAAATCACGATAAGATCGTGGTCATTAATCAAAGAAGAGAGTTGGATCGTTGGATCATCTTTTCGCGATTTCGCGAGTCGGGAAAGTAAGAGGGAAGATTTTTGAAGATTCATGAAGCGAGATGTCCCAAAGTGTCGATGTCATCTGGGTCATTCAATCAAAGGGGATGCGTGTCACCTAATCCAAGCGTCATGATTTCTCGACTCAAAGGTTTAAGTATAGAATGCAGCATGAGTTCGTGAAACATGAAATCACAAAGCACCTGAGATAAGCCTGAGGTCATGGCCTGAGGTCATGTTGGGCAAGAAAAATAGCTTCACCAAGGAGTAAAGCACACGATCCGGTCACCGAGAAAGATCTACATGGACTCGAGGCACCAGAATTGACTCAAAGGAGCCATGAGCTTGCCCAAAACATTCATGGGTGTCAAGGCTTGCCCTGATCCCTATGAAATTAGTTAATGAAAATGAGGAGGTGGTTGAAGCCTTATTTCACCACATAAATGGAAAGCATGAAAATCTGGCCGTGGAAGGCAGACTCTCAGCCAAGGTTCCCTGTCATGGATTTTCGCATGAAGCCCATATCGATCTAATCTTGCATCTGTCAGAAGAATGCAAGTGCACCCTAACAAAAGAAGATGTAGATGCCAAGCCTTGAATGGAGTGACCAGGGCGTGCTTCTGTAGGGAGCAAGTTTCTTTGAGTATATATACTCAGTTTTTGTATTTTGTAATGGTCGATGGTAGAGAAAATCTCTCGTATTGTAAAGTTTTAATGAACACTCTAGTTCTCTGGTCATGCTTTGTAGCTTGATATTTCTTGTTTAATGGTAGTCAACTTTCTTACTCCATCTTATTTTCCTCCGATACTGAAAGAGTTCATGATTGATCTATTCACTTGAATTATTGTGACTGCATTATGATGAAAGTTTGGTTATAGTGTTGTTATAATTCCTTTCAGCTCCTTTGAGATTTGAATTCAAGTAGATATTGTGTTTAAATTTTCCTCCTACATTGCTTCAAGACCTAATGTCTTCAGCAGAACTCAACATTTTCTCACAAAAGTCTTCCTACTACTCACCCTTACTACAACCTACTGATTGAAATTAAACCAATACCTCACCTGCTTATGCATATCAGTATATTTTTTCTGTGTTAAGACGATATTATCTCAAGATTGCGCCCATTTGACCCTGTTATAACCAGCCTGTGACATAAAATGTTGATGGGTATCAGGCTTACCTCTTCCACAATCCAGGGGTGACTTCTGGTGCTAACATTTATAACATCTTTGTTGGGGACGAAATTGAAGTTTTCCCTGGGATTGAATGACAAAGCTTACTAGTTCTGAAGGTGCATCAGAACTTAATACATAAAATATTGCAACTGTGCACCTGGAGACTCCACTGTGGTGACTCCATTGATTTTAATCCATTGGCGACTGCACTATTTTAGCTGTGGCTTCTAGAGGTAGACACACGAGGTCTACTCCACATCTGCCTCTAGCGACTCCTGAAGCCAACCGGAGAAAATTGTCAGAAGAAGAAAGACCCTTCAAGAAGGTACTTCAGCCATTGAACCAGGTATTTCTAATAATTTTCACCATCCTCCTATAGAAACTCCAATAGCTATTTCATATTTTCCTATTACACCCTCTGTTGAAATTTCTAGAATTTTAAATTTTGGGAGTGTTCATATTGAAGTTTCCCCTCCTGGTCTGGGATTGGAGGGAGAAATCCTTGTCACTCCCATCTCCCCTGAAGTTGTATCGTGTTTTATACCTAGGACCATAGAATATTTTCCCACTCCAGGCTATAACACCTCTCCTCCTGTTAGAGTTATTGGTTTTACAGAAAGGGAAACTCTTGTTCCCTCAAACTCTATAACCTTTTCTTCAAATCCTCTAATGTTTCCCTTTCCTCCCGAAATCTCAGTTCCAGTCTTCCCTGCTCTAACCCCCTCCCCTCCTAGTTCTCCTCCACCTATTATCCCTATGGTAAGTTCCATTCCCCCTAGAAATAGAATGGATACCATAGTGGCTACAAGATATGTCCCTCTAGTCCTACCTTAGCCCATGAACTCTCTTCCTATTGGAGATTACCTAAAGTATATGCCTAAGTTCATGGGAGAGGAAGACATAACCACTGAAGAACACCTTGGTGCCTTCTACAGTTATGCAGACAATCTGAACATTGAGGATGAAGATGTTTGGATGAGAGTCTTTGTCTAGAGCCTTGATGGTGAGGTTAGGAAATTGTTTAGGGGATTGGCCCCTGGAGATATTGATGGGATTGAAGCCTTAGATGATGTTTTCTTGAGGAAATGGGGGGATAAAAAGGAATTCATGTATTATATCACGGAGTTTGGATCCCTGAAGAGAAAGGAGGGAGAATTCGTCTCTGACTTCTCCAAAAGATTAAAAAAAATGCACAATAAAATCCCTATTGAGATAAATCCTACAGAATCCTCTGCCAAAATCACTTATGCTAGTGATTTTGACCCCTATTTCTTCCTCTTGTTAAGAGAAAGAAGAGCTACCTCCTTGGCTCTTATGCAAGATGCAGCGCTGGAAGTAGAATCCAATGTGTTAACAGTTGACAGACTTAGAAATAAAGTTGACAGAGATAGAGGAAGGGGGAGATCTTAGGCCTCAACCTCTAGTTCTTTTGCATCTCACCCTTAAGTAGATGAATTGACCAATATGATAAAGTCCCTGTCTGCAGAAATGGAGAAGATGGAATTCAAAGGGAAGAAAGGTTATAAGAATGTCCAAAATGCTGACAACAGAGCTAACTTCAGAAGACCAAACAATGCCCCTCAAATACTCCCGAGAGAGCCTAGAAATAGAGAGAGGGATGATTAGAAAATTCAAACCCATCACCAAAATAATCTTGTTGTTGATGAAGAAAGGGAGGAAGAAGAGCTTGATCCTGAAATCCATTGTCTTGGAGACACCTCTTGATTTCCCCATTTGACTCAATCCACATATGAGGAATCCCTCATGAACAGTCAAATAAATGAGCTAAGTAAGGGTGAGAAGGCCAATAACAGCCCCAATAAATACAATTTCAGGTCTAAGAAGAAAGAAAGGAAGTTTGACATCCCTAATCATCCCTCCAGAGCATAGAAGCCTGCCAAAGATATTGCAAACAACAACAAAGAAAAGAAAGCTCAGAAACCCTCACCGATACCTAAAGACACTGTCCCAGAAGTGAGAGAAGTTATAAATCCCCTTTCCTCTTTTATTTTTGAGAATTAAATTCAAAATATCAAGATCCCTGTGCCCCTTTCAGAGATAATTAAGTATGAAGATTAAAAAAAATCCCTCTCTAAGTTGTTGCAGTCTGAGCCATCTTTCCATTCCACAGACTCAGTAAATCTTCAAGATGAAATGCCAGCAGTCGTCTTAGGTACTATGGTAGAATATAGAGATGATTCATCTCCTCCCTTCTATACATCCCTGAATATACATGATAAGGTGTTGCATAATTGTCTGATGGATTCAAGGGTGTCTCATAATCTCATGCCCAAAATTTTCATGGAAGAACTCGGGTTAGAAATCACATATGCTTATCATGATTTGTACTCTTTTGATTCAAGGAGAGTGCAATGTATTGGGTTCATCAAAGATTTGGTCGTGACCTTGTTTCATCTGCTCATGAAGAGCATGGTCATGGATATCATGGTGGCTAATGTTCCTCCCAAGTTCAGCATGCTATTGTCAATATCTTGGATAAAAAGACTTGGGGGAACCTTGCAGATGGACCTCACATATGCCACCATTCCAATGTTCGGAGGGGAGCATAGGAGACTGTACAGAGAAGCTCAGTTGGCTTACATTATTAGTGATGAAGAAGACCCCACCAATCATCCTATATTTGCACTTGACACTGATTTAGGATCTAGTTTGTTACAAGTCACTGATGTTCCTGAAACTCCTTTTGAAATCAGAAAGCAACCCATTTCTTCTCATGAAATACCTCCCCCAACTACTTATGTGTGGAAGATGTTCTTCGATGGAGCTTATTCTAGGGAAGGTGTTGGTGCTGGAGTAGTTTTTGTATCACCTTGTCAAGAATCCATATCCCTGTCATTCAAGTTAGAGTTTGAAACTACCAATAATGTGGCAGAATATGAGGCTCTTGTTCTGGGTTTGAGGGCTGCGAAAGACATGGGAATTGAAGAACCAGTAGTATTTGGAGATGCTGAAATAATTGTTCAAAGGGTCAAAAATGTTTATCAAGCCAAGCATCCTCGGCTCAAAAATTACAGAAATGAGGTGTGGGAGCTGGTCGACAACTT
Source organism: Picea engelmannii (assembly GCA_009831015.1). Taxonomy (NCBI): domain Eukaryota; kingdom Viridiplantae; phylum Streptophyta; class Pinopsida; order Pinales; family Pinaceae; genus Picea; species Picea engelmannii. The sequence continues at coordinate 197,735 of ML796390.1, forward strand.
CTTCTCGGCCTTCAACATTTCATTTATTCCAAGAAAGGAAAATACTTTGGTTGATTCTTTGGTTGTTTCAGCGAGCCAGTTCAAGGTCCCATTGCCAACTAAGCTCAGGTATGATGTTGATATTAGATATAGGCCCTCTGTACCTAATAATATCAATCATTGGAAGGTGTTCGAGGATGATCTCGAAATCAGAAGATTTCTAGAACTGATTGATGATTTCTCTACATTACACATTGATCGAGAGAATGATTTCAAAGGTGATCCTCCCCCTGAAGTATTTTTCAATAAAATTTCTAATCACCATATTGTTCAAATACCTAGACACCACATTCCAAAGGGACTAGTTCCTTTAGAAATATTTTTCGATGGGAACGATGTGCCGATAAAGTTTAAAGTCCCAACTGAGGTAGCTAAGTGCAATATTGGCACAAAGGAGGATCAGAAATTCATCAAGCTGTCAAGCATCATGTGAAGGGAGCAGAGGGACGAGTATGTTGTGTTATTAAAGGAATTCACCAATGTGTTTTCCTGGACCTATGAATACCTTAGAACATATGACACAGTCGACATTGAGTATAAGATCCCATTGAGAGAGGAGGCCAAACCATTTAGGTAGAAATTAAGACAAATAAATCCTATGTTGTTTCCTATTATGGAAAGGGAGGTAAAGAAGTTATTGGATACCCAAATCATTGTTCCTTTGAGATATTTTGAATGGGTATCCAACCTGGTCTCGATGAGAAAGAAAAATGGAGAAATCAAACTGTGTGTCGATTTTAGAAATATGAACAGAAACTCTAAGAAGGATAATTACCCTTTGCCAAAGATGGAACACATGTTACAGAAGGTGACAGGTGCATCCATAATTTCCATGATTGATGGATTTTCTGGCTACAACCAGATCTTATTCCTACCTGAAGACAGAGAAAAGACAGCCTTCACCACTCCTTGGAGCACATTCATGTATTCCAAAATGCCCTTTGGATTGATGAACGGAAGAGCTACCTTCCAGCGAGCCATGGACATCGCATTCATTGGAGAAAGAGATAAATTTGTGGTCATATATCTAGATGACATAACAGTCTTCTCCATATCCGATAAAGGACATTGTCAACATATGACAAAGGTATTCTCAAAATGCAAAAGGTTTGGTCTCTCCCTAAATCCCAATAAGTCTTTATTTGCTATGCAGGAAGGAAAATTGTTGAGACACATTGTATCGACCGAGGGGGTCAAGATCAATCCAAACAGGGTGGAAGCTATTCAATCCTTGTCACGTCCCAGGTCTAAGAAGGAGGTTCAGTCTTTCCTGGGAAAAATTAATTTTCTGAGAAGGTTTGTTTCAAATTTTGCCAAATTAGTGAAACATATCACTGCCATGCTCAGGAAAGGAAACGAACTAAAATGGACTGTTGAGCCCAGAGAATCCTTCAAACAAATAAAAAAGGCATTGACTAAGGCACCTGTGCTCATCAGTCCTAATTATTCCAAGGATTTTATGATTTTCTTTTTTGCTTCATTTGACACAGTGGTAGTTGTTTTACTACAAAAGAATGATGCGAGATGGAATAGCCTATTTCCTTTTTCAGCAAAGCATTAAGAGATGGAGAGATCAGATATAACATCATGGAGAAGCAGGCCTTTGCCTTGGTGAAATCTCTCAAATCTTTCAGAGTCTATGTTTTTCATTCGAATATCATTGCATATGTTCCTTCAGCCTCCATGAAGGACATTCTCATTCAACTTGACGTAGATGGGAGAAGGAGCAAGTGGATTTCCAGAATCCTTGAATTTGATCTGGAAATAAAACCCACCAAGATAGTTAAAGGGAAGGGTTTAGCCAAGTTATTGGTTGAATCTAATTGTAAATATTTGAGGGTCAATTTCATCGACACTTGCTCAGAAGATCAGCAAGCTGATTTGTCTGATAAAAGTTCCCAGGATAGCCCTCCATTGGCAGAATGCACCTAGTATAAAGACATTATATATTTTCTGCAAGAGTTGTGACCTCCAGATGGAATGGGAAAAATCAAGGCAAGAGATTTAAAGCTCAAAGAAATTCGGTGTTGCCTTATTGACCACGTCTTGTATTGGAAAGGCCCTCTAGGAGTGCTCCTGAGATGTCCAGACACACAAGAGGCCCAGAAAATTATATTCGATTTCCATGAAAGCCTCTGTGGGGGACATCACTTCTAGAAAACCACTTCCTACAAAATTCTCAGGGTGGGGTACTATTGGCCTACTCTATTCACTTATGTCTATGTAAAAATTAGGGCTTGCATCAAATGTCAGAAATTCTCTGGAAAGAAGCAACTCAAGTCTCTTCCATTGAAGCTTGTACTATATTCAGGACCCTTTCAACAGTGGGGTCTGGATTTTATCAGGGAAATTCAACCTCCTTCAAGTGGTCAACACAGGTGGATCCTAACGGAAACAGATTATTTCACCAAGTGGATAGAAGCTATCCCCACAAGGAGTGCTTCTCATAAGGTGATCATCGGTTTCCTGGAGAATATTATAGAAAGATTCGGTTATCCAAGTAGGATCATCATGGATAACATTGCATCCTTCAGAGCTGAGCCATTGATCAGATTTTGTGAGTAGTTTGAAATTTCATTAATTCACTCAACCCCTTACTATCCACAAGGGAATGGACTGGCAGAGTCCTCTAATAAAATCCTTATAAATATTATCAAAATTATATTAGAGGACAACAAGAAAGAATGGGATTCAAAGCTCAAATTTTCTTTGTGGGCTGATAGAGTGAAAACAAAGAGGTCCCTGGGCATCTCTCCTTTTGAACTTGTATATGGGATTGAAGCAGTTTTTCCTTCACAGCTCGCCTTGCCTGTGGTAAAATTATTCCAAGACTTCCATGAAGATCCTGATGACATTATCAGGAGGATACATCAACTAGTAGAAGTGCAACAGGAAAGAGAGCATCTTCTAGATAGAGCACGTCACCGTCAGCAAAAAATCAAGCATGCCTTTGACAAGAAGAACAATAAGGAGGATTTTCAGTCGGGAAATCTGGTCCTCAAATGGGATGCACCTAGAAAGGATGAGGGAAAGCATGGTAAATTATAAGACCTTTGGATAGGTCCCTTCAAGATTTCCGAAGCGTTTCCAATCAACACTTACATATTGAAGAATTTGAAGGGAGACGAAGCTTCTGGTGGCCCTGTAAATGGGCACTTCCTAAAAATGTTTTTTGTTTAAAGCTGCAATCGGCATCCCACCATTGTAAATATCATTTCTGTTTTATTTTATTTTTTTTTGATAGGAGACTTCACAACCCAACACTAAGGCACTGAATCCACGGAAAGAGTTCTTAGAGCCTCATAGGGAGGAATCTATCCCCCATGGAGCCTAATGTTAGCACATAAACTTGTCAGAGTCTTGTGAGTCTGTGTTTTCTACCTAGGTTTGTAATTTTGCTTGTTTCTCTCCTTTTTGTAGACTTGATCGTAAGTTTTCCTTTTGTCTCATGGTTTTCAACTATTCGTCTTCACCCGTTTGATAGACTTGTCTTTCCTTAGCAGCTTGCCTGAGAAATATCAACCCTTAGCCTTCATGTTTTCCCTAAGGCCGATCACCCCTCTTTTTGCCTCTGCCACTGATTCTTTTTTTTCCCGACACCTGAGCTAGTCATCTGAGTAATGGTTCACAGGCCATGGTCATGACCACCAAGTGTAAAACTTGAAGTGGTTTGATGTGGACTCAAATCAAGCGAGTGAGCAAGATCAGATCGACAGTGATCAGGTGATCGGGATCCTGCAGTTGCACGAAATATAGCACTAGATGTCTAAAATCGTGAGGTCCATCCTAGCCACTGGTGCTGCGAAGGATAAGTGGTGTGCAATCAATGTTTCGTGGTTTCGCGAGATGGAGCGGTCAAGGAGAAAGTCATCAGAACTCGTGAAATGAGAAATCGAGATAAGATCATGGTCGTTAATCAAAGAAGAGAGTTGGACCATTGGATCATCTTTTCGCGATTTCGTGAGTCGGGAAATTAAGAGGGGAGAGTTTTGAAGATTTGTGAAGCGTGATTTCTCGAAGAGTCGATGTCATATGGGTCATTCGATCAAAGGGGATGCGTGTCACCTAATCTAAGCGTCACAATTTCACAACTCAGAGGTTTAAGTATAGAACACAGCATGAGTTCGTGAAACATGAAATCACGATGCACCTAAGATAAGAACAAGGTCATGGCCCGAGGTCACATTCGTAAAGGAAAAGATCTTCGCCAAGGAGTAAAGTTCTCGAGCTGATCACCGAGAAAGATCTACCTGGCCTCAAGGTGCCAGAATTGACTCAAAGGAGTTGTGAGCTTTCCCGGAACATTCATGGGTGTCAGGTTTGTCCCTGATCCCTATGAAAGCAATTAATGAAAATGGGGAGGTGGTTGAAACCGTGTTTCACCACATAAATGGAAAGCATGAAAATCTGGCTGTGTAAGGCAAACTGTCAGCCAAGGTTCCCTGTCATGGATTTTTGCATGAAGCCCATACCGATCTAATCTTCCGTCTGTCAGAAGAATGCAAGTACACCCTCACAGAAGAAGATACAGACACCAAGCCTTGAATGGAGTGACCAAGGCATGCTTTTGTAGGGAGCAAGTTTCTTTGAGAATATATACTCAATTTTTATATTTTGTAATGGTCAATGGTAGAGAAAAGCTCCGATATTGTAAAGTTTTAATGAACACTCTAGTTCTCTGGTCATGCTTTGTAGCCTAAGATTTCTTATTTAATGACAGTCAGATTTCTTGATCCCTCTTGTTTTCCTATGATACTAAAAGAGTTCATGATTGACTGATTCACTTGAATTATTGTGACTGCATTATGATGAAAGTTTGATTATAGTGTTATTATAATTCCTTTCATCTCCTTTGAGATTTGAATTCAAGTAGATCTTGTGTTTAAATTTTCCTCTTGCGGTGCTTGAAGACCTGATGTCTTCAGAAGAACTCAACATTTTCTCGCCAAAGTCTTCCTCCTACTCACCCTTACTACAACCTACTGATTGAAATTAAACCAAGACCTCACCTGCTTATGCATATCAGTCTAGTTTTTCTGTGTTAAGATGATATTATCTCGAGATTGTACCCATTTGACCCTCTTATAAACAACCTGTGACATAAAATTTTGATGTGTATCAGGCTTACCTCTACCGCAATCTAGGGGTGACTTCTGGTGATAACATTTTTGTCATTGTCGGGGATGAAATTAAACATTTTCCCTGGGATTAAACGACAAATCTTACTAGTTCTAAAGGTGCATCAGATATTAGTACATCAAAGATTTCAACTGTGCACCTCGTGACTCCACTGTGGTGACTGCATTTATGTGAATCCACTGGCGACTCCATTGTTTCAGTTGTGGCTTCTAGAGGCGGACACATGAGGTCTACTCCACATCTGCCTCTAGAAACTCCTGAAGCTGACCTGAAGAAAATCGTCAGAAGAAGAAAGACCCTTCAACAAGGTACTTCAGCCATTGAACCAAGTATTTCTTATAATTTTCACCATCCTCCTATAGCAACTCCAATATCTATTTCTCATTTTATCATTACACCCTCTGTTGGAGTTTCTAGAATTTTAAATTTTGGGAGTGCTCCTGTTGAGTTTTCCCCTCCTGGTCCGGCATTGGAGGGAGAAATCCTTGTCACTCCTATCTCCCCTGAATTTGTACCATGTTTTAGACCTAGGACCGTAGAATATTTTCCCACTCTGAGCTATAACACCCCTCCTCATGTTAGATTTACTGGTTTTACAAAAAGGGAAACTCATGTTCCCTCAAACCCTGTAACCTTTTCTTCAAATCATTTGTTCTTTCCCTTTCCTCCTGAAAGCTCAGTTCCAGTCTTCCCTTCTCTAGCCCCTTCCCCTCCTAGTTCTCCTCCACCTATTATCCCTATGGCAGGTGCCAATCCCCCTAGAAACAAAATGGATGCCATAGTGGTTGCAAGATATGCCCCTCATAGTTCTCCTCCACCTATTATCCCTATGGCAGGTGCCAATCCCCCTAGAAACAGAATGTATGCCATAGTGGTTGCAAGATATGCCCCTCTATTCCTACCTCAGCCCATGAATGTTCTTCCTGATGGAGATTAACTAAATTATATGCCTAAGTTCATGGGAGAGGAAGACATAACCTTCGAAGAACACCTCGATTCCTTCTATAGTTATGCAGACAATATAAACATTGAGGATGAAGATGTCTGGATGATATTATTTGTCCAGAGCCTTGACGGTGAGGTTAGGAAGTGGTTTAGGGGATTGAACCCTGGAGATATTGATGGGATTAAAGCCTTGATGATGTTTTCTTGAGGCAATGGGGGGATAAAAAGGACTTCATGTATTATATCACAGAATTTGGGTCCCTAAAGAGAAAGGAGGGAGAATCTGTCTCTCACTTCTCCAAAAGATTCAACAAAATGTACAGTAAAATCCATGCTAAGATAAATCCTACAAAAGCCTCTGCCAAAATCACTTATGCTAGTGATTTTGACCCCGATTTCTGCCTACTGTTAAGAGAAAGAAGAGTTATTTCCTTGGCTCTTATGCAAGACGCAGCCCTAGAAATAGAATGCAATGTGTTAGCAGTTGACAGACCTAGAAATAAACATGACAAAGATAGAGGAAGGGGTGTATCTGAGGCCTCAACCTTTGGTTCTTCTGCATCTCACCCTCAAGTAGATGAATTGACCAATATGATAAAGTCTCTGTCTGTGGAAATGGAGAAGATGAAATTCAAATGGAAGAAAGGTTTTAGGAATGTCCAAAATGTTGGTAACAGAGCCAACTTTAGAGGACCAAATAATGCCCCTCAAATACTCCTGAGAAAGCCCAAAAACAGAGAGGGATGATCAGAAAATTCAAACCCCTCTCCAAAATAATATTGTTGTTGATGAAGAAAGGGAGGAAGAAGAGCTTGATCCTGAAATCTATTGTCTTGGAGACACCTCCCCATTTCCCCATTTGACTCAATTCCCATACGAGGAATCCCTCATGAACAGTCAAATAAATGAGCTAAGTAAGGGTGAGAAAGCTAGTAACAACCCCAATAAATACAATCTCAGGTCTAAGAAGAAAGCATGGAAGTTTGAAATCCCTGATCAGCCCTCCAGAGCAGAGAAGCCTACCAAAGATGCTGCAAACAACAACAAAGAAAATAAATCTCAGAACCCATCACCGATACCCGAAGAACCTGGACCAGAAGTGAGAGAATTTCTTAAGCCCCTTTCCTATTTTAGTTTTGAGCATGAAATCCAAAAGATCAGGATCCATGTGCCCCTTTCAAAGCTAATTAAGCACGAAGATTTCAAAAAATCCCTCTCTAAGTTGTTGCAGTCTGAGCCATCTTGCCATTCCATAGACTCAGTAAATCTTCAAGATGAAATTCCAGTAGTCATCTTAGGTCCTATGGTAGAACATAGATATGATTCATCTCCTCCCTTCTATACATACCTAAATATACATGATAAGGTGTTGCATAATTGTATGATGGATTTAGGGGCGTCTCATAATCTCATGCCCAAATTTGTCATGGAAGAACTCGGGTTAGAAATCACAAAGGCTTATCATGATTTGTACTCTTTTGATTCAAGGAGAGTGCAATGTCTTGGGGTCATCAAATATCTGGTTGTGACCTTGTTTTAGCTACCCATGAAGAGCATGGTCATGGATATCTCCATGGCTGATGTTCCTCCCAAGTTCAGCATGTTATTGTCAATATCTTGGATAAAAAGACTTGGGGGAACATTGCAGATGGACCTCACATATGACACCATTCCAGTGTTCAGAGGGGAGCATAGGAGACTGTATAGAGAAGCTCAGTTGTCCTACATTATTAGTGATGAAGAAGACCTCGCCAATCATCTTATCTTTGCACTCGACACTCATTTAGGATCTAGTTTGTTACATTTCACTGATGCTCCTGAAACTCCTCTTGAAATCAGAAAGAAACCCATTTCTTCTCATGAAATACCTCCCCCAACTACTTATGTGTGGAATATGTTCTTTGACAGAGCCTCTTCTAGGGAAGGTGTTGGTGCCGAAGTAGTTTTTGTATCACCTTGTCAAGAAGCCATATCCATGTCATACAAGTTAGAGTTTGAAACTACCAATAATGTGGCAGAATATGAGGCTCTTGTTTTGGGTTTAAGGGCTGTGAAAGACATGGGAATTGAAGAACTAGTAGTATTTTGAGATGTTGAACTAATTGTTCACTAGTTCAAAACAATTTATCAAGCCAATCACCCTCGGCTCAAAAATTACAGAAATGAGGTGTGGGATCTGGTCGACGACTTCTTCTCAACCTTCAACATTTCATTTATTCCAAGAGAGGAAAATACTATGGCTGATTCTTTGGTCGTTTCATTGAGCCAATTCAGGGTCCCATTGCCACCTAAGCTTGAGTATGATGTTGAGATTAGATATAGGCACTTTATACCTGATAATATGAAGCATTGGAAGGTGTTCTAGGATGATCTCAAAATCAGAAGATTTCTAGAATCGGTTGATGAGTTCTCTGCATTACACATTGATCAGGAGCATGATTATGAAGGTGATCCTTCCCCTGAAGTATTTTTGAATAAAATTTCTAATCACCATATTGTTCAACTGACTAGCAACCACATTCCAAAGGGACTAGATCCTTTAGAAATATTGTTCGATGGGAACGATGTGTCGGTAAAGTTTAAAGGCCCAACTGAGGATGTTGAGGTAGCTGAGTGAAATATTGGCACAGAGGAGGATCTGAAATTCATCAAGTTGTCAAGCAATCTGTCAAGGGAGCAAAGGGTTGAGTATGCTGAGTTGTTAAAGGAATTCCCTGATGCATTTTCCTGGACCTATGAAGACCTTAGAACATATGACAGAGTCCTCATTGAGCATAAGATCCCATTGAGAGAGGAGGCCAAACCATTTAGGCAGAAAATAAGACAAATAAATCCTATGTTGTTGCCTATTATGGAAAGGGAGGTAAAAACATTGTTGGACACCCAAATCATTGTTCCTTTGAGATATTTTGAATGGGTAGCCAACCTAGTCCCAGTGAGAAAGAAAAATGAATAAATCAAACTCTGTGTCGATTTTATAAATTTGAAGAGAAACTCTAAGAAGGACAATTACCCTTTGCCAAAGATGGAACACATGTTGCAGAAGGTGATAGATGCATCCAGAATTTCCATGATTGATGGCATTTCTGGCTACAACCAGATCTTTGTCTTGCCTGAAGATAGAGAAAAGATAGCCTTCACCACTCCTTGGGGCACATTCATGTATGCCAAAATGCCCTTTGGATTGATGAACACAAGAGCTACCTTTTAGGGAGCCATGGACATCGCATTCATTGGAGAAAGAGATAATTTTTTGGTCATCTATCTAGATGACATAACAATCTTCTCCAGATCCGATAAACAACATTATCAACATCTAAGAAAGGTATTCTCGAAATGCAGAAGATTCAGTCTCTCCCTAAATCCCAAGAAGTCTTTATTTTCTATGCAGGAAGGAAAATTGTTGGGACACATTGTATCGAATGAGGGGGTTAATAATCCCCTAATTGGTTTAAAGTTATTATTTAAAGGTAAATTGGTTGTAACAAGAAATTTCAAGAAGCCCTAAGGTTAAGGAAAGAGGTTACTTAGAAAAGGTATATATACATCTCAAGAAGTCACTCATAAGTACATTCACATACAGATTCTATCGAATATATTCTATGTGAGTAAGTTATTATTATATAAGGTAAACAAAGAGATCTAAGGTGAATTTCAGAGGGAATATGAAGTAAAGAAGGGTGAAATTCCAAGGGAGGATGAAGTATTGTGATGTTGTGTTCTAATGTATGTTATTTAAAGGTCATCTTACCATCTTCACTATAACTATTTTTATAGAATTATTCAGATAGTGAAAATTAGAGGAGGTTGAGAACACATGTCACGATACATGTGGTAAAAATTTCATCTCTTTTGTCGTTGTCTTTTTTGAGCTACACTCTGTGGAAGATATGGTTTTTGACTAGTCCTGAAACTAGTCTTAAACATGTGTTTCGGGTAAAACAATCATAACTTGTTCGTAGAGGATACAACTTATCAAAATAAAATATCAAATATTGAGCGTGTGGCATGTTATACAAGTTTTCTCTCCAAAATAGGATAAAATTCATGAAGGTTTGTCATTTTCACTATAATTTATATTCTGAGAAGTTTCAGACCCTGAAATTTTGAGGAGATGGAAGAAATATCTCATAGTATCTATGGTTAAAATTTTATACCTTTATTCGTTAAGGTACGAAGTTATGATTGTTGAAATTTAGTGTTTTTCACTAATCCAAAACTAGTCCCGCGAGACTAAGGTAAAGTTTGATGAAGATGTTATTCTCTTGTTGTTGAAGTTGAGGAAGAGCTACAGGTCTATAATTTTCTATATAATGTCTACTACAGGATCATAGGTATGATTTACATGTGTTATTAAGGGTTATGTTTATGGTATATTCTTGAGGCATGTATTGAAGATGATGGTACATGATATGGTACACCTTTGTGATGACATTGTTAGAAGTATATCTTGGCTATATTGGTAACTAGTTTGGTATATGTCATTGTCAGAAAGTTGGCTTAGGTTGATATAGTTGGTTTAATTTGTTGGTTTTCATTGATTTCAACCCTTGGAGAGTGATATTATAGATTTATGTCAACCATTAGTGATTGTTGTCAACCCTTGGAGAAGTGTAGTAGAGAATTCTAGTAGCTCAAAGGCATGGGTAAGGGACTCGATTTTGTTTGAGGTATAAAGAAATTAATATCAGTGAACATATAGGTAGGCCTATTCTAGATGGATAGTACATTTCATGCCATTTCCGGTGATATGTGGAACGTTACATAACTCCTCACGGTTAAAGAGTTATGACCATGCAAAGTTGGAGAACCCACATGAGTTATCTAGAAGCCCCTAGAAGATCAAAGAAGGCAATTATTCTAGAATCTCCTAGAAGAAGTGTACTAGTCAAATTGATGGTAACTAGGAGTTAATCATGGGTATGGTTTTTGCATTAATAAAATAATTAAAAACAAATTAGTTGCAACAAGAGGTTGTGAGTAAAGAGAAATTATTTAAATAATAAAGTAGTCAAAGTGGTTGCAAAGAGAAATTATTTAAATGATAAAGTGGTTGCAACAAGAAGTGGTGAGTTTACTATTTATGGATAAGTCAAAATTGTTACAAAAGAAATTAATTAAATAATAAATTTAGTTGCAACTAGATGTGGAGAACTTACTATTTGTGGATAAAGTGGTTGTAAGTGGACAAGTCATTAGAAGTGGGTTAGCCCTAAAAAGAAGGAAGTTGGGTTAAGTTGGTTAGAAGGTAACCCCTTGAGGAGGCTACATGAAAGTATAAATAAGAGAGCAAGGATCGCCTATTAGAACCTATTGAATATTATTGAATATCTATATTTTGAAAGGCGTATTGCAGGTACACATTGATACATCAAGTTACACAATATTGAGGAAGTGAAAGAGGATTGACAGTGAAAGTTTTGGAGTTTCATAAATACTGAAAAACCCTAGTTTCTAAGATATATGTGGGCTAACAGTACAATAGGGTGTGTACATATGCAGGCTAACAGTATAATAGGGTGTGTATGTACATAGGCTGAAAGTATAATAGGGTACGTACATGAGGGTAAAGCCACAAAAACTTGAGAAGATGAAGATGCCAGGTCTGTAGATTCTGAAAGCAAGCTCCCAGGAAGGTCTACAGTGATTAGGTACTTCATATCTATCCACTGGTTCAAAAGGTATGTCTTATTTCTATGAGTAGTTGGATTTTTTTCTATACATGAGAAATGTTTATGGGGGTTTGAGGATATTCCCTAGAGAGATTATTGGTTGCATGGGACTTACTGTATAAGTAAGATTTACAGAAACATAGTGTTGGTATAATCAATATTTATCATTGATACATATTTGAGTGTTGAGACATAACTAGTATTCCTTGGTACATGGTTTAGGGTTTTTGGTTGTGATGTGTTAGTGAAGTTGTTGGTTAGTTTGAGGAAGATCCATTGTAGTACATGGATGGTACATGTGTGAGTGTTATTGGTGTATCTTATGGTACATTGTGAGACGATTTCGTTAGTGGTATTGATTTATGATTGGTACACACTTGAGGCTACATAACAGTGAGGTTTTGGCACATGTTTTGATGTAAAGGTTTATGTTATTTGGATCATGTATTGTGTGATGTATTGATAGAGGAATTGTTTTTGGTTACATTGGTATATCTCTTTGGTATATGGTTGAGATACATGTTGGTATATATAGTTGATGATTTAGCACATACATGAGGTGTATGGTATGGTGATGTTGGTACATCTTGATGAGTCATAGTTTGACTTGTTGATGCATGATTGGCACATGTATGGTGTATTGTTAGAGGTACTTGCTAGTAGTATTGGTGACACATGATTGGTACATGTTTAGAGGCACTTTCTAGTAGTATTGTTTTACACATGGATGATGTGGCATAGATTTATTGATATATTAGTAAAAGTACATTTTGGTCTTGGTGATGGTTATGAGGTATTGTGGTGTGCATAGTCGATGCACTTGTAATGGTTCAATTTGTGTGAGTGATTGATGTACATGGTTGATAGTAGAGGTTGATTGGTACACATTGATAGGTACAGGTTGGGACATGATGCAAGTTGATGTGCTAGAGGTAGAAAAAGATCTAAGTTTCATAAAGTGAGAATCCTAGCTCTCAAAAGATGTATGTAGGTTGTAATATAGAAAGGTTGCATACATACGCGGGCTTCAGTATACATAGGGAGCGTGCATACATGTGTTGCAGAGTAAACATGTCATGAGAGCATAGGTATAGGTTGGTTATAGCACAGTGGCATAGGTTGGTTACAGGTTGTTGGCTAATATTGGTACAGTTTTACAATGATATATCTCACAATGACAATGTGACAGTGATTTCATCATCTTACTTATATTTCAAGGCGGTGGGATGGGGAAAGGATAGGTGGTTGTAGCCACCTTCCAGTTGTAGTCGGAGAACATAGGGGGTTTCATCCTCCTTCTGGTTTTATGCAGAGAATTGGGGAGTTGTATCTTCCCTCATGTTGTAGCTTGAAAATAGGGGGTCGGATCCTCCTTCCAGTTGCAGCTGGAGAATTGGAAGTTGGCGCTTCCTTCAATGTAATTCTCAAAGACATATAAGAAAACAATTATGTGGTTTTCTCATGCATTGGGTTTCCACATAAAATACTAGTGTATTATGCATTGTGTGGATGTTTATTATCGTTTATTATGCATTGATGGATGTCAATGTTATATGATGCAAGAACATATTAATGATGAATTGATGAACATTGTTGAACAAGTTAACGGAATATACATTGTGGTTAAAACGATTGATAAGTGGTATAAATTTCCCATTACTGATTCACCCCCCCTCTCAGTAATCCAATAGTCATGGTGATGTTATCACATGCTTGAGGAATATTGTTCATACATTGGTACATCTTGGATACATGGTACATAGTTGATGTACATGGTTGATGTATATGGTATGTCATAGGTTGATGTACATGGTATGGTATAGGTTGGAGTACATGGTTGTTGTACATGGATGATGATTAATGTGCATAGTTGATGTACATGGTATTGTACAAGTTGATGTACATGATATGGTACATGTTTTGGTACATGGTTGATGTACATGGTATCATGATGGTTTTAGTATCCATGTGAGTGGATCTGGTTATAGTTGGTTGATGATGGTATATCTATGACAGTGACAGTGATAGGTTGGTTGATGTGACAGTGAAAGTGACAAGTTGGTTGATGTGACAGTGGAAGGTTGGTTGATGTGACAGTGACAGTGATAGGTTTGTTGATGTGACAGTGACAAGTTGGTTGATGTATCAATGATAGTGTTAGTTACAGGTTGATCAGTGGTAGTGACAGTGAGCCTACACTTATATTTTAGGGCAGTGGGGTGGGGCAAGGAAAGGGGGTAGTATCCTCCTTATGGTTGGTGTCAGAGAAAGCATGGATTTGGTGCTTCCTTCAGGTTGGTGCCTGTAAAACATGGGGTTGGTGCCTCCTTTGGATTGGTGTCGGAGAATTTAGGGAGTTGTAGCTTCCTTCAGGTTAGTTCCTATAAATTAGTGGGTTGGTGCCTCCTTACAGTTGGTGTTGGAGAATTTGGAAGTTGGTTCTTCCTATGAATGTATTCTTGATATATATAAGCAAGCATTACGTGGTTTTCTCCCATTTGGGTTTCCACGTAAATTCAGGTGTACTGTGCATGTGGTTATTTGATATGATGATATTGTTTATGGTTATATGCTCATGATATATTGAATGAAATCATAAATGATATATTTCTGATAAAGTTGAAGTTTATATATTGTGATTGAAAGTGGTAAAAAGTGCTCATATTGATTCACCCCCCCCCCTCTCAGTATTCCAACATCCACCACAATCAATATATCATCATCATCAAAACTAGATACACCATAATTGATACATCATCATCATCAAAAACTAGATCCACCACAACTGATATATCATCATCATCAAATATGGATACACCATAACTGATATATAAACATCATCAAAACTAGATACACCATAACAGATACATCATCATCATCATCATCATCATCAAAAACTATATCCAGCACAACTGATATATATCATTGTCATCAAATATGGATACACCATAATTGATATATCAACACCATCAACCTAGGTCCACTTAGAAAATGGTTCTACATAAATAATATAGGTACACATGGGTCCACATATAAACCCCAACATCACTTCTTAAATTTGTCTCGAACACTTGTTTGGGACTAGTTTTTCTATTAGTCACAAACCCTAACTTCCAACAAGTATAACTTTGTATCTGTAATGAATAAAGGTATAAAACGTATACCCAATATTATTCAATATATTATCTGAAATTCCTAAAAGGTGTGCTCCTTGAATTGACACTAAAAAAGAGATATAGTGAATATGGCATACCTTCCTAAATTCTAGCCTATTCTAGAGAGAAACATTGTACGACGTGCCATGCGCTCAATATTTGATATATGGTTATGAAAATCACACAAAAACTACTAAAGAATGTATTATTTCCAATGCAATTGGTCTCAAAGAATTTGGATCCTCTATGAAGACGTTATGACCATTTTACCTGGGACCCCTATTTGAGACTAGTTACAGGACTAGTGAAAACCCTATCTTTCACAGAGTGTATCTCCAAAAGTAAAATGACCCAGAAGTTGAAATTCATACCACATGTACTTTGATATGTCTTCTCAACATTCTCATAGTTTCACTATCTAAATCATTCTATTAAAAAAAATTATAGAAAAAATGGTAATATGACCTTTAAAAAACATACCTTAGAATACACCATCACGAGACTTCATCTTCCCTTGGAATTTTTCCATTCTTCACTTCATCTTCCCTATGAAAATATCTTCCAAGATTGTGAAAACAGATCACAATATTGAATGATGAAAAAGAGAGGCTATTAATGTGTATTTATACCCTTCCAAGAACCTTCTTTACTTGACCTTGAGTCGACTTGTAACTTCTTGTTTGCAAAAACAATTTCTCCTTTACTTGACTTTAGGGCCAAATTATAACTTCTTGACCTTAGATTCGGGGCTTCTTGACCATACTTTAGGGCGTCATATTTAAGAGGTTATAAATACTCAACCATACGGAACCACGTGGTGTGCCACCTACAATTGGAGATGGATTGATGAGGACTATCAATCAATGGATGTTTTGCATGCATTTGTAATTTCCTTCATGCTATTTTTCTTCGATCAAATTCTAGCTTCATGAACACACATCTAGGGATTCTTAACCACTTAACCATATTTCCATGGATTCTTGTAGACTTCTTCAAAGAATATTCTTGTGATGGCCATGATTAAATATAATCCATAAAGGGAACACTTTGGATACTTCTTCAAATACACCCATCACTTCTAGAAGCTTCCAAACTTTCTTTGGGGATTCTTCTAGGGTTGAAATCAATGACAACCAATTTTCCAAAAATATCCACCTTTGGCATTGATGAAAACACTCATACTCCCCCTGTGACCATTTCTCCCAATGTCTTCCTGAACCCCCCATGTATTCATTCTTTTGTTCTTTCTCTCCCCCTTTTACATCAATGGCAAAGGGTAACTTCCCTGACAATATACCTTCTTTTGAAAATCTCTCTCTTCCTTTCTTCTTTGCTTATGATCTTTCTCTCCTATTTTTCTTCTATCTCCTCCCCTATATTATTTGCAATATGTCATGTAGATCAATGTGTGGATTCTTCCATATGATTAATTTCCTCTCTTCCAGGGATTATTTTCCATTGATACTTCATGTTATTGTAATCCACTGACATATATTAAAAGCATTCAGGTCAAATTTCCTCCATCACTCAACTTCAAGTATTCAAGGATTGTCATGTCTTCACTGAGTTGATATTAATGATGTAATCATTCAAAATTTTCCTCTTCACATTAAAACGCCTCCTGGTGGTTTCTCTACTCCTGTCTTGTTGTTCCTTTCATGATTTTCCTTCCTATGACTGTGATGGATCCACCTATTAATATGCTTCTCTTATGAGTCATGTTCTTTACTGAGGATTCATCTTGATGAAAATTCCAACGAGTCTTTCCGCAATTCCTCTTGAGATCAATGTCATTTTCATGTATCTTATTTGTTTCGTTGTCAAGTATTGTCCTCTAGACCTTCCAAACATCTCATGAATTCATCTATGTCCATATGTCACAAAAATGTCCATGAATCTGCTACTCAACTACACACAATGTTGATTAATCTGCCACTTCACTTTTTTTAGAGCTTCCTCGAATCTATTGCAACTGATCACTACATATTCCTTCTTCTCAATATGAAACAAATATGTCCACTAGTATGCTATGTCTTCAAATCAAAACTCTACAAGTCTGCAACATGCGCACATTATCAAATATGTAATGAATATATGCCTACTTGATTACATTCTTGGAATCCTCTATACAATCATGAATCTCTTCCTCATAAATGTGCTAATGATACTCCTTGTGTCTTCCATCTAATCCCTTCATATTTTCATGGAAATGTGTTCTAAAATGCACCTTGAAGTAATCAACCAATCTGTCATGAGACATTATCTACCTATGCCATCAAATTATTCTGAATTTTGCCTTCCCAAAATCAAACAAATACTTCATTCTACCCAAAATATAGTTCTCTAATCTGAAATAGTTGCTTCATAGACTCCCCCTCTTCAAAATTCACATTTATTGGGAGTATCCAAGCCGGATGGCTTAGAACAATGTATAAACCTTCTTTGTTGCAAGATCATTCTTCTGAATTCTTGAATCTTCCTCTTTTCCTGTAGATTCATCAAGATCCCGTACTTCTGCAAATCTTGTGAGTATGTGTAATACCCTAGTTTTGAGTCCCCATATGAAATAATGTATTTTTTTTATTTGATGAAAGGTCGGATTTCCCAAAAAATTAAAGAGGCCAACATTCCTAGGAAATGTAATGCTATGATCATTATTAATAATAAAATACATTGTTGGATGCCAGACGAACAAGGAAAATAGTTATAGGGGGGTATGGTTCCCCAAGAGAGGGGGATTAATAGGCTAATTCATTCTATTCTATTTTGTTTACCCACAATTGTTTTAATGGAGAGAAGTGGTTACATGAGCTTCTTGGGGAAGACCATGTGGTTCTTGTTTTGCAAGTAAATATTTAAACCCATATTGTGGGTTTTTTGGGGGTTCTTTTTCACTCATGTTGTTCATTCATTGTTCATTGTTCACACTCTCCATTCTATTTACTTTTTCACTCATTCATTCTTTTTCTTGGAATGAGACCATGGGGGTGAAGCATTGAGGAAGAAGCCATTGTTTGTTGGATATAGCAGTGACTAGTGTATTCCAGCCATGATTGTTTGTCTGCATGTCTGAGATGAATTGCCATGTACTAAATTGTATTCACATATGTAAGTCCTAAGATTTCGAGCATGGAGACTCTTGACCAGATGCACTGGAGCCCTGGAAGGAGGTGGACAGCTTAAGGGACTATGTGGCAGAGAAGGGGGTCCATTTTCTTGGGTTGTGTAGGCTAGCAGAGAAGAGAGTTGGTGTACTTTGAATTTTTGTGCATTGAGAAACATGTGAGAGTTTGAGTGATGACCGGTTTGGAAAGTTGAGTGACACCCTGGATCCGTCCTTATGGATTCATAGCCTTGGCTTGGGTGTAACCTGTTGTTGAGACTTGTAACAGTAGTGTCTATGGTTAGGTGGAATGTCCTTGGTATGCAACCAGTTGGTGAACCATTTTGATTAATATAAGTTCTCTTTTTATGTGTTTCCACTACTACATATTGAAAAATTTGTGACGAAAGTACTTTCAATGTGCTTGATTGTTTGTTATTTCTATGTATGGAATGTTTACACATTCTTTATACCGTAGCATGAATCTTTATTATTGAATTTGTTTTTATCATATTTCTTTCATGGTTCTTTATTAATTAATTTTTATTATAATTTGAAATCAATTTCGAACAGAGTTTTTGAGGTAGCGTGCCTCGCTCGGGAGTGGCTAGGTATGTTACAAATTAGCATGCCCTAGCCCAAGGGTGGTTGGGTACATTACAGATTGGCATTAGATCTTGAGGTTGAAACATCGGACTGGTATGGGCTAGAACTGTTGGACATGGTGTTGTCATTAAGAAATATTATGTCTTTGAGATCCTAAACCTTATGAAAAATAACATTGCAGAAATTGTGCAAAAGCTAGAGCGCAATGCAAAAAAATATCCTTTTTAAAGGATAGTGGAATCGTGAACGTTAGATCAGGATCCAAATAAGAAAGAGTCGTCACATCTAATTGAGAAAGTTGGGCATAACCGGATCCATCAAATCAAATTGATAGATCGTCAGTCGTTGATCAAAGCCAATCAAAAGATAGAAAGTTTTGAGACTTCGTAACTTTGCCACTTCGACAATTATTGGAGACAAGGAAAAGGCATGAAATCCCAAAGTCATGAAACCTAGAAATCCTTCCAACCATTAGATTAAGGGAATAATTTGGGATTGATGTGAGTCGTTAGATCAAGAGTGGAAGGATAGCATAAGTTTCAGAACTCTGGAACTTCACCACTTCAGCAATTATTGAAGACTAGGCAAAGCCACGAAGTGTTGAAGTTGCGAAGTGTTGAAGTCGTGAAGTGTTGAAGCCACAAAGTGAAAAATCCATGAAGTGAAAATTCGAAGTCAAATTCGTAAAATCATGCAAGTTATCAAATCTGGAGTGGAGGAATGTGGACCGTCACTTGGCATGGGTGCCATATGGGGATGCATGTCACAGGAATTTAGTGCCTTTTGGACCCCAACATGTCCATTTCTAAGTGACACATGGCACTCATACCACGGTTCCATGTCACCATAGGTGACATCAACATGCCATGTCATCTCCAGGATTATGTCCTCCGGGAATGTCCAACTTATTCCACCAGTAAAAGTGTTGAAGGCCAAAGTAGAGAAATCATGTGGATCGTCGATCTAAGATCCCTTCAGGATGTTTCTCAATCGTTAGATCCAGCAGTGGAAGGATGGCATAAGCACTTCGGAAGGTATAACTCTGAGGGAGTTGAAAAAATTTATAGTTGCGATATCCTAGAGTCCCGGAGTGTCGAAGCCTAGAAATCATCCAGATCGTCAGATAAAGGAGGAACTTTGAGTGAATTATTGACCATTCAATCGAGTATAGTGGAAGGACAGGGTAAGCCACAATATCTGAGAGTCCTGGAGTAACGAAATCATGCAGACCATTGATTTAATATCCCTTCGATACTTTTCTCAATCGTTAGATCGAGCAGTGAAAGGATATCATAAGAGGAGGTGTTAACCGATGGTAAACAGTCATCGATATTTTATGACCACTTCGGCAGTTATAACTCCAGGGGAGTTGAACAACTTGAGAATTATAATATCCCGGAGTGTCAAAGTCCCTAAATAATTAAGGATCATCCATCTCCATGCATGTTTAAGTCGTGATTGTTGATTTCATTGAAACCGCTAGATGAGCCAAGATTGTCCAGTCAACAAGAGATTAAATCTCAACCATCTAATCTACTAGTGAAGATAATGTACATATTTTAATGAATTTTACTTCAAGAGAGTTGGAATATTGAAAAGGGAGAATATCCCAAAGGCTGAAGTCTGGAGGACTTGGTTCCAGCATCGGTCTCATGATAAGGTAAAGGGGGTGATTAGAAGTATGAAGGGCCTATAAGTAAACAAGTCGCAAACATTTTTTGAACAAGATCATGTGTAGAAGAATAAGGGAAAGGCACTAGGATCAATGATTAAAGTGGATAAGCATGTGGTTTCAAGCCACGATCATAGGGAAAGTGGATATAAGGAAGCACCTGTGTAGAAATTGAATTTTGTACCAATTCAAAGAACCTGTGGAATAATTTGACAAGATTGGCACACAACCATTCCATTGTCACTACAAGATCTTGTCTACACAAAAAAGGTGAAAGTGACTTTTTCATAAAGCCATAACTTATTTCATCTCAAAGATCAGATTGGGGTATGGGAATAGTCATTAGAAAGATGATTCAGAGGAGAATGACATTTATTTGTTATAATTTGGAGAATGATGATATATTTCTTCATGAATTGAGAAAAAAAATGGCATGTAGCATTGTTTGGAAAAAAATTTATAATATGCATAATTCTAACAAAATGATTTCTTACAGATTTTGTAGAATTAGGGAGTATAACCATATCATTTCAAGATAATAATGCATACTCAAGAAATTGAGGAAGGAGAGGGAGCCTTCATTCATGAAAAAGAATCCAAAGGTAAAAATATCAGTGTTGGTAATGCAAAGACATAATCAAATGGAAACAAGAGTAGAGGGGAACAATAAACCTTAATAGAGACTGTGAGAAGCCTAAAAATAGAAGTGCAGAGCTACAAAGCAGACAATGAGAAGCTAATGAGAGAACAAAATCAGATAAATTCTCAAGTACTACAAATCCTAAATCATTTGCATATGCAAGAAAGGAATGGATCGGACTTAAGGCAAGAGGAAGAACAAAGATGTCATCAAAGGAGAGGTAACTATAGAACAACTACTCATTCAAGAAGTACCAACAGAACTCATAGACATCACTCACCACCTTACTCAGTAAGGAAATTGTATGCATCTAAAGACTCCATAAGCAGTCTAGAAGTGTCTCATATTAGGCACCAAAGAAGAAGGCATGAATTGGATAGTTTCAAAGGAGAGTTGAGGAAGCTTAAGACACCATCCTTTGATGGTGAAAGAGAAAAGGAAGATGATGTTGAATCATGGATTCTTGGACTCGGGATGTATTTTCAATTGCATAACTACTCCTCAAACCTAGAAGCAAGAATTTCCACATACCATTTACATGGGAAATCTGCTATGTGGTGGGATCATCTAAAGCAAGTGGAGCACATTAATGAGAGAAGGATCACTTGGAAGGAGTTCAAGAAATATTTTCAGAAGGAGTACCTTTTAGAGCACTTATATGAAAAAAATATGCAAGAGTTGTTTGAGATAATGTTGGGAATCATGACCATGACAAAATGTGAGAAGAGGTTCTTGGGATTGTTGAAGTATGTAAGAGTTATCAAAGATGAAAAATTGAAGATAAAGAGGTTTTTAAGTGGACTGCCATCATTTTATAAAGAGAATATTCAATATGATGAACCCAGGACATTGACTAAGACCATCATGAAGGCTAAGTACACGTATGAGTAAGGTAAGGGCAGAGAATCCATGCAGAAATATTGGAAATATAAGAAGAAGGAGAAATATGATCAGAGGAGGAAGGGGTTCAAACCTCTTTTCAATAGAAACAACCCTAATAAAAATCAACAAGATCATACTACTAAGGATGAATCCAAGAAATAGGATTCCTTGGGGAAAATAGGAAGACCACCAATACAAGGAAAATCACCTATACAAGGATTTCCCTCATAGAGGAGATAAAGCAAAGACCATGCACAACATCTAAGAGGCTACAATAGTGGAGGACATGGGCAAGATATATGAAGCCTTAGAAGATCGACAAGCAGAGTACCAATCCAATATGATCGAAGTGGAAGGTAAGATCATTAATCAACATGTTGTTATTTTAATTGATTCAGGATAAATTCATTGTTACATTGATCCTAAAATATTTCATAGATTACATTTTGATAAAAGCAAGCTCAAAAAGTCAAGTTTGGTTAAACTAGCCACTAGAACCAAAAGAAGGATCAATGAGGTTGTCAAAAGTTGTCCAATAAATCTTAATGGAGTAAATATAGTTTTTGGTATGAATATCATCCCATTAGGATCTTAAAACATCCTATTTGGAATGGATTGATTGGACCAGCATCATGTTGTCCTAGATTGTCATAAAAATACCTTTACATGTCTTTATGAAGAAGGAAAATAGAGCAATGTGAAAAGAATTCCAAGACCCATTTCTATAAGGGAGATTTCATCCTTACAGTTGAATAAATGTTTCAAGAAAGAATGTCAAATGTATGTAGCTCATGTGGAAGAGTCATAAAATACAAAGGGGCCAAGCCTTGAATATTTTCCGTTATTGCAAGAGTTTGAAGATGTATTCCAAGAAATACCAGGATTTCCACTAAAGAGGGAGATAGATTTCTCTATTGATTTAGTACCAGGAGCTGCCCCAGTATAAAAAACAAATTATAGAATGAGTACACCTGAATTGAAAAAATTACAAATGTAGTTGGAAGAGTTGTTGAGGAAAAGGTACATATGTCCAAGTGTTTCACCTTGGGGAGCACTAGTACTCTTTGTAAAAAAGAAGGACAAACAATTGAGGTTGTGTATAGACTTTAGACAGCCGAATAAATCCATTGTGAAGAAAAAATACCCTCTACCCAGAATTGATGACCTATTTGATCAGCTAAGAGGATCAAAGAAATTCTCAAAGATAGACTTGAGATCCGGATACCATCAGGTAAGAATCAAGGAAGAAGACATCAATAAAATATCCTTCAGAACAAGGTATGGACATTATGAGTTTGTAGTGGTGCCATTTGGACTGACCAATGCACCAGTTGTCTTTATGTGCTTAATGAATAGCATATTCAGAAATTATCTAGATAAGTTTGTCATTGTGTTCTTGGATGACATACTTATTTATTCTAAGTCCGAGGAAGAGAATGAACATCATTAGAGGTTGGTGTTACAAGTGTTGAGGGAACATCAGCTTTATTCCAAGATTAGTAAATATTATTTTTACCAAGAGCAAATCCATTATTTGGGTCATATTATTTCAGAACAAGGTATACCAATAGATCCAGAAAATATTGAAGACATTAGAGGATGGTCAGCACCTAGGAATGTTTCAGAAATCAGATATTTTATGGGATTAGTCAGATACTACATGAGTTTTATAGTGGGGTTCTCTAAGACTGCTCATCCCATTATTAACTTTTTTACAAAAGAAGGGAATCAAGTTTGAATGGACAACATAGTGTGAAGAGAATTTTAATTTGTTAAACGAATTACTTACTAGTGCACCTATTTTAAAGATTGTTGACCCAAATGAGAAATTTTTGGCATGTAAAGATGCATGCAAGGAAGGACTTGGTGGATTCCTCACTCAAAATGGACATGTCCTTGGTTATGAGTCCAGAAAACTCAAAGAACATGAGAGAAATTATGCCACGGATGATTTGGAGCATTCTTCCATAGTTCATGCATTGAATATGTGGAGGCATTATCTCATGGAAAAAAAAATTGAATTAAGGACAGACCATAGTGGTCTAAAATATCTTTTTGAACAACCAACTTTGAATTCTAGGGAAACAAGATGGATGGAATTTTTAAGTGAGTATGACTTTGAAATCAAGCATATCAAGGGAAAAGAAAATAAAGTTGTTGATGCACTCAGCAGAAGAGTACATATCATGCATGTTGCAGCTGTTAGTATGCATCATTCAGATTTAAAGAGCAGAATTTTAGATGTTGTTGTTACAGATCAGCATTACCTACAGACAAAATAAAGTTTACAGCAAGAAAACATACAGCAGAAAATTAAAGAGTATGAGATTAAGGAAGAAGGATTAATTATGCACAAAAAAAGAATTTGTGTTCCTAGTTCTGGAGAACTTAGGAATTTGGTGTTAAAAGAAATGCATAATGTTCCATATGTTAGACATCCTAGCTACCAGCAAACAATTGCAGTAGTAAGGATCCAATTCTTTTGGCCAGGAATGAAGAAGGAAGTTTTTTATTACATTTCTAGATGTATGGAATGTCATAGAGTAAAAGTTGAGCGTAGACACCCAACAGGTTTGCTTCAGCCATTTCCAATTCCAGAGAAGAAATGGGAAGTGGTAACCATTGATTTTGTAACTAAATTTCCCAAGACAACAAGGCAACATGATTGCATATTGGTAGTTGTGGATAAATTGACAAAGGATACTCATTTTTTTCCTACGAAAATGACTCACACAACAGCTAATATTGCAGAAATTTACATGAGGGAAATTGCTAGGTTGCATGGGATACCTAAGGAAATTGTTTCCTACAAAGATACAAATTTTAATTCAAATTTTTGGAGGGTATTTTTTAAAGGATTTGGTACAAATATGAATTTTAGCATAGCATAACATCCACAGTCATATGGGTAGATAGATAGAGTCAACCAATTGATTGAAGAAATGTTGAGAATGTATGTGATGGATAAACCATCTAAGTGTCAAGACTACTTGCATTTGGTTGAGTTTGCCTATAATAATGGGTATCAAGCTTCATTGAATATGATCCCATTTGAGGCTTTGTATGGTAGAAAATGCAATACTCCAGTGAGTTGGGACAACCCAACAGAAAAAGTAGTACTTGGGCTAGAATTTCTCAAGGACATGGAAGACCAGATGGTTAGAATTAAGCAGAATTTAAAGGTAGCTCAAGATAGAAAGAAACGTTATGCAGATAAGAACATGATAGCTAGAGAATTTAAAGTGGGGGAGCATGTTATTTTAAAAGTGAAGCCCAAGAAGATCTCATTGAATTTGGGTAGTTGTACAAAGCTAGCATCCAGATTCTATGGTCCATTTGAGATATTGGACAGAATAGGGCCAGTTGCATACATTCTTGCATTGCCTACTTCCATGAATGTGCATAATGTATTTCATATATCTTTGTTGACAAAGTATATACATGATCCTAACCATGTTCTTTATTGGAATTAGATTCAGGTACATCCAGAGGGAGACTTTCAAGTCTAGCCAGTGCGCATATTGGACAGAAAAGTCAAAATGATCTGGAGTCGAGTTATAGAGATGGTAAAAGTTGAGTAGACCTGTTACAGTCCTGAAGATGCTACTTGGGAGCATGAATATTCCATGTGGGAAAAGTACCCGTAACATTTTGAATAAATTTTAAAATTTTAATTTTTGTTTTGTATATGCACTGAGGAAAGTGCCAAAACAAGGGGGAGGGGGATGTAATACCCCAGTTTTGAGTCCCCATATGAAGTACTATATTTTATTTATTTGATGAAAGGTTAGAGTGCCCAAACAATTAAAGAGGCTAGTGTTCCTAGGAAATGCAATGCTATGATCATTATTAATAATAAAATACATTGTTAGATGCAATATGAACAAGGACAAGAGTTATAGAGGGATGTGATTCCACGAGAGAGGGGGCTTAAGGGGCTAAGTCATTTTATCATATTTTGTTTACCCATAATTGTTTTAATGGAGAGAAGTGGTTATATGAGCTTCTTGGGGAAGGCCATGTGGTTCTTGTTTTGAAAGTAAATATTTAAACCCATCTTGTGGGTTGTTTGGGGATTCTTCTTCACTCACTTTGTTCATTCATTGTTCATTATTCACACTCTCCATTATGTTCACTTTTTCACTCATTCATTCATGTTCTTGGAATGAGACCATGTGCATGAATCATTGAGGAAGAAGTCATTGTTTGTTGTTTGTAGTAGCGACTGGTGTATTCCAGCCATGATGTTGTGCCTACATGGCTGAGATGCATTAGCATGTACTAAATTTTATTCACAGATACAAGTCCTGGGAGTCCCAGTATGGATATTCTTGACCATATACACCGAATCCCTAGAAGGAGGTGGACATCTTGAGGGACTTCATGGAAGAGAAGGGGGTCAATTCTCTTGGGTTGTGCAGGTTGGCGAAGAAGAGAGTTGGTGTACTTTGGATTGTTGTGTGTTGAGAAACCTGTGAGAGCTTGACTCTTTACTGGTTTGGTAATATGAGTGACACCCTGGAAACTTCCTTGTGGATTCATAGCTCTGGATCGAAGGTGACCTGCTATTGAGACTTGGAACAATAGTGTCTATGGTTGGGTGGAACATCCTTGGTCTACGGCCAGTTGTTGAACCATTTTGATTAAGATAAGTGCTCTTTGTCATGTGTTTCTCTGATGTATATTTATTTGTGTCTTGTATTAATTAATATTTTTGAGATGTGTATATTCGATGTGCATTATTGTTGGTTATTACTATTCATGGCATGTTTACATATTCTTTATACTGTAGCCTGAATATTTATTATTGCATGTGTTTTTGTCATGTTTATTTCATGCTTCTTTATTAGTTAATTGTTATCATAATTTAAAATTAGTTACAAACAGAGTTTTTGAGGTAGTGTTCCTATCTTGAGGGTGTTTGGGTACGTTACATATTAGCATGCCCTAGCCTGAGGGTGGTTGGCTAAGTTACAGTATGATTTATGTGAGTTATTTATTTACCTTCTCTTCTTTTTTTTGTCTCCAAACATTCTGGTACCTAATATCAGTGTTTTCCTTCATGGAAGACTTCATCATGATTATATAGTCATGAGCTATGTGTCCATAGTTGTGGAATTTGTAACATTCAATATTGTAGGGAGCCACATAAACATTCATTTCTTGAACATTTCTTCCATACGCTCTACAATCTACATCTTTATGTCCAAATTTATTACAAGTAAAACAATAACCTGGAAAGAAACTTTGATACCTAGGAGTGAATGATTTTCTTTGTGATGTAGTACTTTTGAATCCATGCCTTCATTGATCACTATATTCTATTTAGTTGTTTCCTTCACAATGATTGAAGTTTCTTTGATGCAAGAAGGTATACGGTCTTCTTGGAGATGTATCTCTTCTACATTCATTCATCTTTGACTCTTGTTGATCATTATCCATTCCTTTCAGGATGTTTGCATAGTTCTTAGCCTTTTCTTCATTCTTCTTTTCCGATAATCTGGAACACTTCTCTTCAACTTTCTTGTTGGGATTGGAATTTGCATCTTCTTTGCATAAGGTCTCACTAATGTATCCAAGATCTGTTTTATTGAATGGTGACCTTTGATAGCTGAGATTTTCTTCTAGCACTTGAGATATCTTCAATTTATTGTTGAGATTATCAACTTCAACCCTCAATGAGATGACTTCTTCAAGTTTCTCACAATATTCTTCTTTCTTCATAATCTGTATATTCATTACTTCTTTCGTTCTCTTTGCATCTTCTAGTTGGGTTTTCAAGGAGATTATTTCTTCTTCAAGTATTCTTTCTTGTTGACTAAATTATGCTTCAATATTGTTTAAGTCCTCAGATATTTCCTTGAGATGACTTGTCAAAGTCTCTTCTTTCTTCTCTGCTTCCTTTCTTAGTGATACTATTTCAGCTTCCAAACATTGTTTTTCTTCCAAATGATTTTTGAGATTTTCTTCAATCACTATGGCTTCTTCTAGTTGAACCTTTATATTTATGATAATCTATTAGAGTTATTCATAATTTTCCTTTATCTTGATCAATTCTTCCTTGAGGGACTTTGTTTTTATTCCTTTCTCCTTTTAGCTCACTTAAGGCACATATTAGTTCTTCCTCAAGATATACTTCACCTTCTTCTTCTTCTTCTGAATCTATCTGACATGATGAGATTCTTTCTTCTTGTTCTATCTTAGCATATTATTTATCTTGATCAACATGCTCTGGATCTGTGGTTGTAAGAAGAGATTCCTTGTAGTAGATAATATGTATCTTATCCCAAATTTCTTTGGTTGATGAGCGTTGTCCCACTTTTAATTTTATTGAATCAGGTAATGTGTCCAGGATAGCATCCATGCTATGTTGGTATTCCTTTAATTCCTTCTTGGCTACAGTATTCGTATGTTTCTTTGAAGCGGTGTATCCTATAAAAACTGAGTACCAAACATCATACCCTTGTACCTTTAAAACTTTTAACATCCTTCTATTGCATAAGGCATATTTCTGACCATCAAACGTTGGTGTTCCATTATCTATGTACTTCATGAATTCCATGATATTCCTTACAATGGTTAGACTATTTTTTAAGGACATCATTTGATACCAATTGTAGGAATATGCACCAATACTGAGAGGGAGGGTGAATCAACATTGATCACTTTTTACCATTTTTAATCGTAACATGTAAAAATCAACTTATCAACATTTCCATTCACTTATGATTGTATTTAACGTATCATAAACATATAACCACATATGCACAGTACACAAGAATTTTAAGAGGAAACCCAAATGGGATAAAATCATAGAACACTTTTTAATATGTATCTTCAATATTACATTCACAGGAAGCACCCACTTCCAAAATTCTCCAGCACCAACCCCCTTTTTACAGGCTCCAACCTGAAGGAAGCTACAACTCCCTAGATTCTCGAGCTCCAACTGGAAGGAGGCTCCAACCCCTTGATTTACATACTCCAACTTGAAGGAAGATATGACTCCATGTATTCTCCAGCTCCAACCCCCTATTTTACAGGATCCAACCTGAAGGAAGCTACAACTCCATGTATTATCCATCTCCAACCAGAAGGAGGATACAACCCCCTTTCCTTTCCCCTTCCTTCCTCTCTGAAATATAAATGGAGACTCAACCTATCACTATTACTATCACTGATATTGATACATAATCATCATCAAAACCTATCATTGTTACTGTCATTGATAGTGATACATCATCATCATCAAAACCTATCACTGTTAATATCACTGATACTAATGCATCGTCATCATCAAAACCAGATCCATCACAATTAATATATCAACATCATCAAAAATAGATAAACCATAACCGATACATCCTCGTCATCAAAAACCAGATCTACCAAAACTGATATATCATCATCATTAAACATGGATACACCATAATTGATATATCAACATCATCAAAACTAGATACACCATAATTGATACATCATCATCATCAAAAACTAGATCCACCACAACTGATATTTCATCATCATCAAATTTGGAAACACCATAACTGATATATCAACATCATCAACATGGGTCTACTTAGAAAGTGGTTCTACATAAATATCCTATGTCCACATGGGTCCACATATAAACCCCAACATTACTTCTTAAATTTATCTTGAACACATGTTTAGGACTAATTTATGTATTAGTCACAAACCCTAACTTCCAACAAGTACAAATATGTATCGGTAATCAATAAAGGTATAAAACTTGTACCCAATCTTCTTCGATATTGTCTCTGAAATTCCTCAAAGTTTTTCTCCTTGAATTGTCATTGAAAAATAGATATAGAAAATATGGAAGACCTTCTTAAATTCTGGCCTATTCTGGAGAGTGAACTTGTACAATGTGCCACGCGCTAAATATTTGATATTTGATTCTGAAAATCACACACAAACTACTACAAACTATATTTTTCCAATGCAATTGGTTTCAAATAATTTTGATCCTCTGTGAAGAAGTTATGACCTTTTTACCCGGAACCCCTATTTGAGACTAGTTACATAACTAGTCAAAAACCCTATCAAAAGTAAAATGACCCAGAAGTTGAAATTCATACCATAGATAATTTGATATCTATTCTCAAAATCCTCATAGTTTCACTATCTGAATCATTCTATAAAAAAACGTTATAGAAAAAATCGTAAGATGACCTTTAAAAAACACACCTTAGAACACACCATCACAAGACTTCATCTTCCCTTGGAATTTCACCCTTCTTCACTTCATCTTCCCTCTAAAATTAGTTGCAAATATTGTGCAAAGATATCAAAAGATTTAATGATTAAGAGGTTCTTAATGTGTATTTATACCCTTCCAAGCACCTTTTTTACTTGACCTTGATCCAACTTGTAACTTCTTGTTTGCAACAACGTTTTCTCCTTTACTTGACTTTAGGGAAAACTTATAACTTCTTGACCATACTTTGGGGCTTAATATTTAGGAGGGAATAAATCCCCAACCTTGAGGAACCACATGGCATGCCACCTACCGTTGGATATGGATTGACGAGGAATATCAATCAATGGATGTTTTGTATGCATTTTCAATTTCCTTCGTACTATTCTTCAATCAACTTTGAGCTTCATGACCACACCTCTAGGGATTCTTAACCACTTAACCATATTTCCAGTGCTTCTTGTAGACTTCTTCAAATCATCTTTCTGTGAGGGCCATGCTTAAATCTATGTCATAAGGGGACCACTTTGGAGACTTCTTCAAATACATCAATCACTTCTAGAAGCTTCCAAACATTCTTCGAGGCTTATTCTAGGGTTGACATCAATGACAACCAATTTTCCAATAGTGGAAACCATCCAAAAAATAGAAGTAGGACTAGATATCTGAGAAGGAGGATGGGCTCGCGTGGTGGGCAACCAAAAACATATGAATCGATATTGAATGATGGAAATAAAGGTACATATATAAAGATTTGCATGAATTTTTTTTTTTTGTTGAGTTTCCTTGTTTATTTCATGAATGGATAAAGAGACAAGCATAGATTAACTCTGTGTGGTGAGCTGAAGAACCATTGATTTGGGATCAAGAAGAAGTAATTCATTTGAAATATTTGGATAACAAGTGGACCAAATCCATTGATTTCTGGTTCGAATGAGTTAAGGAGGGATATATTTTTGAGTTTGTAGTTGAATGTAGTGAATCTTTATACAGTGAAAAAAGAAATTTTGCATCCATCCCTAAACGAATATTGTTGGAATAAATCCCACGGTGGATCAAAATTTTATTCATGTATTCTTGGATAAGAGGATGATGTGCATGGATCCAGATAGGATGGAAGATTAAATGATCCCCCCCCCCCCCCTCGTGTCAAGGGGGGGGTGGAAATAAGGGGAAATAATATGAGATGAGGTGAAGAGAATAGATCTAGAAGAGAAAAGGATAAGGAGAGTTGAGATATAGGAAAGAAGATTCAAGCTAAGGAGGTGAGTCGATCAAGGAAGCAAAGAAAAAAGATAAAGGGGTGAAGAACGAGTAGTAAGACATAAGATGAAGAGAAGAGGAGCCACACCAGAAGAGTGTGTGGGAGAAAGATATGTTCCAGAGAGGGGTGTAGAAGAGGAGAGGTCGTTGAAGAGATGTGATGTTAATTATGAGGTATCAAGGTAGAATACTAGAGGTAGTAGGAGTAGAGTGGTGGAGAACAAGGTTAGATCCCCTTGTCTAATGTGAGATGTAAGTGAATCAGAGGAAGATAAGGTGTAGTGTAGTAGTATCAATGAAGTAGAAGGTAGCAATGAAGGAACCCTCCAAGAAGGTGAAGAATTATTTGATTTTATAAGGAGACTTGTGTGGTTCAATATAGAAATTTGTTTTGTATCTAGCACCAAAGAAGATGAGATAATATGGAGGAAATTGGCCCTCTTTGAACCACCCCCCTTGTGCCATTTTAACCACAAAGAAAGAACTGAAGAAGAAAGTGTGGGAGAAATGGAAGTAGAAGATAAGAGAGAAGTAGAAGAAGAAAGTTCAAAAATAAGAGAAGTAGAATAAATAAGTGTAGTAGAAATTGAAGTCAACAAAACTTCGCAAGAGATATTGTCAGTACCAGTAGCAACAAGTGGAAATTAGCTAGGAAGATCAAATTCCAGTGAAATTATGGCCAATCAAGATTTTACCCTTAGGATTCCAGCATTTTATGGGATGGGAAGAGACGATGCAGAGTAGCATTGGCTCACTTGTGAATAAATTTGGTATGTGAAGCAAGTCACAGACAACGATTCAAAGATAACGCAATTGGAAACTACATTCAATGAGAGGGATCTGATGTGGTATATGAAGTAATAGGTTATTTTTCTTGTGGGACAAGAAAGGTCCCTTATAGAGATAAAGAGAGATCTACTTAGGGAATTATATAAACATTAGTCAAATTTGTAGTGTATAACCGAGATAAAAGATATTAAGAAAAAAGTTGGAGAAAATGTGTGGGATTATGACTAGAGGTTTAAGATCATGTTGGAAAGATTAACATTTTAGATCCAGGATGTTTAACATAGAGAATGGTTTATTTTTTGACTCCTCCAACACATTTGGGTCCCACTCATGTAGAAAAAGGTGACAAATCATTCGAAAGCTATGGAAATTGAAATGCACCTAGATTCTTTGTTAGGAGGTGGAGGAACATGGGAAAAGTTGGCCTAGGTGAAATCCCAACTTGTGAACCTCACTATGCAGTTTCAAGATATGGAAAAGGTGAAGATTGTGCATGAGAATTTATGGTGTACCATGTGCCACACAGAAGGTCACCATCAGAATGAGTGTGTCGTGCTGGGAAATTACACGACGACAGGTGCACCAAACCCATTTCCTACTAGGCCACAAATGGAATGGTGCGATATTTGTAGACAATGGGGCCATTTACCTCCTTGTTTCCCAACACTGTAGAAGTATCAAAATACTACTCACACTCCATTTTGTGAGTTATACAAATCTATGGGAAATGATGTGAACAATTGTTGGTTGCTAGATCTGATGAAAGAACATATTGTAGATGCTTACATGGTTCAAGAGGAGAATAAGGGTGGAGACTGCAATGGCTTAGACCATGGAGGTTTCGACCATGAAAGCTTCCAAGGAGGCCAAAGAGGAGTATGTGGAGGAGGAAGAGGCCAAGGATACAGTGGGGGAGGATGAATACCACCCATATACTTCAATTGTGGTGAGATTGGCCACTTACCATGGTTATGTACCAAGCTTGTGTGCTTTGTGGATATTTCCACAATGCAGACCATACCACAGAATGTTTCCCAAATTTAGTGGACAAATAGAAAGAGAAAAGAGATCATTGTAACGTGGTGACTTCGAATCAACAGGACGAGTAGAAACTAAAAGAATAATTTGATGTATGGGTAATAACCCAAGGAGGTATCTGCACAAGAACCGACCTGTAGAAAGAAGAGTGCTCGGGACAATAGTTAGAGGGAAAAATTAGGAAAGTAGTGTAGGCACCTCCCAAGTTTGAAGTTGTGTAGAAAAATTAGTTCCTACAAGAAATATACAAGTCAATTGAGATACATGTCTATGAGGAGTTGTGACGCAAGGTTGAGGTACCTATGCAACAAAAGAAAATCCTTTGTGATGTGAAAAAGGTGGTCGAAAGACCAACGTGTGGAGATTTGTGATGCATGGCCAAGATACCTGCACCAAAAAGGTATTTATTGTGCAGTGCGCAACAAGTGATGGAAGAGAAAGACATGTGAAAATAATTGATTGCACGGAACAAGATGAATCATGGTGCAACACTTACCCAAAGACTAACTCGGAGAAGAAGGTAAGTGAATTCTTATGTTGTTGTCTTGAATCATTGGGTGATCCTATTGTTAACAAGAAGTTAACACATATGTTGATGAGATGGATTGAGGAAGGTGAGAAGGGATCTTCTATTTCTTCCCCTCTACTAGAAATGGATGTGTGCCATGTAAGCAGGAGGAAGTGCATGGGAAGGGAGTCCAAGATGATAGTTGAGTTAGGAAATTATAATATGGAAGGTGTTATGTTATACCTGAGGTCCGATGTGAGAATATTGTCGAAGAAGTTGTGGGAGTTGATGGGAAAATCAAATTTAGTGTGGTCTCCCATTCAACTCATGCTTGAAAATTAGTACAGGATTTATCCCATTGGAAGGATAAAGAGGATTGAGGTTAAACTTGATGGTATAAAAAAAAAATAACACTTTAGGGATGATTCAGTAATAGCGTAATTATAATCCTTTTTCTTCAAATGTTATATCAATGTAGAATTATTATCCAATAATGAGAAGTAATAAATAAACAATCAAACACATACACAGTACACCAGTGTTTTAAGTGGAAACCCAAATCGAGAGGAAACCACGAAATGTTTTTTCTTATATGTATTGAAGAATTACATTCATTGGAAGCACCAACTTCCTTTTTTTTCCAACTGCAACTGGAAGGAGGCTCCAACCCCCTAGTTTCTCAGGCTACAACCTGAGGGAAGCTCCAACTCCCCAATTCTCTGGCTACAACCAAAAGGAGGCTACAACCCCCAATGTTCTCCAGCTACAAATAGAAGGTGGCTACAACCACCTTTCCTTGCCCTGTCCTACCACCCTGAAGTAGAAATAGAATGATGGAACCACTGTCACACTATCATTGTGAGATATACCGTTGTAAACCTGTACCAATAAATCTGAACCATGCATCAACCTGTACCATAAACAAGTGCATCCAACCATGTACAAAGTATGTACCAATCATGTGTCAACTACTCATCAATATGTACCAACGTCATCAACTATACACCTCATGTATGTGCGCCAACTCATCAACTACTTGTCTCAACC